>VXAZ01002373.1:798935-1013280 GCA_013399875.1 Gymnorhina tibicen
CTCCCGGGTGCGTGAGGAGAGATAACAATGGTGGGGCGCAGCCGCCGGGCCCCCGCCCTCGCCTAGTGGAAGCGGGTGCCCCGCGGCCGCTGCTCCGCCGCCCCGCCCTGCGGCGGCCCCGGGCCGCGGACCGCGTTGCTGCCGGCGGCGGTGCTGGGAGGCGATGGTACCCGCGCCGGGGTTAGTCTGATCGCTGCTCCCCGCCTCGCCGCCTCCGGTGCCGGCGGCGCTCCCGCGGGGCCAGCGCCCGCCGCCTCCCCGGCCGCCGCGCTCGCTCGGGCTTGTGGCCGCCTGACACAACTTGGGAGCTCCTCCAGAAAAACAAGAATAATTAGTGATAATAATTTAGAACAAGGCGAAGAAGCGGAAGAAGCGAGAGGATAATGTCAACCCCGAGCAGATTCAAAAAGGACAAAGAGATTATAGCGGAGTATGAAAGTCAAGTGAAAGGTAAGCGCGGGGAGGTAGCGGGAGAGCCGCCGCGGGGGCCGGGTGTCCTGCCGGCCCCTTCCCCCGGCTGCCGGCCGAGCCTCCACCGCCGGCGGGGCGGCCGGTCCCAGTTGCCCGAACTTCGGAGCGGGAGGGAGCGGTGAGAGGGCGGCGGAGGCCCCTCGCCCCCCCACCCCCAGCGCTCCGAGCTGCGCCGGTGGGTTCGAGGGGCCGGGGCCGGACGGCAGCTGCGGCGGCTCGTCCGCAGCCCGGCCCCGGCCGAGCACCTTCCCTTCCTCCACCGACTTCGTAACACCGGGGGGGAGGGAAGGGGAAAGGGAGGACAAAAAAAAAAAAAAAAAGCTTGGCAATTACTGAGGCGAGAGACAATGCTAAGCCATACCCCTTTCTTGAGGCACATGGCTGGTGTCCCCCACCCTCCCCTCAGGGCTGTAGTTTCTGTGCTGGGCTGCAGAAGATGGCTAATAAAGAATTATCCTTGACTACTGAATGAGCCCATTCAGCCATCCCAGGAAGTATTTCAGCCTCGCATCGCCCGGCTGTATCGCATCCAACTATTGTGCCAAGGACAGCGCCGGCAGATCCTGGCTTGAGGCACCGACTCTTCCAGACCCTCGAGTTTCCTCGCCTAGCGTTTTCCCTCTGCCAGTGTCTTGGGTGGAACAGAGATTGGGAAAGTAGCGACATGGCAGTGGGGTGTGGGTCTCTTGGAGTGCATCCTTCTGGATGCTGTCGGGGAAAATATTGCATAATACATAAATTGTAATAAATCCAGTGATAGATGTAAACCTGAAACACGGTATTTAAAAAGCTGTGCAACACCTGAACTCTGGTTTTTAAAATGATGCCGGTGTGCTCTTTACACAGATAGGCAGGGTGTTCCCTCCTTGGTGCTGCCCACAGTCTGCGATGTGCAGAGATGGAGCATGTCCTCATGCAGGTCCATGGGCTTCAGGAACAGCCTTCCTGCCCCACGCAGGCAAGGGCTGGGGACCTTCTATATGAGGCATCTGGAAGAGGGTGGGAGGGACCACTCCTCAGCTGTTGAAAGATTTACTGACTTTGTGTACTAGCAGAATGTTTTTTCCTCTTACTTGATCCTATGACATCAATTTTTCAAGGCAATGCTTGTAGTTTTGTTGGGGTTTTTCCTCTTAAAAGTAAAGAGGTAGTTTTTGAGTTTTTTTCTTCCTAAGCTTAACTTTTTGTGAGAAATGCCTGTCACTATTGAAAGTCTTTTTGTGTTCAGGAAAAGATCTAGGCTTAAAATAAGAGGTCTGCCAGATAGGTGGGCAGTGAGGGGTCTGAGCTGGCAGATAGGCCACGCTTCAAGTGTCTGTCTGACATGGGCAGGTCCAAGACAATTCTCACATAGCTGTTGTATTCACTGCCATTGAGCCCTTGAGGGGTTGGTGCTTTTGCCTTTCTGTGGACATGGTGCAGATTTGTCTTGGTCACTGAGCATAAAAAATGTTTGAGATCTTAAGCTCATTGCAGAGTGTGCAGACTGTTCTTTGCCTCCTCCTAACTTGATTGTTAAAGGCTCAGCCTTTATTATCTGCAGCCAGTTGCTATATATGCCAGTCTTTTCTTTTGAATAATGAAGGAAAAATACTCTGCCCTTCATCTACATATATTGCATCATTTCAAAAGACACCAAAGATTAAGGCATGAAGTACCATTGATAACCTGGCTCTCCTTTGGTGTCATGGTCCCCCATGATAATTGCAGAGGGAGGTGGCATTTGTAAATGTAGCTTAATAGGAATTGCTTTACTTCTTTGTGGTGGTCTGGGGTGTGTGCTGTCTGGTCCCACCCAACTGTCTTGCCTGAATTGTTGATTAGCAGCCATTTGAAAAAGTATGCTGGGCTAGCAACTGTAGTCAGAGATGCTTTTTCTTTCACCAGCGTCACTACACTACCTGTATTTCAGGTGGCATGAACTGTCTGTGCTAAGATATAATTCTGCTTGACACCAGCTCAATGATACTATAAAAAAGCAGTGATACCACTGTGTGATACCTTGAAAATCTTTTTGATATTGAGGGTTCAAGGTCTAAGGAATCAGCCCTAATTAGCCAGCAGGGTAGCTTTAAAGGAATGTAAATTCAGGAAAGTCAGATCCCTGTATACTGCTTGGAATTTCTTATGTTAGGTTAGGAGAAAGGGTGTGGCCAAATTGCTTTTGCTGCCTCTGATTTCTGGTGTTTGCAATGGCTAGCTGATTTCTCGCTGCTGAAGGATGTGGACAACTGGGCAGCAGACTGGCCGTTTGAGGTCCTCTGGACAGGCTTGTGCACAGGAGTGCAACGGCACGGATCTCCCGTCCCTTGTTGTGAGACTGCATTGAGCCCAGCTAGCTGAGCATCAGAGTTAGTGCTTCAGAAACCGTGCCACTGATGTGTGCGTTTGTAAATCCTGTCCTAAGATGTCTGAATATTGATACTGAAGGAAGAGGGGCCTGTAATGTACATGGCCTGTAGGGTGTGTATATGGTGCCATATTTGGAAATGAGGATTTGATAGTGCCATTCTTCACATAGCTTTTCTGCTCTTAACTCCTCAAATAGGAAGCAGTAACAGATGTTAATTGTTGTGCCTGGCTCCTGAGTGGTGTAAACTGACATCTTCTCCTTGGATTTTTAGCAGTATCACTGGATTCTGCTGTTCTATATGACCTCTACTAAACCAACAGCCAAAGTCTGTAAATGTTGCCTATTTGTCAAGCTGAAGTAAACAAGGTACTTCTGACTTGTTGGGCAGAACATTTTATTGCACTTTATTTTGCAATGTCCCTGTTCTTCAGTGTAACTTCTGTCAAGACGTGTCCCAGTTGAAGCAATAAGGTGTGCTTACTTCCCTGCACATTGTGTAGAAAGCAGAAGAATATTTCTTAAGGGTGTCTTAATACTGAAGTTAGATCTGTTTAGGTGGATACCTATACCTGTTGTTTTGGGGGATGTAAGAATATTATGATGGCTTAGGTACCTTACTTTGTAGACATAAAGGCACCTGGGAAGTAAAATAACTAATAAAATATTCCTGGTCATCCACATTATTAGTTGTATCTGTTTTTCCAAAGAATGTGGTAATTTTATTTGCACTCTGAAGTCATTATATTACTTTTACCACCCTTACAATTGGTGTGGGGGATACAACTAGAGCTAGAATGTAGAAGGAATACTTTCTAGATTAGCAACAGAGTGGTGGTGTAGTTATGAGCCAAGTACTAACTAACTGTCTGGTATATGACCCTGTTAGATTTATGGATGGCATGCCTTAACTCAAGGCTCAACTGACTATAGTAGCCCATCTTACCTTTCGTATTCTGAGGACCAGCTGCTCCTTGGTACTGCTGATAATGTCAAGGAGTGTCTATTGGTAAAGTTACCGAGCAGTTCACAGTAGTGAAGAAATACGAGAGCATCTTCTGATGTCCGTGGGTGGGTGTCTTGAGTATGGTAAAGGGTGAGCTGGTGAGATCTTGAATACCTGGCTCCCTTTGGAAATTTATCCTTCTGAAAAATAAATCTGTTGTAGTAGCAGAGGATTGGGGATATACTGCTCCAGAGCTTTTCAATCATTCATGTTAAACTGGCATGTTTGCCTTCTTAGGACTTGTAACTGGCCTTCCGTGTACAGGAGAAATGTGCTTTGACTAGGTAAGCATTGTATTGACTAATTATCTGGGCCTGTCGCTTCAGAGAGATCCTCTGCATGGTGTGAACTATTGGGAAGCATTGGAGTTTAAGTCTCTCAGTCTTATGCAACTGCATCTCCAACTGAAGTGGGCCAAGGGAAGAGCTGCTTAGATCCCTCCTTTGTCCACCTTCATTTTTCAGTTGGAAGTGACCTAGTGGAAATGCAAGCCCAAAAGCAGTTTGCGGAGGAAGACACTTCCCCAAGATCAACATTTGCATGGCCTTCTTCAGAACAAAATAGTCCTATTTTTCATCCCAAAGAACTTGGTAGCAGTCTGTATTACATTGCCTAATAATTCTAATGGAAAATGAAAATTCTATATTGTGAAACTGAATTTCTAATTCATGTTAAAACAATACTAGAAGCCCCTCTGAGAAAAGGCTGAGTTCTGAAGTACAAATTGGGCTGTTGTTTTAGTAAACTGATAGCTATTTTGAATAAAATCTTTGTAATGAAACATTTGGTACCTTGGATGATGCCAGAATTCTTGAGGTTTTTTTAAATAAAAAGTCTGATGAATAGATGCCAGTTTTCAAAGTTCAAGTTTATCAAGTGTGGTTTAGCAGAAATTTTTCTGGTCAAAGAACTTGACCACACACAGAACTTTGTCTGATACAGAAAGGATATTGTTCTCCATGCTGTTTTCCAGTTGGTGTTATGTTGTGTAATGAAGTTCCTTATCTTTCCCCCCACCATTTTCTCCTAGCTCTCTGATCCTCCCTTTCGGAGTACAAACTCCAGTTGTCCAGGTAAATGTTAATAAGTTTGCAGCTGACTATGCAGCTGAAAGGGGTATCTGCAGATTCAGACAGTTCAGTCATAAACTGAACAGGTTTTTGGTTGGTTTTGGGTTTGGTTGGTTTTGGGGTCTGTTTTGGTGTTTTTTTGTTTTGGTTTTTTTTTTTTTGTTAACCAGCATATTTAGTATTCTTACTCTTCCACAGCTTTCTTGAAATGAAAACTAAGGAACTCGGTTTATTACTATGCTGTGTACCAAATTATTTGGAGCATGGGCGAACCCTACAAAATGCCTGCTTCCCAAAGGTCATGACTGAGGAACTTCAGAGGTTTTGGTTTCTTTGTCTTTCTATATAATTAAAGAAAAAAACCCACCTTTTCTTCATGCCTTTTTGAAAATATGACCAAGAGTCAAGAAAGTACACTTTTTTTTTCCTGGTTTGACCACACACTGCAGCTGGTGTGTTTCTGCACCACAGTGAAGCTACATTTCTTATTTTACTTGAATTTAAAGGTGAATAAAGTCTTGATTACTATAGCACACATGAAAAGTTAAGTAGTGAATGGGTTGTCTGAACAGTGTTTCTTTCTGGCAGTATGGCAATCATAATGCATATTTAATGCATATGTTTAGTAGATCCACATTTTTGTTAGCGTCTAAGATGAAGTTTTAACTTGCCTCTGACTCTGAAGCAATTTGGAAACTTTTTATGATCACTTCCTTGGGGTGTTTTTTTCCATTGCAAGCATACTTTCTGTGCAGTTTTGCTGTTGCAGAGCAATGCTCTAAATCATGCTAAGGTCATTTAATTTCCTGCCATTATCTTTTATTGGTCACTTTTTTATGAACTGAAGTTCTACTTGCTAATAAAATTAAACGTAGCTTTGAAGTGGCTGCTGTAAGACAGAATGGGATCCGAATTTCTTTCCATTTTCTGCTTCAGACTTTGCTTGGGTTAGGTTTTGCCTTTTGCGAAAACCGGTCTCCTTGTCAGTCAGAGGTGATGGATGGTAGTGCTGGAAAAAAGTGGGTCAGTGCTGTTGAGACTGGATAAGAAATCCCCTGCTGACCATTACACAGCCTGTTAGAAATCACTGACCATGACTTGACAGTGAATCCCTGCTTTGGACAGGGATGGACATGGGGGAGAGCACAAATGGAGCTAGGCAGGCATCCATGCAAGCTCCTGTGGTGTTTGTTCTTCCCTTCTTCCCTTTACCTTTTGAAATCCAACCCTTCCTACATCTATCTGTCATGCTATCCCATGTCTAACCTGGTCTCCCTAGTGGAAATCACTGCTACCTTAACTTGTATTAATCCCTATTAGAGTCTAATCTACTCTTACTGCTCGGCTTTCACAGGGTAAAATAGGCTTTGGAATGTGGGGGTTTGTTTGTGTGTGAGCGATTAGGCTAAATGTGTAGCAGGGCTGCCTGTGCTCGGGGTGCTGCTGTCTCTGCTTCTTGCAGGTTTTAGTCTCATGGCAGCACTTCCTCTGTGAGTGGCTTCTCCCACCTTGCCGTGTACTGACCTGACCCTTCCAGGGATCTGCCCTGTACTCTCTGCTGTGAGCTGTCTGGGCTGATGCGATAGAGTGCTGGCCATCTGTGAGGCAAGGCTGGCTGACCTTGCACTGTGCTGGTCAGTCTGGGAGCTGCGAGTCGTGAATGGCCTCTTGTTCCTGAAGTTATTTCATCTTTTCTTTCCCCACTTTTTGTCTCTTGGGCCCTGTGCCACACACTCTGAGGTTCAATAGATTGTGGAGGTATGTGTGTAGGTACATACATACGCATGTGGAAGAAGAGCAACAGCTGAAAATTGAAAGCAGTGGTTGAAGGTGCAGTGACTGGCATCACTGCTTGTGTACCAATAACAGGGATGAGGCTGGTGGGCTGTGCAGTAGCAGGTACTTGGGATGAAGCACAGAGGGCCATTGCTGAGAGTGTGGGTCCATCTCTTGGGTAAGAGACAGAGCTGTCTGCACAGGAAGACTGCTTGCTGTGTGTCTTTTACATTACCAAGGCTATGTCTGGCACCAAAACTAAAGAAATTGCTTATCACTGCTTTTTCCTTTGTTTCCAAGACTTAAACAACTGCAGGCTGTTCTGGCAGTTTGTGTGGTGACTTGGTCCTGTGGGAGTGCTCTAAGACAAACAATTCACTTTGATCTTTTGTAATGGAGCCATAATCCTGAGGCACGACTTCCTCCGGAATCTACTGTTTTCTGCAGCTTGTGGAAGTCATCTTCTAGTGGACACTGAAGTGTGTCACAAGTGAGTTACATCCACCTGGTAGGCTAAAGGTGTTTTACCTATGCTCTGCCCACTAATCCATCTTGTCCAGGCAAAGCACTCATATTCTCAAGCCATTTTCAGTTAACTTCAGTTTAGTAACTGATCAAGGAAGATCTCTTTAAGAACTCCTTCCGTCTCATTTGTTCTCCTCTGTCACTATTTCTTAGGCATATACCTGTATGAATTTCAAGACGCAATATTCAGCCTTGCATCATACAACCCACTGGAAACCTGAATTTTACCTGGAGGTGACTGGTAAATCCTCAGATTGAGATGTAATGTCATTATGAAAAATGAAGAGCATTTTGGAAATAACCCCAAGCAAATCTGATGTTCTGTTTCTAAGAACTGGCTTGTATATGGGCATGGCCATGACTTCATATTTCTCTGTTGTCTTCTCTGGAAGGTGTACATGCTTGGTTTAGTTCATAGTTGGCACAATAAAACAATCCCAGCTTTAGGTGCCTGCTAATGAGGTAGGTATTGCAGGTAGGAAGGGAAAACCCACTAAATGCTCTAAGAAAATGTTGTGGATAAAGTGTATGCTTTATGATTTGACTCTTTAATAATCATATCTGTGAAATAAGTTAAAGATAGTCTGTGTTATTTACTTCAAACTCTATCCAGTGCAGGATAGTGCTGTTGATCTGACCTTAATGAAGTCTCTCTTATGGTATGTGAGTTCTTTTATCTGTGTTTACCTTGATAATAGCATCTGAGGGGTTGCTTTTAATTAAGGTGGTGAGAAGGGAAAAATACTTTTTCTTTGTCTATTTTTCTCAAAAAAGATTCAGTAGAACTTGCTTAGAAGTGTGATCATGGATTCATCAGTTAGAATATTCCTATTAACTTTGTTATCTATTATTGACCAATAAAACATGCTTTAGTTTTAGTTGCAACCTCCTGAGACTTTCCTTTATAGATGCTGAAGTGCTGACAAGCAGGCAAGGGAGCTGTATTAGCATATTAACCAAAACATTCTCGAAATATACTAGACCTAAGTGGTTTCTTTATTGTGAAATAGAAGTTACAAAAAGTATAATTAGAACACTTACGATGCAGTATTTCTTGTTAGCTATATTCGGAATAAAAAGCAAATGCAGCTGGCTTACCGGATGATGACTTCCAGGAAGTAATGATTGTAACCCTTTACATAATTAGCTGTTGTGGGAAACAAAACTGACTACAGATTTCATGTAAACTATCCAGACTCCTTAACTGACTCAGTGCTTACTCATCTGAATTACCCTGCATTTAAGATCTGCTAACAGCTTGTTGGTGCTGTCTTTCATGGGGAGTCTTCGAGATACTGCTTGTTTCTTCCAAGGTGCCAGAAATGGAGTGGTGCACACTTTTGGCTTTGCTCTGTGTGTAAAACTAGATAAGGAGAAGGGCTGATCCCCTTTCATTTTCCAGTGTACATTCTTTAATATGGGAAAAGAAAGCAGTCTCCACTGTTTTAGCCAGTTCCAGAGTATCTGCTTCTTGAAAATCAGAGGAATCTGTTCATGTTTACAGAGTACACCAGAAGTCTAATAAGATTCAGTGATAGCTCTTGTATGACTCTGTTCTTTCAACAACCTGTCTTTTTTCAAACCTTGCTGTTCTCTGCTTTTCCCCTCTGATTCTTTTTTAAGAGGAGAGAGGATAAACAATCTAAAGCATCAGGTCAGAGGCAAGATAAAATTAGTGTTCATTCAGTACCAAGATGAGCAGGCATCCCAACTGAAACTTTCTAACTCAACAATTAAGTTCTTGTTTTGCACAATAATGGAGAAATTGAAATGATTAGAAGTCACTTAATTGAATTTTTAAAATATAGATCAGGATGATCTGTCATTCTGCTTGTTCTACTAAAACCAAAGAAAACCACCCCAGAAAGACTTTTGCCTTTCGTCATACATTTCAATACTTGTTTCTGTGACTAGTTGCTGCGACTAAGTTGCTAGCCATAAAGTTACTTTTATTTCTTTGACAGTATTTATGCAGGCACTCAAAAGGCATACTAAAAAGAAAAAGTTCTTAACCCTTATCATAGGATACTTACTACACCAAGGTTGCTGTTGCAGTATGCAAAGACCAGGAAATGAATCCAAGCGCAGTCAGCAGGAAAATGTGATATTTAATTAATTAATTGTCCACTTATATGTCTTAATCCCATAAGGATATTGGTCAGTACTTCATCCACCCCTCAGGGTGATTGGGTGAGGTGTTAAAACATCCATTCCACCAATGTACCATAAACAGGACTCAGACAAACACCAGGTGTCCAGATACAGAAAAACATCTTAATGCTTTCATAGTTTGCATGAGAAAGAGAAGATTCACACAGAACACTGCAAGAAGCTGGAAAAATCCTTCTAACAGGCTTTTCTGTATCCACAGGTTGCTATAAGTGGTTAGACAGCACAGCAAGCTCTACC
Source organism: Gymnorhina tibicen (assembly GCA_013399875.1). Classification (NCBI taxonomy): domain Eukaryota; kingdom Metazoa; phylum Chordata; class Aves; order Passeriformes; family Artamidae; genus Gymnorhina; species Gymnorhina tibicen. The sequence continues at coordinate 808,543 of VXAZ01002373.1, forward strand.
TCTTGCAAATCACTGATTTGCTGATGAGTAGAAATGAAAGTGTATAAGCTCTTGTCCATAGGTACCTCGTGTATTTTGCAAATTGGTGTCTGCATTCTTGGCTTAACTAATACTAGTTCCTTGAGAAACCAGCTGTGTAGCAGAAACCTAGTTTTTTTTGTGTGTTGTGTTGCGAATGGATAACTGGTATATTTAAGAACTTGACAACTATGCTGTGCTTGCTGCCCAGCAGACTAGTTGAGGTTAAGAGCAATGTAATAGGGTTGTTTGTATTATGTACCTTTTTTTTGAGGCTGCCTTCTTGTATTTGTGCCTTCCTAATTTCCAAGTAACAGTGCATAAAATTAGTGAGATTCTTAATGTAATGACAGAAAATAGAATCAAAGTGTTAATCTGCTCAGATACCTTAGCATTAAAATCATGACCATGTGCAAAGTGGGAGAAGGTTCCCCTGTGCAGAAGAGATGCGGGAGCCTAGTGCAGGTAGCAGGTCCCCACCTGCTGGTGCTCCTCTCCTCCCAGGGTGCTGTGGAGGAGCCTCGTGGCAGCGACTGCCATCATGCATGCCTGGCATCACTTCTTCCCCAGCACCCTGCCACGAGCAGTCTGCGTGCATCTGCAGCTGAGCTCATCGGATTATTGTGGACTGTATTGTAATCCTTTAATTGCCAGCCACTTCTGATGCCATGATATTGTAGTTGTGGGTCAAATCCTGTACTTCTTAAGCAGTATTCCCACTTTACCTGTGGGATGGTGGAATACACTACACCTTGTGAACTTGATCATGTGGCCTTAATGAGGAAAAAAGCAGCCAGGAACATACTGTTTCTTGTAGCTCATCGCAATCTGGGCAGACAGCTATCAACAAACTTGTTTAAGCTAGAATGTATAAATTTGGAATGGAATGAAAGGAATAAAATGTTAATTTTCCAGGTTTCTTTTGGGTCTGAGAAATTATGGGGTGTGAGAGTTGGGCCTTTTATTGTTTTTCCTCCTGCCCTCCTGTGAGATTTCTTCCTGCTTCAGGTGTCTTCTACCAAGGTTTTAATGCATTATCATGGTAACTGTTTTGAATAACAGCACCCAAGGAAGATATGATATCTGGCCTTTGGGAGATGTTTCTGGTACTTCAAGCAAAGAAAAAATACAAAAACATTAATGGAAAAACTGTGGACAAGAAGAATGGTCTGTATTTGAGCAAGATGCTAGTGCTGCTTCTACCTGCTAATATAGCAGAACAAAGGGAGGTGAATACTGAATTAAGCGTGGCTTTGGCTGACTATGCCTACATCCAGAAAACTGGAGCACCTTTTCCTTATGAGATTGTTTTTATGTCTAAAAATACCTTGTGAAGTATATGTGTGTTGCACTGGGCTGCAGTGAGACAGGCAGTATTGAAAGGGTGGTGAAAGAGCAAAGATAACTCTTAACTAACACCGACCAAGTAGCTAATATGCATAAAATTTGCTTTGCAGTTTTTGCCTGTCTTTCAGAACATAGAATGTTTTGGGTTGGAAGGGTCTTTAAATGATCATGTATTTCCATAGCCAGGGACAACTTCCAGTATATCAGGTTGCTTAAAGCCTTATCCAGACTGGCCTTAAACACTTTCAGGGATGGGCCAGTGCCAGTTTCTCTGGCAACCTCTTCCTGTGCCTCACCACTCCTACAGTAAAGAATTTCTTCCTTATATCTGATCTAAAGCTACTTTCTTTTAGTTCAAAGCCATTACCCCTTCTCCTGTGACTGCATGCCTTTGTAAAAATTCCCTGTCCAGCTCTCTTGTTCCCTTTAGGTACTGGAAGGCTGCTCTGAGGTCTCCCCCAACCCTTCTCTTCTCCAAGCTGAACAGCACCAACTCTCTCAGCCTGTCCTCATAGGAGAGGTGCTCCAGACCTCTGATCATATTCATGGCCCTGCTCTGGACTTGCTGCAGCAGGTCCCCATCCTTCTTATGTTGGTGGCCCCAGAGTGGGATGCAGCCCTCCGGGTGGAGTCTCACCAGAGCAGAGTAGAGGGGAAGGATCACCTCCGTTAGCCCCCTGACCACGTTCCTTTTGATGCGGCCCAGGATGTAGGCCAACATTGCCAGGTCATGTTGAGCTTCTTGTCAACCAACACGCCCAAGTCCTTCTCAGGGCTGCTTTCAATCCATTTTATGCTCAGCCTGTATTTGTCCTTGGGATTATCCTGACCTACACTCAGGACCTTATGCTTGGCCTTGTTGAACTTCATGTGGTTTGCAGGGGCCCACCTCTCAAGCCAGTCTAGGTACCTCTAGGTGTGCCATCTCTTCCTTCCAGCTTGTCAATCACACCACACAGCTTGGTGTCATTCTCAAACTTGGCTGTGAGTGCGTGCGTTCAATCCCATTGTCCATGTCACCAATAAAGATGTCAAAAAGCCCTGGTCCCAATACAGACCCCTGAGGAACACCACTCATCGCTGGTTTCCATTGGGATGTTCAGCTATTGACCACAACTCTTTGAGTGAGACTAGCCAGCTCATTCCTTATCTGCCAAGTGGTCCATCTGTCAAATCCATGTGGCTCCAGTTTAGGGAGAAGGATGTTGTGTGGGATAGCGTCAAGTGCTTTACACGAGTCAGGGCAGGTGAGATGTTGCTCTTCCCTTATCCAGTAGTGCTGTAACCCACATTACAGAAGACCACCAAGTTTCTCAGGCACAGTTTTCCCTTATTAAAGTCATGTTCACCAATCACAGTATTTTCCACCTGCCTTAGCATAACTTCCAGGAGGATCTACTGCCTAGTCTGGCTAAGCACTGAGGAGAGACTCACATCTCTGGGAAAACTTTCTGGACAATCATAATGTTGAGCAAGAAGAACCCTCTTTTGCATATCAAAAGGGAAAAAATCAATGAAAATAAGAGCCAAAGTGTAATTCCTTCAGTATATATTCCCTGACAAGCAAACTAGCGGGTTGCTGGTGAGAGTGTGTGTTCAGAGGGACTGTTCAAGGAGACTGCAAGCACATGCTTTGCTAGTGGCCTGCGGGTCAGTTTAGTATAGCTCTGTGTTGTTCCCTGGTGGTTCCAGGATGGCCTCTGGGCATGGGGGGAATGGGGGCGGCAGGGGGGTCTCTTCTCAGGCCGAAGAGGACAGACTTTCAGGCTACACTAGCAGTTTTCAGTCTTTCATGAAGGTTCAAAGAGGCTTAGGGTGTAAAATATCCCATGGGATTAAATTAATAAAAGAACTCTAGCTCTTGTGTTTGCCTTTCAGATGCCATGTTTAGTTCCACTTTGGTTGCTGCCTCACTTCAGAGGTGTTGGTGTGTGTGTGTGTCTGCATCTACTGGCCTACATGTTTATTCTGTAGTATAGTTTGAAATGCAGCATCTCTAGCATTTATAGACCAGAAACTGCCTTGCCTCCAGCTGGCAGAGACAAAGTGCCAGCCTCATCCATGCTGATGTCATCTGAGTTGCCACCAGAGTAGACCTAAAAATGTTGCTTTTTCTGCTGAGCCGTGTGAAAATGTATACGAAATTCCAGCATCAGGAATCTGATCAGTGCATCCTTCCTAGGGATTAGAGTGTTTGCATGAGGAGTTCAGTTTCATACTTTGCTACATTTATCTTAATCAAAATTTGAGTCTCGAGTACACATCTCCCACCTTGCAAATGATTGCTCTGAGAACTAAGGAACTGAGTATTCTTGGACAAGTCTCCCTGGTTTCTTGTTTGTTGAAGCTCTCAAGCTCTTTCCCAGACTTAATGAATATTTAATTATTTACAGGGTCATTATGAATCCATTGCCTGGTAGTTAAAGCAACCACCAGACAGATAGGGTTCTCTATGAATTCCAGCAAGAGTGTGTTCCTGCTCTACTTTTTAAAGAAATGGAAAAGGAGGCGACTGTAGGATTGAGGTTTATGTGACCATTCTAAATTAAGAATACTTACTTTCTTAATCTGGAGGGGGGAGCATTCAGTGGATACTTTATTTATCACAGTATACAGAAGAAACCACAGCTCTTTCCTTTGTAATGATTTTTAATCTTAAAGCCCTTCTAGCATTTGCGCCAATTTTTGGCAGATTGTCTCTAGTTTTGCAGATAATCTGTGAAAGAAATGTTTGCTCAGAGTTATTTGAAAGGTTCACAGATGAATGTCTGTTTGCTCGAACCTTTGCTTTGATGACTCTTCCTGCAGTACTCCCTCTGTACAGCATAGTCAGTCCTCTGTCCCATGGCAATTCTGCTCCCCAGGTGCCTGAGTTGCAGATTCACAAACAGCTTTTTCTTTTTTGCAGCCACCAGAAACTTACTCAGCAAGTATTCCTGACTTATTTCATGTTTGTGAAGAGTAGGGGTTTGGTTTTTTGTTTTCTGTGGGGTTTTTGGGGTTTTTTTGAGAGCAGAAAAATTACTTCAACTGATGTTTAAGGAGGAAAGAAGGGCAGTTGGTCTGCAAATATTACCAAGGCAAACCTGCAGTTTTTAGTCAAATAACAGTGAATGTTTTGGGGTTTAGTGACTAGAGGTGAATGATTACTGTGCATTAATATAGCTGTAAGGAGGAAAAATGAAGAACTCTCTATCAGTCATGACAGCTGATCAGGTTATTTCCTTTGCAGAACTGTTCTGCAGGGACACAGACAGTCCTTCAAGAAGCCAAGCTACTTGTTACTGATTTGGGGCTTTACTGTGGTGTATTAATGTGATTGTTCTTTACTTCTACTGCTGCAGCTTTATGTGGTGAAGTCAGGTTGTTTGAACAGCTGTATGCAGAGTGCCATAGCTGAGAATCAGGCAAGAAGATGAAAATGTCTGAATTCTTTTCCACTTAATTTAAAATTGGATTAAAGGTGACCCCCCAGGTGTGCTTCTGAACTTGTGCACTGGCATATTTTGCATTGGAAAGGACAATTTGTTCTTAGTTCTGTTCTGCACTCCATTCAGTTATCTGATAATTTTTGTAACTATTCATGTGATGAATTTTTTTTTAATTGTAATTGACTGTTGGGTTAAATGAACAGCTAATGCATCCTGAATCAGTAGTAGTTCCTGCTGGATGAGAGTATGTTTATAAGTGTACTGAAGATACTGTAAATAAGGATATAGCATATATGTGAAAACTTAATAGAAATTTCAGTTCCCTAACTATTTATATGTAATCTGTTGTTTTTTTCAGTTGTAACATCTGACTTGCAAAGCACATGCTGTTTACATTGTGGCTTTGTTTTTGCTTAGCATTGTTTGTGTTAGGATATTTGAAAATAAATTTAATTTAATTGCTTGTTTTATTTCCATCTGTACAATTACTTTTTTTCTCAGTTTGTAAGATACCAGTTGTGTGGGAGATCATGGGATTAGCTATGATCACTGAAAACTCCATCTTACTTGTAGGTCTGTAGCAAGATGCTCTGGAAAAAACCTTTTTAGATTACAACTTAAACTGTGTGTAGTGCAGTGGGGACTCAGACCTGTTACTAGGATCATATGGGCCATTATTCCTATTACAGTGTGTTTATAACCTTGGAATTACCCCTTTGAATCTCATCTCAAGAGTCCGTGATTTTGGGAAGACATACCTCTTGTAAAGTTCTTGTGCAAACAAACCTGACTTAGTGAAAAAAAAAGTTTTTGGTCTCTCCTAAGTCAGGGCCAAGACTCTGCTCTAAGTTAAGTAAGAGGACTTCATTTAAAGTGAAGAGACATCTTAGTTGTGGGTGACTGAATGGACTGACAAGAATCTCCTTAAGTGTACTGAAGGTAGCTGTATTTGAATCAATAATGGAGTACCAAGTTCTTGTTCACAACAGTAAATGAGTATTGATAAAACTGGTGTTTCTCTTTGGGAATTTATTTTTCCTATAATGGGTAAGATTTTTGCCAAGGTGGGCCTTGCTGAAGCAGTGCCGCATGTGGATGGGGTAGAGATGGTGCTGGAAGGTGCTGAGGAAACTTCTCGGTTGTGTAAAGACATGTCAGTGCTCTCTGATGTGCCTTGGCTGCAGGAAAGGCTTGAGACCCACTGCAGTAAAATTTCAGTCAGTTAATGGATTAGGCTTTGAATGCATTCAGTGCACTGAATAGTTGCTAACTAATGCAGGATTGGAGGGATGAATGAAGTGGTACTGCTTTTACAAGCAGAATAGTTGCTATGTGTCCTGTTAGGACAGCCTTGCTTACTTCACACATGAATTTGTTGACCTCACTAGAGCTCTTAACCTTCCTAGGGCTACTAATCTCCATAATGTCTGAAGGATTTGGCTTAATTTTGGCATGGCCATGTGCCAAACAAATGAATCAAACTATGAGTCATCATTTTTTGTAGTAGAACATTCAGACCTAGTCCCACAGTCAGCGTGTCTGACTGATACTTGCCTGTGAGCTTGCAGGATCTGATCCATGCTTTGGGAATCCTGACTTCTTAAGTGTAGGAGAGACTGTTCTGAAACAAAGGAAATGTAATGCAGAGTATACTGAAGCAAAGCAAGAACTGTCACTTGACTCAGATGCAATTCATAAAATAAAATTAGCGTAGGTTGTAGATGGGATTATGCATACATTACAGAATGTTTCAGTAGTACTCAAGATGCCTTGTGAAAATGGTAGAGGTGATGTTTTCAAGTTACTGGCTGTTACTTCCTTTTTTGCAAATAGCTTAACTAAAGCATGGCACAATAAAATAAAGTCACTTCTAAAATTTATTGGAGGCACTGAATTGTGGAGGTGATGGAGAATGATGTGAATGTCACTTTCATGTCTGCACTATAAAATGCAAACGCACAAATGTGGTAACCACAAGCTCTTTTTGATGTTTTAATCTTTTAAACCTTTGAAATGGTGGTGTGCTTGAAAGGGCTTCTAAATCCATTGGTTAGTCTGTGCTGTCTCGTATTGTGTTCAAAATCATAGCAGATAAAGGAAGAGTGATCAGAAAGCTTAATGCAGTCAGAGCGTCACAACCTGTTATGTAAAGCAACATTTGGCAGGGCCTTCCCAGCTGCTGTAAATGAATGTTAACAGCATTTTATCATCTGCTTTCACTGTCTTTATTACATAATCTGAATATTTATGACCCTATTAATATGTTTAGCCTTGAAATTGCAATATTGAAGGAATGAAGGTTCCATAGAATATTGAACAAGAATGATTTTATTTTTTGCCTCATGAACAAAAGTTGTGTTAATACTGAAAAGCTTTGAGTTCATATTTCAAGTAAGTTTACTGAATTGCTTTAAAGGTATATATTAGTTATTCCCTAAATTATGTATTTCTCTAAACATTGTCATAAGAGAAGTATTTTGGTGACAGAATTGTGTTGTTGAACATGATGCATCTGTGTATATATGAAATACAGAGCACTAACCAGAGAGTGATGACTTTTGTTACTTGTAATGCAAGTGAATCCATTGTGATGATACTCTGTAGCCTTGAACAAACATAGCCAACCTAGACCAGATCCAGGCTATCAGAATCACCTCCATCAGAGAGGTGCTTCAGGTAGAATTCTGGGGCAAGCTGTGGGCCTAGTTATTTTTACAAGGGTTTTTTTTGTGGGTGGGGGGGTTTTTGTTGGTTGGTTGGGGGTTTTTTTTTGTAACCAAAATCTTGCTTTCTACTGTACTTCCTCACAAACCTGCATACCCTCCTGCTGTTGTGACTAGCTATACTGTTGCCGTGTGACCTGAAATGCATATCACATAATTAGGGTATGTGTGTACCACGTTACATGTCTGGGGACTGGTTGCAGATGCTGTCCTACTACTGAATGCACACTTGCCTGTATCGTGATTGTACTTGGAATTACGTGTAGGATGGTAATATGCTAGGTCAGAAGATGAATGAAGAACTGCAAGTCATTTCCCTTGGGAGCCTCTTGGATTATATTATGTCCCCAAACAGAACTGAACACCACCATTTCAATAGTCACCTGGAAATTTCTAATAAGATGGTGTGTTCAGCAAGTGGCTCTCACTGATGGAATTTACAAGCGATATTGGTATTGTGGTTCTTTATCATCCTGCGAGCTAAATAGCTCAGTTAGCTGCAGGCTCATATCTGCAGGTTGTCTACAGAAATCCAAAGTGAAAAACGAAGTTTTGCATCTGAGTGGAATGAAGTTCTTGGTCACTTTTATCTTTGAGTGCAAAATCTATAGCCTGTCTGGAAGCTGCTGTCCTAAATGTCTTCCTACTGACTACCAGGGCTAGAGCTTGAGAGATGCGGGTGTTTGTGGAGGTAGGTCCCTTTTGTTTCTAGAAGTCTCATGGGTGCAGTGCAAATCCTGTGGTGTGTTGTGACGCTCTACTAACAAAGTAACTCTATGTCGTAGTGGTCCATACTTCCAGCCTCTCCACAGTTCAGACCTTGTGAGCTGGTACAGGAGGCAGCTGCACATGACTGTAAGTGTACAAATTCTTAGAAATGTAAGGATCAGTGGTTACAGGGTGTGGAGTGTTAAGAGTCAGTAAGTAAGCTTAGATTAACACATATTTTTTAACAGTATTTTATCCCCAAGCAAGGTTCTTATAGTTACTGCAGGATTCCAAATGGACTCTCTTCCCTTGTGGGGATTAGAGATTTAAATATGTATTGTTCTTCTGGGCAATAGTATTGAGCAGTCAAGTAAGGTTCATAATAGAACAAGGAAACCTTTATTTAGGACAGGAGTTTCAATTGCGTTCTTTTTTGCTTTGTGTAAGAGAAACTTGCATTAAATCAGATAAATAAAACAATGGAGGGGTGAAGGAAGTTTGGAAGGAGCACGTCTCTTTACCAAGTTAAGTGCTGAGTTTACAATAAACCAGTACTTTTTACTTGGGGAACTCTTAAAACATGATTTGCCTTCTCCCAATCTCTGAGCATCCGAGTCAGGATATTTTAAGGAGATGTTTTTCAACTTATTCAGTGGTTTGGGGGTTTCTTGCTGTCTTTAATTTGTCATCCAGGAGACACCTTTATTGCAATGTAAAATTAATAGCAATGTTTACGTGGTTCTAATATGTTGGGTTAGGTTGGTACGTGCATTGTAATTGCATTCTTCCCTTACTCAACTTTGTACTTACTTTGTGTGACCTAAATACAATGCAGTATTTCCTTTAAACATAAAGAATGATAATAAATCTTGTCTGGTATGTTCTAGGGTGTACACTGCTCTGTGTTGTTGAGGTCTTGAAGTCAGTAACCTTCTCTACAGCCTCAGCAAGTTGCCAGTGTGCAATAAATTATAAAATTGGCACTTTTAAGGAATAATACCTAATAGCTTCAAGGGTTTGTTAATTTGTTTCTGAAATTGCCTCTGGCAAAAAAACCAAACTAGTCTCCTCTTCCCATCAGACACTGGTAAGAGGAAGCGTAGCAGATTTGAAGCTGGCTTTCTTTTGCACTGGTTTATTTAATGTTTACTGGCTTATTATATGCAACGAGGTGGTGGAATAATCTGTCTTAAATGAGTTTTTTAAAGGAAAACCTCAAAAATATGGTGGTGGTGAATTTGGTCATCTGTCTTATGCCTGTCTTCTGCAGTTTAAATGCCAAATCTAACAATGACAGAAGACTGCTGTTGTCCAGGAAACGATTGATTCTGCTCCTTGTTTGGATAGAAGAGCTCTCGGACATGGCTTGAGGTAGTCCATTTCCCTAATTACCTATCTCTTTGGTATTTTACAGCCTTCTGCTCAGTCCTATCAGGAGAACACTTTGCAGAGCAAAATCCATGTCCCTTTAAAGGGCCTAACCAAATTTGCTAAATTCAGAAGAAAGCAGCTGTTGGCTTCATTGGACTTTGGGAAAGGAAGGGCAGAGCCCTTTATGTTAAATAACTGATGTGATCTTCTTTGCTCAAAATGTTATTTTGTGGAATGTTTTAGAATAAAGTTCCAGTTTTACTGGGTGAGTGGTAAACTCCACTTTAAGTGCAGAACAGCATCTCAGTTGTGGAGGTGCAAAGGATACTTCATAGTAGCAGTATACTTGAAATTTACTGAAACCTCCTGCCCTTACCCACATCTTGCATCCCCTTTAGTGCATCCCATATGAGTAATTTATTTGCCGAATAAAGCAATTGTACTCCCTCCCCTTGGAACAACCTCAGCTGGCATGTGGGATTCTTTACCAGGAAGGAGAGACAGGGACATTGTGTTGCATTTATAGAATGTGCTACTAAATGGTTCTTCCTGTTGCCTGACTTGATCATGACTGGTTCTTGTTTGTCACAAGGATCAGTACAGTAACTTTATGTAAGGGAGATATTAGTAACCTGAGAGTGGAAATTCGAAAAGGTCTTTTTTTTCCTGAATATCAATTAGTGCCTGTTACCTCTTGTTTTTTCATTGGGCATTGCTGAGAAGAGTCTGGCTCTATCTTCTCTCTTCCTTCCCTCTGTTCTCCATTAAATATTTTTACTCATTGTTAGGATCCACCTTGAACCTTTTCTTCTTCAGGATGAAAATTGCTCTAGTGCTTTAATAATTTTTGAAGAACTCACTCTAGTACTCCCATTGCACTGGAGAGCCCAGAACTGGACACAGCACTGCAGCTGAGATCTTAACAGTTTTGAGTAGAGACAAAAAATTTCCTCTACCTGCTGGCAATTCCTTCCTAGTGCAACCTAGGAGGCTGCTGGCTTTCTTTGCCACAAGGACTCATTGTGGACTCATGTTTAACTTGGTGTTCATCAAGACTTTTTTTGTCAAGCTGCTTTCCAGCCTGTATTGTGTATGGGTGCCTGCAGGTGCAGAACTTTGAACTTCCCTTTGGTAAATGTTAAGAGGTTCACATCTGTCCATTTCTCCAGCCTGTTGAGGTCCCTTTGAATGGAAGTTGATTCAGCCATATGCTGTATCAACTTTCTCTTCTCAGTTTTGTATTATTTGTTGACTTTCTGAGGATGCCCTCTGACCAATCATCCAGGTCATTAATGAAGATGCTGAAAGAGTAGTGGCCCCAGTATCAGCCCCTGGGGTATGCCGCTAATGACTGGCTGCCAGCTGGACTTCATATTGCTCATTGTAAATCTTTAAGATTGACAGTTCAATGAGCTTTCAGTCCACCCCAGTGTTTGTTCAATCTAGCTCATACTTCTATCAGTTTTTCCATGAGGATATGGTAGGGAAACAGTGCTGAAAGCCTTACTAAAATCAAGATAAGACAATATTCTGAGTTCTTTTCTCCTCTGCCCGGGGAATCATCTAATTGTAGAAGGTTGTCAGGTTAGTCAGTCCTGATTTTCTTTCAAAATTGCATACCGACTATTTGAAATCAGCTTCTTGTCCTTAACATGTTTGGAAAGTATTTCCAGAATTACTCTGTTTCACCTTCCCTGGGGTCCTGGTCAAACGGGCTGAACTTTAGTTCCTGGATCTTTCTTCTTTTCCCTCTTGAGTATAAGAGTTGCACTTGCTTTTCTCTTGTCCTGAGGAACCTCTCCCAGTAGTTATGACTTTGTGAAGATATTTAAGAATTGCCTTGTAATGGCATTAACCAGCTCTCAGCATTCATGATGTGTTTCATCAGGTCTAGTGCACTTAGGTATGTCCAATTTGTGTAAGTGTTTGCTAGACTAATTCACTTGTACCAAAGGTAAGTCGTACTTGCTCCTGACTTTCCCATAAGTCTCCGGAACCTGAGAATGCCAAAGCCAAATCTTGCCACTCAAGTCCAAAGCGAAGATGCCATTGAACATCTCTGCATTTTCTCTGTCCTTTGTCACCATGTTATCTGCTCCATTCTGCAGTGGTCCCACATTTTTCCCTCATTTTCCTTTTTTTTTAGATATACTTGTAGGAGCCCTTCTTGTTGTTCTTCATATCCCTAGCCAGATGCAATATCAGACAGGCTTTGGCTTTCCTAATTTTCTCCTTGCATTCTTGGATAGTGTCTTTGTGTTCTTCCTGGGCTGCCTGTCCATGTGGCTTCCTCTCATATGCTTACTTCTTATGTTTGAGTTTTGTCAGGAGCTCGTTGTTCATCTACTTAGCCTTCCTGCCATTCTTGCTTGATGTTCTGCTCACCAGGACATACCATTCTTGAACTTGGAGGAGGTGATCCTTGAAAACCAACCAGTTGTCCTGCTGCTAGCAGGTCCCTGAACAGACCAGAGTCTGCTCTCCTGAGGTCCGGAGCTGTTGTCGTGCTATTTGTTTTGTTCCTTCCTCATACCATCCTGAATTCCATCATCTCATGGTCATTGCAGCCATGACTGCTCCAGCCTTCACATTCCTGGCCATTTTTTTCTGATTTGTAAGTATGAGATCAAACAGCATCTTCCCTTACTGGCTCCCTAATCATCCATGTCAGGAAGCTATTATCAGGGTGCTCCAGAGACCTCCTGGATTGCTTGTGCTTGCCTTTCCAGCAGTTGCCCAGATGGTTGAATTCTACCATGATGACTGCAGTCTGCAAACACGAGGCTTCTTCCAGATGTGGAGAATGCCTCTGTGTTCTACTTCCTCATTATTGAGTGGTCTGTAGTGGACACCCATCACGGTCCTGTCCATGTTGGTCTGCACACTAGTATTGAGCTGTAAGGTCCCACCTGACTTGTTGTCCATCCCAAGATAGAGCTTCCTGCATTCCCACCCCTTTCTCATGTAAAAGGCAACTCACTCTCCTCCCTGTCCTGGCCTGTCATTCCCCAAAGACCTATATCTGTTCGTTGTAGCAGTCCAGCTGTGTGAGCCATCCTGCTACATCTGTATGATGCTAATGGGATTTGTAGCCCTGCAACTGCAGTCAAACTTCTTAATTCCTCCTGTTTGCCACCCTCCAAATGTTCGTGTACAGGTGTGTCAGAAGTATCCCAGTCATGTTGATTTCACAGAGTAGGTGTGAGCTTCCCCTGTGATACCATTCCTGTAGGTACTTTCCTATTTCTGTCCATGCACTTGAGGTTGCCTTCAACCCTCTTTTGTTGATTAAAGGTCTCTCTTCTCCACATTAGGCTGGCCTTCATTTGTTATCCTGGTCACCTATTTCCTCACTGGATTGTAGTTTTCTTCCCCCCCGTCATTTCAAGTCAAAAGCTCTCCTCACGACATTGGACAGAGATCCTTTTTCCACCATTTTATGTGGGATTTGGATACAGGGATTCTTATTATGTGATGGTGGCATTATTACAGAGTCATAGAATGGTTTGGGTTGGAAGGGACCTTAAATGATCATCTTGTTTCTATCCCCCTGCCATGGGTAGAGACACTTTCCACTAGACCAGGTTGCTCAGAGCCCCATCCAACCTGGCTTTGAACATTTTCAGGGATGGGACAGCCACAGCTTCTCTGAGCTACCTGTTCTTGTGCTTCACCTCCTTCACAGTGAAGAATTTCTTCCTTATATCTAATCTGAAGCTGCTTTCAGTTTGAAGCCGTTTCCTCTTGTCCTGTCACTACAGGCCTTTTTAACAAGCCTCTCTCCATCTTTTTTATGGGATCCCTTCTGGTACTGGATAGCCACGATTAGGTCACCTCAAAGTTTTCTCTGGGGTGAACAATCCCGTTTATCTCAGCCTTCCCTCACAGGAGGGGTCCTCCATCCCTTTAATCATCTTGGTGGCCTCCTCTGGACTCGATCCAACAGGCCAATGCCCTTCCTGTGCTGGGGACCCCAGAGCTGGGTGCAGCTCTCCAGGTGGGGTCTCACCAGAGCAGAGGGGCAGAATCCCTCCCTGGCCCTGCTGCCCACGCTGCTTTGGATGCAGCCCAAGACACGTTTGGCTCTCTGGGCTGTGAGTGCACAGGGCTGGGTCATGTCCAGCCTCTCCTCCAGCAGCACCCCCGAGTCCTTCTCAGCAGGGCTGCTCTGATCTGTTCATCCCCAGCCTGTGTTGATACCAGGGTTTGCCCCGATCCAGATGCAGCACCTTGCACTTGGCCTTGTTAAACCTCATGAGATTCCCACAGGCCCATTTCTCGAGCTTGTCCAGGTCCCTCTGGATGGCATCCCGTCCTTCAGGTGTGTCAACTGCACCACTCAGCTTGGTGTTATCTGCAAATATGCTGAGGTTGCACTTGATCCTTTTGTCTCTGTCATTAATGAAGATGTTAAGTAACACTGGTCCCAGTATGGACCCCTGAGGGACATCACATGTCACTGATGTCCATTGGGACATTATGCGCCTTCAGCCTGGACAAGGTTTCTGTGCAAAATTGCACTGTTTATTCTGTCTACAGGAGGAAGCTCCAGGAGGCTTTCCTGTTGCTCTTCTGTACCCATTGATTTAGGGTCTGCCAACTTTTCACCTGCTCACCCACTCAGACACAGAAGGTGGTACAGAGAAAGAAGGTGGCTAATTTGGAATCATCAGGAATTGGTTGCTGTCAGGGCTTTCTGTGCTGCTCTTCTGGATACATTTTGACATACCAGGGCAGTTCTAACATGAGCTGTTCCAGCTGCTATTGGGTAATTTCTGAAACTGCACTGTCCAGGAAAAGGAGAGAAGAATGTGTTGTTTATAAAACTTCCTGTGACTGCTCTTCAAGTAACCTGTGCAGATTAGGAGCTTTTGTTTGTTTGCTTGTTTTTCCCTAGCTCTAGTATAAATCAGTTTTTCACCTTGATCCAAATAGGACAGATCACATGGTGAGGTTGTACCAGCAGTGAATGTGTACTTATGATGGAAGGGTTTCTGGAGCTTATTAACAAAATTTCATACAACTTAAACTACATAATTAAATCAAGCAGGAAAGTACTAGTACATAGCTATTAAAGCTGTATACTGCACTGATACTAAGGGTCTTTGTGAATTAACTTTTTTGGTTAAGCAGTAATATTACTCTCTAAACTTTTTAAACCAATCTTGCACTGAGTAATTTTAGAATAAATTCTGTAGGGTGGATTTAGTACAAGAATGTCCTAGGTCAGTGACACATGCTGACTACAGTCTTTGCAAGAATTATTTCTGTGAACAGCCAAAAACAAACAAAAAAAAAAGAGGCGCATCTTCCATCTTAATTGAACCCTTGAAATTTATGCCTAGAAACCAAATGAAAATGGAAACTAGATGTCTTGTCAGCAAATTGCAAGCTATCAGTCACAGCTATGGATGAAAGCTAGCACGACCTACATCTGTCGCATTGATACAATGGTGCTGGCATTACAGTTTCATTGTTTAGGTTTAGGGTCAAGCCTGTTGAGACCTCTTTTTATTCAGCTTTGAATGTATCCATTTTCATTAAGTTTTTCAAAGCTGTATGAAAGACTCAGCAGGGCAAGATGTGGCGATGCTGAACCTACGTTAGTCTTGCAGCTATCAAACTGTCTCGTAGTCACAGATGGTCACTGCGATTGTCCACACCAATCTACTGCTGGAGCTGCTATTGAAAGGGCACAAAACTGATGCTACAAAGGGACGCCTTTTTCCCGCCAGTAAATGAAGCTAGTGTTGCTGTGAGCTGGCATTGTCGGAGGTTTTGTGCAGGAGAAGAATGGTTGTTGACAAACCAGTTTCCATGCTGAAAAATGCTACTCTTATTCCTAAACTTAGAGATCTTTCCTTGGCTGAGTAACTGCTGATATCAGAGTGGCATTTTGCAAACTATTTTCATTGATTATTTGGATGATGGTTGTACTGGGAAGTCTAACACTGACAGCAGTAAATGTGAGCTTGCTAAAGTAGGCATGTTTCTGTTTCGTAACTCCATTAGAAGAAAACCTCTTTGACTGTACTCTATTAAAAACTTCGAAGGCCTTAATTGCAACATTTCTATGTTTAATCCTCAAATGTTAGTGTCCTTAGCTATGTTGAAGGAGCTTGGACAGTTGTCTCTTTGTGTTGGGTAACTTGGTTAACCAAGTACCAAATATCTTGCTTTTCATGCTATCAAAATGGATAGTTTTGGAGCTAGTAAATAAATCTTCCAAGTCTTTCTTGTTGGCGATGTGAATGTGCTTTTGTTTTGTTTGTGTTTAAACAGAACTGCTTTTTCCATTTTCCTACTACCATTTTCCAAGTACCATTTTCTTCATTTTCTTCCTTTCATGATGGGGTGAAAGCCTCTGTACAAATGACCTGCCTGTTTGTTAACAGACTGGAGAAATTTTTGGTGAGATTGAAGCAGTTCTTGCCTGGAAGAACAATAAAAAGCAATAAAGCTGATTGCTATTGTATGGGATCCTTTATGGCCTCTGATAGATCCTTTTACCAGTGGCGAAGGAACCTTTAAAAGTCAAGTGACCACAGTGATGAAATGGATGCTTGTTCCTGGGTGGGAAATACAGCGCTTCTGTGGAGACCAGTTGAATGATTCACCCCATAACAAAGTACAAAGTAGTAACAAAATACAATTTAGAAATCGTACTTTAATTATTATAGTATGGGGATTTGAGGAGCGTTTGCCCCCTTATTTCACTGAAGCTGTCCATTTGTTAGCCTCCTGTGCTATGGTGGGGTTTTTTAGCCTACTAAGACCCTCAGTAGTTTCTGAGTTGCCTTTTGCCCTCGGAATTTCATAGCGCTCTGAGTACGTGAATGTTTGTTTGTTTGTTTGTTTAGTTTCTTCATCTGGCCTGTCAGTCTGTTGCTGCATGAAATGTCTTAGGTATAAGTTACAGAAGAGTAGATTTCTACATGTGAAAGGTAGGGAAGCTGGTAATGTACTTAAATTTTTTAGTCACGAGAATGAAATACTTCTGTACCAAAGATAGAACTGAAAAAAATGAGTATTTTTCCCATAAAATGAAAATCACTTGCAGAGGGATGGATTTGACTGTCCCAGAAAGAAACTTCCAACTTCCTTCTGGCTTGATTATTCTGTTAACAAGGGAATCTAAAGAATGAGACTTTTTGCCAGGAAAGTGATGAATATTGATGATTTTCAGATTTTGCAAGAACTGAAAGGAATTTGACACTGACCTAAAGCTGAGTCGCTTGTGTAACTAGTGCTTCTTAATGACTTCAGTCAAAGTGTCCTTGCTTCTGTGATCATGCTTTCTGCTGCCTTGCTTCATCTCAGCTCTGGTATTATTTTCCCATTTCTGCCTTACAGTATTCTACATGAAAATAAGTCCTTAAACAAACATGATGTAAATTATTAGGATTTCTCAATAGTGATTTCCTGGAAGCCATGTCCTGTTTGAGGGGTGGTTTCTAGGCTTGTGGTTTCCTTTCTCATAGCAAGTTTGTGTTTATTATGATGTCAGTGTAGGTTATGCTGTGTATTTTTCAGGCAGAAGCTTCTCCCTGTTCTTTCTGATGTATCAGGTGCTTGGTAGAATAAGCAATAAATGTGCTTGAGCCAAGCAGAACAGATTTCACAAATTGAAAGCCTTGTGCGAAAACAGTCGGCCTCTGCACCCCATGGACTGCAGAGCTCTGAGGAATGGGAGCAGGGAGTGGTGGGGGTGACACTCGGGTGATGTGATCCCACAGCCTGGCCCCTCCAATGGAAGGTGGAACCAGCCATAGCTGCTTCAGCAGCCTCTGCGCCAGGCAGTCCTGGCACCTCCTGCTGCCTACATGATACACAGGAGGGCTTTTCTGACTGTGATTGGTTCTGGGACCCTACCAGCTATGGACAAGCAACCTGTCAGTGAACTGTTCAGGTTTAATTAATTACTAGTTTGAGTAATACTGAAAAAGAACTGTTTGGGATTTTTCACAGTTGCTGTCGGAACAGAAATAGCACTTCAGCCTCCCTTTTCAGTTTGTTTAACTTCACATCCAGAAAGAAATCAAGATCTTGCCCTGTCAAATGCAGTGGAGTCAAGCAGAGGGTCTAAAAGACAGGTCCATGAGTTGCACCAACACAAGTACTTCCCATGTTTCATTTCAAGATGTCGTTTTCTGGCTTTGCACACAGAGTCAGATTTCTAAGAATAAATGTAAAGGAAAAATTTTGGACTGCAGTATGCTCTGCTGAGGGAGTAGCTCCTGGTACATCTGAACCGGTTTTACCTTCTTTGTTTTCCAGTGCAGCTGTAAGTTAGATGGAATAGCAAATCCCAATAAACTGTTAAAATATCTAAGGGGTCAGGTGTGGTTTTGGGGGGTGGTGTTTACTTTTTAGCCTTACATTGCAATTAAAGGAAAATCTATCCTATTAGTTATCCCACAGGTGTTAAAATATTAAATAAATTGTACTGGCAGCATTAATTATATTGAGGTTTAAGATAACAGCAGTATCCTGAAAAAAAATTGAGAGGCTTAAGGTTTGGATGCTTGAAGAAAACTCTTCCTCAGTTGTGAGAAATTACTACTCTGCATCTCAAGGAAAAGCCAATATTTACACTGCAAAATTAAACACATTTACATTGTCCCAGTGTCATAGGAATATTATACCAGTTACCTACTTAAATGCTCAAAAACACTTGGTTTGTACTTCCTTACTCTCCTCGTGGTTTAAAATGTTACTTTCTTATCTGATGCCATTTCTTTTAGAAGATGCTTGTAAAATTAATTTTGCTATTCCACACATAGCAGACTCTACTGTAACTATTTTGTAGATTGTAAAATTGCTTCTAGATGTTCATGAACCCCAGAACGGTATAGGATTTTCTACCTTACGTGATGATACAGCTGAAAGCACCTGCATGACCTTTAGAGAGGTATCAAGTTTTATGACAGAATTAAAACGTCTGGCAAGTGTTCTATCTGCTGGTTATTACCATTGCCATTTCCTTCAAGACACCAATTTCCAATAACCTATCCTGCATTATGGCTTTTCTTCAGACGGAGAGATTCTGCAATCACCCAGACCATTTTCATACTGTCTACAAGCCTGAGGGATGTTTTAGTATTCCAGCGTAGCCAGGAGCATACAAGATTGTAGACTTCATCAGCTTGGGGCTGTTACTACATGAGAGCTTTCGGTGTGAGAACACTTGCGAGCTCTGCAGCCAGAAAACTAGGAAGACAAAACTGTAGGTAACAGGTTTATATTTGTTGTTTAGGTATCTCTTCTGGAAAATACTTGCAGAGTTGCTCAGCTCAAATGGGATTGAAATGTGGCGCAGCCAGGGTACTGCGTATCACCGTATGCCTCAGCCTACAATTTATTTTAACTGCTAGGATCATTAGGTCTTTGATGTTTCCCTTCTTTTATGTTCTCTCCTTTTGCATCCTGTGTCTCAAAGGTGGCTGTTGCTACCCTTTTGCCTGAGGAATGCTGGCAGTCTCGCCTCTGAGCTCTTCCACCGAAATTCATAATCAAAGAGTCTGCAGCGTGAGAGCAAGTGTGCTGCCTCTGCATCTCCTCTGCCAAGAGCATTGAATTGGTATGTTTGTCTTTCTGTGGTGGATGGACCTTGCCTACTCTGTCTCTCTGGCCACAGAGGGGTTAAATGTCTTAACCTCTTCTTGTGGTTTTGGGATGTCTGGTATTGGTTACCACCAGTTAGACAAACTGCTGCTACTTTTAAAGCTCCTTTCCCTCCATCCCTTGACTTCCTTTCAAAAATATGCAGAAAAATAAATGCAAATATTTCGTGTACTGCTGTTGTTATCAATACAAACCTTTCAAGGCATTCTCTTGAGGGAAATTAGCAACACCTTAGTCTCACTGGCACAGGGTATGGGGAGGGGGAAACTGCTTGCGTGTTTTGTAAGTGGTTTATATCAGGTAAAACTGGAATTTGCTTTGACTCTTTAAGTGTATAATTCCTGCATAAATTGCTTATTAAGTTAAATGATTAATTACATCTGGAGCTTTATATATAACTGAGGAGTTGCAGAGTAAAAAACTTAAAATATACCTTGAAAGCAGTACATTGCACCTTGAAAGTGGTATGTTGCAGAGGGAGCTGGAATTGGGCCCCACACTTCCTGAAGAGTCAGCCAAAACTCTGTGCTTTAATTTTGTCAGCCTTGCTGTGTGGTGCTGTCTGTTTTGAAAGTAGTTGAAGTTTGTTTTTTTATTATTATTATTATTAAGGTGGAGCTAGGGCTTACAGTTGCTCAGTACATCTAAAAAAATTTTTTTTGGAAGTGTGTGATATAAAAATCTCAAAATAAAAAAGCACAAGGGAACTTCTAACTGCTTGAGCTGCATATGCTTAAAGTTTATGAAAAGAGGTATTCAGGGACAGGGTTACAGCGTTGTGTCTCGCATCCTCAACGCAGCTGCTTAGCAGTGATAAGGAAGCAATGCTCTATTCATGCTGACCTTGTTTCCAAAGAAGCCTTGTCCTAAGAACTACTGAAAATAAGGAAGAATTTCCTGTGACATGCTGCTCGTGTTGGCTTTTTAAAGGGGAGTAGAATGAAATCTCTGAGCACGACACATACTGTATCTAACCACACAGGATTTCCTGTGCTGGAATGGAAGCTTAGTGGAAGCCACGTTTTTCTCTTCCTCTTAATTCATTCAGAAAAATAGAGGTCAGCATCATGAATTGATATGGCTATAGTCACTGTTAAAAGCTAAAATCAGCAATTGCTAATGGATACATTGTGATGCCAAGGGGACTGCAAGGCAAATTTTTTTCCCCTTAACACAATAAGGCCTGTACATATCCTGATTTACACTTTTAAACTCTCATAAAAGAAGAGTTGTGCACTTGAAAATCCCATCCCAGTAAAGGTACGAAAAATAATGCATATATTGACTTAGACTTCAGTGTCTTTTTGGTAATAGACTTCTTTCTCTGTTCAGAATGAATTAAGGTATTGATGAATTGAGAAAGACACAGAACAACACTTGGACTTTGCTTCTGGACATACTGAAAAGATTTATTTTTCCTTAAATTAAACTTCATTTTATAATACTTTAGTTAAAGAAAATTCCCAGTGGTTTTCCTGTCTGTTGCTCATTTGCAACATTATCTTCCTGGGAGGGTCTCATTGGGTTTGAATGGTAAAATCAGAACTTCCTGCTACAACGACAGTGAAAGCTGGAGTTATGCAATGAGTTTTGATAGGATAAAGTGCATATATTTTTAATCCTGTTTAAAATATAATCACCCTGTTTGCAGTAGAGATCTTCAGAGAATGAGCTAACAGCCTGTGCTTAATGGCAAGTCATCCAGATGTGCTCACACCGTTGTGGCACCATGTTCACTTTGCTCCACAGCCAAGCTGACCAAGCAGCCTCCTGACTGTGCTGTCTTAATGGTGAACCCAGAGCTTTCCTGGTACTTCCTGGCTTGGGTTCAGTGCTTTCAAGTTCAGACATTTTTTTTCTTCCGTTAGTCCAAATAGTGGTCTGCTTTCACCATGGAGTATGGGTAAGAGTGTGCTTACTGACTCATGTTGCTTGTTGTGACTCTGTGCACATCTTCTCCCCAACTACAGCATTCACAGTGGAGAGAGATTAATTCCTCTGTAGCATTTACTTTTACTCAATGGTCTTATTTGTATTGCTTTAATGTCGTGTGGATTTTCTTGGGCTCATGCCCATGCTTTTTTTTTTTTTTTTTTTTTTTTTAAGAAGCAAAGGGTTTTTTTATACCTGGAATGGTTCTGCTTCTCTCTAGCAATTCTGAGACCTATTATCTTAAAGAGCTCTTTTTCAAAAGGGAAGAAGTCATCTCATGGCAGACCTTCAGTGCTTCTGCTTGGTAGAGTCTCTGTACTTCTTAGTTTTCTTCCACAGTGTTCATGGCCTGGTACTGCAAGTCCTCAATGTCATGACAGCCAACAAGAGGTATGTGTGAAAGGCCTACATGGATGGACTCAAGCTCCTTTTAAGCACAGTCCTGTTTGCTGTACTTTCATGTTACACGTATCAACCTAGAACTGCAGCTGTTTCTATGTGATGTCTCTGCAGTTCAGGCTTTATTTGACTCAGGATTTACATTTGTATGTTACTGAGGGGATACTTCCATCTTGTATGTCTCATTTAATTGACTGAATATTTTAATATCAAAGCAAAATCATAAGAGGCAAAGTATTAAGGAATTTTTGTATATGTTTTACATGAGGACTTCTTTCTGTGCTACTTTACATATATTTTGATTGTGTGCTTACGTTGAAAGTGACTCCAGAGTAGTGTTCTATTTTACAGACAGGTGGGTATTTAAACAGTTTGCAGAAGCAAATAAAACTTGTAGATCAGAATGTTTCCACTCAATTAGATGAACTGTTAAATAAGGCAGAATTTAAAGGCACTTCTAAACAAAATGCAATGGGTTTTTTCCTCTCTCTTTTTCCACAATCCCCAGATTCTCCCTGGATAATTATTTGAATAAGTGTTTTATTTATTACGGAAGTTGGATAGTTAAAGAGGGATTTTGATCTCCTTTGAGTTCACTGTAACATAGATATATACATATATGTACACATATATGCAACTATTTGGAGTTGCATAGAGGAAAGATAACGGGTTTTCAAAATATATTTTACTCGAAACACAATGTATCATAGGCTTTTAGAGTGACAACAACTTAAAAATTCTATATATCTTGCAGCACATTTGAGAATTGAGGTAGTTTTTCAGCTTTTCATCAAAAGGATTTTTCACCTTTGGTTTTCATATCATACTGCATGTTATACTGAGGGTGAGGATACACTGTTCAGCAAGACTGTGGGTGTGTTGGCCCAGCAGGAATAGTTTGGCAACTTACCCTAAGTCCTAGAAGTACTTCACTGATAGGAATAAAGTTGTCTCAACCCTTCCAAGGGTCCTACTAGTTTGGGCACCATTTCCATGTGTCCTGTTTCTTTAGTCTCCAGAGGAATCACACGTCCATTCACCAGGTGACTGTCCTCTTCTGAACAATATTTATGGTTTTGCGCAGCACAGCTGAAACTAAAATGAAGTATTTATGGGTCTGCCATGGACTGCTCCTCAGGTTACCGTTTCTTTTACTTGCCAGTCACCTATAATAATGCAGCTAAACTTCAGTAATAGGTTTTACCTGGTCTGTAGGATAGCACCTAGTGCATTTATGCTGTATTTTCTGAACCTTTCCGTTTTACTCAAACTTAACTGTGCTAAGAAGACATGACTAGCCTATGTTTCAATTTATGGCTTCTGGGCTTCTCTTTAGAAATTCTGCAAGCAATGCCAGGTACAACTTGGCATACTCTTATCTGAATTACAGTTTGGCCTTAGTGTAAAGTTTTGTGACTATACTAAGATAGTGTGATAATTGTGCTCTGTACCTGCCTTTAAGGAAGTAAAAGTAGTTTTAGAGTGATAATTTGCCATTAGCAACAATGAGATAACATCCCAGAGTTGATAAAACCTAAAGGGAGATATCTGAAATTACACAGTGTGTGTAAGCCTGTGTTGTCGTACTGGCTTAGAGGGAAATTTTGCTATATATTGCTTACCACATGCACTAAATTTATGCAGAACATCAGTCCTTATTACTCTGGTCACTGGCTTTTCTTTCAGTGAATGAATGATTGAGTTGTGAAGAATGTCTTTGCATCTGCAGGTTGTAAATGAAACATTGGATTGCATATTACTATGGTGGCCTTCCTGTGTGGCATTTGGTTGCTCAGAGACAGTATCCACAATTTTTTTTGATACTTACTTTAAATACATTCATTCCTTTGTGTGTGGGATCATATATATATATAACATAAATATGAGATTTGTAATATGAGGGTGGCATTTTAAATGGATGGTCATCTTTTACTGTGTTTGTGGTAACCCAGAAAACCAGTTAAAAAACAATCTAGTGTACTTGGGATTCATATGGCAAGCCTGCTGTATCAGCATTTTCTTGACGTTGTGTGTGTGCCTGCTGAGGACTGCATTCCTGAAGGCTGTGAAGGGGAAGGTGGGACATGTGCTGACCTTTCTGGGTATCAAACAGACTGTTACTGGGTGCATATGTTTAATGCTTGCTGTGAAGATACTGAAAGGCAGATACTGAACTGAATATTATTCCAGTTCACCTTTCTTTGTATTTTTCCCCACTTGTTTGAAGACAAAAGAAATTTTGTTGGAAGCCTAAGACACCTGTCTGATAGTTACTTGTCTTCTTGCTTGTTAAACTGTTTATCAGTGTTGCCCATCTGAGAAAGGTACACTAGCACAGTTACCTGCACAGGAAAGAAACACTTATCAATGCTACAGAATAGACACAGTGGAAAGAAGACAGTAAATATTTTAAATTTAATTTTAAGCCTTTTCAGTTTGAAAATATAAGATCATTGCTTTTACTGTGTAGTAGCAATTTTTTCATGTTGCTTGTAAGCAGAAAGATTTGACAACAAACGTGTCGGTCTACTAGCAACTGCATCTGTGCAGATACGTACAGATGATTAATGGAAGACAATAGCATATAGGGATTAGTAAGCACACATTGCCAAAATTAAAACTGGAGAATATTTTTTTGAATAATAGATGAAATGAGGAAAGAGGAATCTCTTTGTGTATCTACCGTGATGTGTGTTTTGTGCCTATGCAGAAAAGGAAAAGTTGTATTACTGAACAGGGAATCTTTGACATAGGAGCATGTGATAAGGATTTAATACTTCTTTGGGCTAATACTTTATATTGTACTTTCTTTGGATTTTTACTGAGTTGTTATTGCTAGTGTCAATGAAAACAATTGCTAATCATTCTGGAGAGTCAATAGTTTTAATTTGTTTAAGTAGACCAGGATCATCACCTTATATCCGTTTCCAGTTTCACCACTGGGTGCCCCAGTAAATTCTGCAAGGACCTACACACGCGCGCGCGCACTTTGATAAATAACAAATGGCAGGTGCAGCTGGTCACAGATGTTACCAGATTTGGCTGTCTGGTCAGATTGATGATGTTATGTTGAAGCAATGACATGAAATGAAGTGTTCCCTGCACATCTTCAGGGAGCTGGTGCCTGTGAGGTGCCAAAACATCTTTGGCAAGCCAGAGTCACAAAGTACACATGGACTCACTGAAGAAGAAAAAATTTTAATTACATTCAGGGAGGACAGCATCTTCTGGTAGATTGCTTATTTAAAAGAGATGCAAAACTTCCTTCTAGAAATGCTCTGGTTTAGGAGTAGTCATTTTACCAAAGCAATCCCCAGAGTCCACAGCTTGTGCCTTTCACCTTCTCTTTTGGACTAGCAGGAGGGTAGGCTGAGACCACAATTAGTCATCACAAATTATACTGTGGTTCCTTCTGTCCCAGGGGACTTGCTTCGCCTTGGCTGCCACCAGAATGCTGAGGCTCTCACATCATATGCTGAACACACATCTTATCACAGAGGCAGATCATGTGTGAGACACCTGCATTGGGCAGATGGTAATCACAAGCAAATTCCAGTTGTGTGCCCAGCTGCACCTCCTGCCATGGCTGCTGTGTATCTGGATATAGGAACGCATACAAGCTATGGAACTTAACACTTGTTTCTCCAGAATGTTTTCTCTACTGGAGGAGTATCTAGAGCACCACTACTGAAGGCAAAAAGTTGGAGGTATCCTGGAAACGTGCCAGAAATAGCATGGCCAGCAGGACTAGGGCAGTGATTGTACTTGGCACTGGAGATATTGCACCTTGAATCCTGTGTTTAGTTCTGGGCTATTTGCTTCAAGAACGACAGTTTGGTGCTGGAGCAAGTCCAGAGAAGGGCACGGAGATGGTGAAGGGTCTGGAGCACAAGGCTTATGAAGAGCAGCTGAGGGAGCTAGGGTTGTTTAGCCAGGAGAAAACGACGTTCAGGGATACTGCTCTTTACAACTACCTGAAAGGAGGATATAGCGAAGTCAGGGTCAGTCTGTTCTCTCAAGTAACAAGCAATAGGACAAGAGGAAGCTGCTTCAAGTTTCACCAGAGGAGGTTTAGATTGGATATCATCTCTCAAAGTGAACACCTGCAGTGTGTATCTCAATGCAGGGAGCTGTTTCTAAGCCTCAGATATAGCCTGCCAAGTACCTTGGTGGGCTACCTTCCTACCACAGTGGAAGGCAAAAATCTTCATTGAGGAGTCTGGAAGCACCATAATTGCATTTGTGCTGGAGCAAGTAACTCTTGCTTCTCTATCCAGTCTTACCTCAAACTAAAATTTGGAAAAATAAATGAATACAAACAAACGGGTACTTTTGGGTAATGTCTCTTCTGTGGTAGAAAATGTCAAAAATTGTCTGGGAAGAATAGAAGTATTATCAGGTTTTATCAAGGAACAAGCTGACAGTCTTACTTAAACAGAGCACATAAAAACAGATAATCAGACCAACACTCAGTCTACAAAGTGCTTCTATACAAATGTCAAGCTAATACAAATGGATTGGAGTGTCTGATTTTTAGTCAGGATGCTTTAACAGTCAATATTCCAGAGTTGTAATACTGGTTTATATGTCAGAATAGGAGCAGGTTACACCTTTGGAGTAATGGCTTTGTGCTTTAAGGACGGTGAAACTGGATAGCATTAATAAGTCAAATGTATCAACAGGTGCCTCAGTCCATGTGGATAGAAATTGAGTGAATATATAGCAATTATCCTGGAAATACACCGGCAGTTATATCACAGAATGGTGATAATGATGCAGAATATAGAGGAAGATGAGGATTGCTGTGATGTCAGAAAACAGTAAGGTCCAAAAAATTTAGTTACTTCTCCACGTGAAAAGGAGAAGTCACAAAAGGTATGATGTGGAAATAATGGTCAAGTATAAATGACTGTGCTGAAGAACACACAAGAAAAATTCTGATTTTGTACTGGGTCTTCATTCACAATTTATATGCTGAAGAGTTGTAATAGATTATGTATTGTAATTCAGTTTTCTCATTAAATGAAAATGACTCCCAAAAACCCCTCACTTTCCATTACAATATTTCAGAAAGGAAGTAGATAAAAATGAGGAAACAATCAAAGGCGTATTAAAAGGAGAAGCAGAAAGGGTAAAATACATAATAGACTATGGATTAAACCATGGATTAAGCTATTAAACTATGGCTCTGGTTTAATGTGTTCTTTGTAAGTGTTCTAGGTTAATAGTATGCTACATATCAGAAAGAGTTCGCTAAATAAATCCACGGTGCAGAATTTACTAAACTCTGTATATGATTGTAGACTCTCTATCTTGTAACAAAGGTGACATAATTGAGAAAGTACGTGGAACCATTTGGGTGTGGAGGTGATTCCAGATGACCTGGAAGAAATGACTGGGGAGGGAAATGGGAAATCATGTGTTGCTGAAGTCAAAAAAATAATTAAGATCATGGAAAAGATTACTAGGAATGACTGAAGTGGCAGCCTTCTGGAGCACATTCTTCCTGGAGCATGCATAGGATTGGGAGGGAATTAGATAATTACTAGCCTTCGTTAGAAGTGTCCAGTGTGAGAGGTGATGATCTTTAACCTGGAAAGCATCTGTCAACCTGCAAGTCTTTCGGCCACCAGTTGAAAAAAAATGTGTGTGCCCAACGAATATGACACAATTCTGACTTGCTGTGTTTCATTCCTTACTAAGAAGAGAATATTTAATTCAAGGATGAAAACAAGTATTTAAGGCTGGAAAGCCTTGTACTGTGAAAAATGTCACCTATTTGAAAGCTGAATCTTCTTATTTGAAGAAAAAAAGATGTTTCCTCAGTCTTTCTGTACTTTGGTAAGGTCACTTGCTGGACATGTTTCTTAAATGGACTTTTTGGTAGTTGTTAGCATTTCACCAAATTGCCTGAAAATACTGCTTTATAATAGAGATGGAAAGGAGCTGGTTCTGGACCTCTTTAGGACAGATCTTCAGGAAACAGCTGGGCTTTCCTTTTAACCTTTTTTTTTCCTTAAACTGGCCTCCATTAAATAATTTTTCTGCTATTTGCAGTATGTTGATTACATATTGGAATAGTAAAATATAGAATACATATTACTTAAATATGAATACATGCATATTTTTATTCCTGAAGAATTTTCTTCCTAAAGCCTGAAACTGTCTTACATTCCAGCACAGACATTTTTCGGGAACAGAGGTAAAGATTTTTACCCTGACTATTGTTAGGCCAATCTGATCACGCTTATGTTTTTGGATGACACTTCTTCCAAAAGGTAATGCACATAGCAGCATGAGTCAGTGGCTATTGACCGTGTCGTATTAAAAATATTCAAAAGAGCTTTTAATCTGCCCCAGTGCACATCAAATAAGCATAGTGAACAGTCACTGCCTTTAAAGAACTCTTCGTATTCTCTCAGGAAGGTATAGAAGTCTTCCTGATACAGGCAAATTGTGTGCACAACAATACTCAGTATTTTTATTTGGAGAATTATTTATCTTATTTCCAAATGAGTTTAGTGTATTATTCATTTGAACAAAATTCGTTGATTAGGATACTGTCTATAATCCAGGGAAGAGTTTGAGTTTTCTTTAGCTGTACTTGTGAAGCTAAAATTATTTAAAAAATACAAAATTATTTATTGAGAAGTAGGTGTATGTGAAGAAGTTGTATATTCGCTTTGCTCATGAATGTGCAGTTATCTTTTCAGTCCCTGTATAGAAGCGTTGTATAATTTAGGTTGGGAGGCATGTCTGGAGGCCATCCAGTCCAGCCTGTTCCAAGTAGCCCCTTAGATGAGGTTGCTCAAGGCTGTTTGCACTTGAGCTTTGTGTACATCCAAGAATAGAGATTTCACTAACTCTCTAGGCAACCTGTTGCCTTGTTTGACTGCAGTCACAGAGAAAACTTTTTCCTTGCAGTTAATCGGAATTTTCTGTCATGAAGTTTGTGTCTATGGGTTTTCCCGCCATCACTCTGCACCTCTGGGAATACCATGGTCTGCCTTCTGTGTGTCTGCCTTCCCATTAAGCAGCTGAGGACAACACTAGTGTCTTCCCATGTGTTTCAGTCCACAGTTAAAAGTGAAAAACCGTTCAGGTTGCCATTTTGTTTTCCTGTGGGAATTGTAACGTGAAAGTCTTTTGCCTCAAAAGTCCTCTGTCAGCTGAATACTGTAATTATACAAAGTTTTTCCTCCCCTTTTTAACTAAGTGTAGGCCAGTTGTCAATTAGACAGTAGTGGAAAGTATAAAGCACTTGAATTACAACTCTCTGACAATTACAGTTCCATTTTGAATCTAGATATTTTCAGCTCGAAGTGTGAGGATGTTTTTCAGGCTCTTTTCCAACAACACGTCAGAATCTCATGTGTGTAAAGCAGTCTTTTATAGGAAAAACTTGAGCTTTGCCACTCAGTATAAAATTTGGTTTTCACTTAAGTTTGCCAGAAAGCTTTAAAGCAGATGTTTAATGCATCTTAATATAGCTGAATGCATTTCTGCTGCTGCCGAAGGAATTGTACCCTAGTGTTTCTTGGAAATGATTGCCTTAATCATGGTTTCCCAAGCCTTCTGAAAGTTCATCGTTTGTGTATTCTAAGTCATGTCAGTTTTTGATGTTCCAACCAATTTTGATTATGTTTCAGTTGTTGACTCTTTTTAATAACCAGCTAATTTTTCTTTACTACTACACCAAAAAGTATACATGAGTGTATTTATCTGTGCTTTTCAAGTATTAAACTTGAACTTTCTTTGGAATATCCAGGAGATAAAACAAAAAGGCAGGAGAAATTGTTGTCTTGAACTGCAGTGTTTGGTTCTGTCAAATCAATTCAAACAGGTTTAACTGCTCAAAACGTACCATGCATAAGTGCATGCATTGCAGTACTTTTGACAACAGGACCCTACTGCCTTGGTATTACAGAGCTAACATTAAACAAAATGGTTTTATCTTCTAAGGTTTATAAAGAAGCATTTTGTTTGTTGGTTGGAGGATTACGTGATTTAAAACTTACAGAATACTGGTAGTTTCAACTGAGTAAGAAGGAAGAAGAAATACAATTTATTGTAGCCTCTCAAACAGTGAGACTCAACTTGTTCATATTAATAAAATACAGTGAGATTCTTAGGGCCCAGTGTTTGAGGCTGATGAACATGACCCCATGGCTATAATTTACTTTGCATCACACCTAGATGTGTTTTAGCTGGTTTGAGCCTTTTAAAACGACAAGACACCTTCATCTTCTCAAGCTCATTCCCTGGAGGGCAAGTTTTGAAAAAATCTTTCCATCTTGAAAGATTTTAAAGTGGCTCACTGTGGCAAGAGGAGACAAACCCTGTCCAGGGCTTGGATTCCCCACAAGGAATGAAAAGAAAAAAACAGAAGCATTTTCAACTTATTTTTTTAATGGGCAACAACATTGATAAAAGTTAATACAGCTGAGGTTAGAAGGACTGTGTGAAAGCAGTGAAAATTTCTTTTCAAGTATTTCTCATGACACACACTGAAAGTGCTCATAGCAACTATCACCAGGGAGACCAGTGAAATCCTGAAAAACCCCTGAGGTCAGATGTGAGCACCAGGAGACATTCCATCTTGATTAACTGGGCTTTGGACCAAACAATCCCTTTCCCTCCATTTCAGTCTATTTTTTAAATAGTTGAAGAACACCGTGCCTTAGAATGAAGTAATTCTTTATTGCTGAAAAAAGTTACACAGATACAGACAGTATTACGTAAGGCGAGCATGGGGCTGGCATTGTAATGATGGCAAACCTCAGAGTAAGCTGTCAGGATACCAAATGGCTGTAAAAATTAAATGTAATGAACATAGTTAATGCATATTAGGCATGAGTCCAGAGTCTAACAGCTTGCAGCTTCTTTACTTTTGTAATGTATAATGGCCACCTCCTGGAGGCACTGACTTTTTTTTTCTTTTTTTTTTTTTTAATTGGGAAATTTAAAGTAACATCGGCAAATTTCTGGTTTGGGTACCATGAGTTGTTAAATGCAAAGCCTGGAGATATGCCAAAGAATATGTTGTTTGTGTTTTATTCTTAGCTTACAAATTGGGAGGAAGTATTTCACAATGCTCTCATGAATATTAACTAAAAAATTATATTAGAAATTTAAAATGTGTAAAATTAGAAATTTAAAAATGTGTCCCAGGTAAATCCTGGGACAGTTTTTCCATTATTTTTGAAAGGATGGCTGCTGGATCCAAATGCTTTTTTTGTGTTTATAAGCACTCAACTAGCAGGTTTGGCATTGTCAGTAGTAGTTAGGTATTTTACATTTGTTTTTATTTTCTTTTGGTACTTTCTTGAGAGAGAGTGCCTTTGCATCTACTTATTCATATCTCTTAGTTGCCTTCTTTTTTTCAAGCTTATATTGCTTTGTCCAGGGCTTCACTCTATTTCATTGCAGTAAGTCTTAATGTATATTGCTGGCTTGAAGTTGATCTGTAACTTCTGCCAGTTTTGTACTTGGGTTCTGGGAAATGCGTAACGATGGACGTGACACCCTGGCTCACTTGCCAGCCAGTCACCGTCCTCCACTCATCTGACACATCTTCTGGTTTGTGGCCTTTTTATTGCTGCTTTTTAAATTGAGAGCATTAAATAGGCCAACTGGCATAAAAAGTGGGGATAGCTGTTTCTGCTATTGATTAACTTACGCATGACCACACTTTTTAATTTGTGTGGATAAACAAAAATGAAGCAGCCGGTCCAGCAGCTCATTTCTTACATAACCTTGCCAAATGAGTCTCTTTGGGCTGCAGCCTGAATCAGTTGGTCTGGCGTGTATTGATGAAACTTAGCAGTAGTGGAAAGACGTGGCAGTGTTAGTGTTGTCACTGGCTTCCCGGGTCTGTGGCCTGATGAGCTCTGTGTAAAACAAATGGGTAGAAAAGTCACTGGTGTTTGTTCTGTGGTGGAGTATCCTTTACATTCAGGAATAAATCAGATCTCACTGTAGTGACTGCTGTGTTTAAGTTTCTGCTAAGAGAATCTTCAAGATTGCTTATGCTGCTGTTAACAAGAGGTTGCAGACCATGCTGTTTGAATGCTGATGCACTTCTGCTGCTGCTGCCTTCCTGGTGCCCCCATAAATGCCCCGACAAGCTGACAGGATTTTGCAGTCTCTGGGGAGCAGTCGCTGAGTGGCTCTGCTGGCTGCAACCTTGCTGAACCCACGACGGGACACAGTGCTTTGTACAGGGGTGTTGGTGACCTGTCCAGGTGAGGCCAGCCCAGGCAGAACAGTGGTGAGGCTGGCAAGAGGGATGGCATAGGGGGTGAAGGTCTGTGTAGGAACAGGTGACTACTAGTGCTGTGTTCCTAGAGGGCTGGGATACATCTGCTTTCCTTGGGATGGCAGCTGTAAGAAGAAAACATAATAGAAAAGCAGAATGCCTTCGTATAGAATGGACCAGATCAAATGTCTGAGTCTTGTATCACTTTCCCAGTGTCAGGATGAGGTGTAATTTTTAGAGACATTTTTATGCCCATGGTTGCAGGGTTAATACCGAAGGATTTATGGCATTTTCCACTAGATTTAATGCTTATACATCTAAATTATTCAATTTTGGTATACCAAAAAAATCAGTGTAGTTCAGAGCTGTTAATGTCTACAAGGGATGTCTTAGTTTTAAATTAGCAAACTATACCTAATATTTTAAATTTTGCCTTAAAGCACATAATTAGGTGCCTTTCAAATGCTGCTGGCCCCACCATAATTGTGTTGTATGATATCCCTAGCTGCCTTTGTGCTGATCTTGATTTCAGCTTAGAACAAGGCTGAAACTTCTCACTGAAGTTAATGGTGCTCTTAAATCTACACCACCTTAAGTCAAGCCTAATATACGATTGGAAAATTTTCAAGGAAAGAATTGATTTTGTTCTGGAAATCTAGATGTTTTTAATGCTGATCTTTCATGCTGTGTGAAAGAACAAACTGATTTGACTGTAATACTTTATTTATGTAAAACTGAAAAAAAAAAAATCTGAATTTTCAGTACCTTCTAAGTCATTTGCAGAACTTTGGGGTTTGGCTTATAGGAATGGATTGTTTGGTTTGCCTTGGGCATTCGTAGTAGAACTGCAAAACACAAGAGCAGGAAATATCTTTTCATGAGGCCTCTAATATGCCTTTTATAATGATACCCCTGCCCAGTCTAAGCAAATAAATAGCATGACATTTGCTGAGAAATACATCTTGTACCATTTAATATTTTAGCTTCATAACAAAATACTCATGAAAAGAATGCAGAGTTGCATAAGAATATGTTGTGTGCTCTCAATAATGGGAGGAAATGCTTGTGACTTAATAGACATTTTTTATTTTACCAGTAGTGATGGTGGAAGTATGTTCTGTGAGATGACAGTCTTCATACAACAGAGGAAAATAAATCTTTCATTTCACTAACTTGCTCGTAAGACATCAATTTGCTTGGCAGGGTTATAAGATTCAGGGAATCTCAAGATGAAAAGAACGGGGTTGGTTTGTTAACTCTGCCTTTTAAGTATTTGATTCTTTTCCGCCTTGATTCATAATGGGGAGAACATGGTAATTCTGCAATTAAGAAGTACTGGGCTGTCCGTGTCACCTTATAGATTAATTTATAAACATTATAAATTACTTTACTGAATTAATTGCATAGATTATTTCTATGTTCCCAGTTCTTCAGTTGGAAGATTGTTTTTGTTTGGATTTACAAGCTGTAGCTCAAGCATTCTTCTTCACATTGGTTTACACTGAAATCTTACTAGTTAGTTCACCTCCCCACTTATTTATAGCAACTTCATTCTGGTTGTATGCTCATTTTTCTGGCGTCAAATGGTGCTGTATGGTTCAGTGACTGCCACAAAATGCACATCCTGAAAAATCTTGATTGCTGGGTGGGCAGCAGCCTGCCTATGCCTTCCTGGCCTCTGCAGTTATGCCGTGTCTCAGCAGGAGATTTTGAATCCTCCCCATCTCCAAAAGGAAGCTTGAAACTCTCCCACTCTTAGGCGGGACCCTGAGTTTCAGTCCTCTGATGATAGGTTGTGGTTTCCTCACCAAGCCTAATTTATTCCCTAGACAGTGTAATTTTGGTCTTTTTGGAGTAAAAACACACTGGATTTAGAACAAAACCTGTACTAAGTAAGCTTTGGCTTTGAAAACAGTAAAAGGGTTTAAATGCAGTACATGTTTACTAAATGTTTAGCCAGCACTG
Source organism: Gymnorhina tibicen (assembly GCA_013399875.1). Taxonomy (NCBI): domain Eukaryota; kingdom Metazoa; phylum Chordata; class Aves; order Passeriformes; family Artamidae; genus Gymnorhina; species Gymnorhina tibicen. Next base: position 842,319 of record VXAZ01002373.1, read on the forward strand.
GATGATCCCAGATCCTTCTTTGGAGCTTCCCTCTTTGCTACATTGTTTCTTGGAGAGCTGACACTTGGGAACCTCTGGCAGCTCCTCCACGCTTTGCAGCAAATGTGCTGTTTATCCTGTCAGGTAAGGCTTTGGTCTGCTTGTGCCAGCTTGTGCAAGGCAACATAGCACCTAATTGGAGACAGAGAAAACAAATTCCTTGAGACTAACAGCTGGGCCCATTGTATTTCCATGTTTGCTCTTCCACAGCTCCACTGAATTTTGGCTTTAAGGCATACAATAAGACGCTCTATAAGACGATGCTGAGTTAAGGATTCTCAACATCTGGCTTAGGTGCAATGCCTTAACTATTTTTTTCCATAGCAGCCTTCTTACTATTCATAGCTTTATTGTGTACAGTTTCTCTTTCACAGCTTTTATTATATGTCTTTGAATTATGGCTGATATATTGATGTTTGTTACTCTAGGGGCAGAATAGGATCCTATTATGGCATTTCTATTAAGTGTGCTGGACTCAAACAATACAATATGTTTATCTTTATAACTACTTTGCAAAATTTGTGATAATTCTGTCTTTGTAGAAGCAAAGAGTGATCTCTGCATCGACTGGAATTTTTTGAGACCTTTGTCTACCTGTAAACTGCTTCCATCATGTCCAATAAAATGGGCATTAATAACCATTGAAAGAAGCATCTCATAACAAAAACTTAAACACTTGCAGCTAGAAGAGAAAAATCACAGTAAAATGTATGATATGTTAATGTTAAGTAGGGAAGAATTTAATGAGGCACTTGACCACTTCAAGTTAAATTACTGGTGGCTCCAAAATGGAGTTGGAATCATTAGTGAAGTACAATTAAAAAATTAAAAAAGGTGAAGGAGGAGAAGCAAAGTGGGTTGGCAAGCTGCCTACTGAAGGGGAAAAGAGGCTAAGGGGATCATACCTTGGCAAGAGTTAGTGGAGCACTCACTGAGGTAAGACCTCAGTTTCATCCTGCCGTGGCTGGAGATTGTGTTTAAATCCATTGTATCAGGTCTCTGCAGATCTGGATTTCTTTCTCAGCTCAGCTGCATGGTTTGAAAAATGTAAAATAGGGATGGTACTTTCTTTGTGATTCTGCTGATGGTAAACTGTGGGAGAATGTTGTGTGTTACTCTGTATTTGTACATCATTTAGCACAGTGGGGTTTCTTCTCAGCTGGGGTTTCTAGGAGTTTTTATACTTAAGGAATAAAATACTTTTATCTGCTTCAATTATTAAACCATGCACGTCTTCAAAAAAATGAAGATGGCAGCTAAGTTTTCTTGTGCCATGGAAATAAACTTAATACACTTAGCTTTTGTATTTAAATATACACTTGGTACTGAAGAATATTAGCCTTGAATGGAAATATCCCACCAAATCTTTTACACTCAAAACCTGCTTTGAAGGAGAAAGGGTTTTTAGTCCTCTAATATGGAAAGAGTTAGGCTATTAAATGATGTTCATGAATCTCATTTAAAAAATAACATCAAGATGCTATCAGTATCAGTGCACTCCCAGAGTATTCACATCGAAGATGTTCTTTGCAGGGGGCACTGACTAATCAGGTGAGCTATAGTTTTTTCCAACTGACAGATCTAGGCAAAACCTTCTAATTACAGAGTGCAGTAGAAATCTTCCAGGGGATAAGAGTGAAATCAAGCTTCTCTTGTAAGTATCAACGTTCTCTAGAGAAAGCGTCTTGCTGATTTGCATCAAGAAACCCAGTTCTTCCTCTCTGTAATAATAGGATATCAAGCTGGTGTGTTGTAAAATACAGCAGAAGTCGTGTATTTCCTTTATAAGATCACTGTGGTATATTCTCTTCTACCTACTTTCTCAGAGTCATACTGGGAGCATAGTGCAGATTGGATTAGCTGCTCTGATGGAAGCAACCAGCTCTGCCTCCATCACGTTACAGAAATGAAGACAGTCCTCATGCATAATTGCCATTTACAGAATCACAGAATATCCTGAGTTGGAAGGGACCCAAGATTCCACACAGGGCAACCTAAAAGTTAAACCATATATCTGAAGTTCATTGTCCAAATGCTTCTTGACCCTAACAGGCTTGGGGCTGTGACCATTTCCTTGGAGAGCTTTTTACAGTGCTTGACCACCCTCTGAGTGCAGAACTTGTTCCTAATACCCAACCTGAAAATCCTCTGATGTCCTGCTGATACAGAAGGGAAAGGAACCATGCCTCAGGAAAGAAGGTGAAGAGGAACACGTTTCCATGAAAACTGCTCATAACTGCAGGGCACTGAGGAAACACAGTCACTGGGAGGCAGCTACACAAATTACTCTGTTGGCAACAGGCTGTTTATGCCTAAACTCCCTCCTGGAGCTCTCCAGCCTTGAACAAGAAGGAGTTAGGATTTAATGGCAGAAGCATGTACTTGTGCTCAGAGTCATGTGTGCCCTTTAATTCCAATGCTCACAGGGAATGACCATAAATGTGGCATGTTCTGCAGGCACATGAATGACCAAGTTTCCTGTAAGGTGGAGACCTCCAGCTCCACCCTTTCCCCCTGTTAAAGGCTGTGTGACCTACCACAACATTAGAATTGGGAACTACTATGCTGTTACCCAACACCATACTTGGAGCTTCTGTGATGGGCTTCATGATTCTCCTGTTATAGCTGAACCCTTTGAAATACGGTGTTTCCTGTAGAAAATCAGCACCTAGCTGGTAAAAATCATTGAGAGATGTAGAAGCTATTTGAGTCTCTTTCTTCTTCCACTTTTACTATCTGATTGTGCTCAACAGTTGCCCCTGAGGTGCCTGTGGCTGTGCTGCTTCGTTATACGTGAGGTAATAACTTGGATTTGTCAGACAGCGAGTGTTTAGGTGTTTAGTGTATTCTGTCTTGAGCAAATTCCGAAGAGCATACTGTTGGTTGGTAGTAGCTGATGTGTTCACATCTAGGATTCCTGGTCTCTTTTCTTGTCACTTTTTGCCTAGGAAAAAGAAAGGTAAAGATTGTAATGTTGATGGCCAGAGGCAAGACCTAGTTCTGGGTGTTACTAGACCTTACAAAGTTGAATTTGTTGCTCTACCAGGTGTGAAGGTGAAGAACCACAAGTGAGGACGTGTTATCTCCTTCAGCAAAGAAGGCAGTAGAACTTGCTTTAGTTTCATTGATGCACAATTGGATCTTAAGTGAATAGTAGTCTCCTCATTCTTACATGTTTGTCTTGGCTTTAGTTTTCATTATTTTCTGAACTTAAGTTTTTTAATAATAATTCATAGAGCTGTTTAAAAAAACCCAAACATCGAAACACAATGAGAACTGTAGCCATCTTTGAAATGTTGAAAGAATCATGCACTGGATATGTACTGGACTGTCAGTGGTGCCTTTTGAAAGACCTGTTGTGTCCCTGAATTGGACCTTGTCTTGGATCTTAAGTGTGTTTCTGCATACATGAAAACTGAGATGCTTAGGTGATCTATTGTGAAATTAACTAAATCCCAACACATGAAAAAATTTCCTCTTCCTAAAGGTAAACTGTCAACAAAAGAAACCATTACCATTTTAGTTTTTCTGGGTTTATGTACTCTAGTTTTTTAATATAAGGATGTCAACCTAGTGCTGTCTGGGACACTTGGAAGTCTGGCTCTTTGCTCTCATTGCATCACACTGACACATAGCTCTGTTAAAACCCAAATATTTCTGTTTGCAGTCTGGAGCACCCTCTTCTTGAACTGGATTTGGGGAGCATGGCCTTCTCCTTTTTGTGGGGATCAGGCTTTCCTGAGTCATTGACCGACTGAAGAGCGAGCGTATGTTTCACTGGAAGTGCCTGTAGCCCCACTGTGCCAGCATACCGTGTTACTCATGTTGGAAGTACATGTCTCTTCATAGGGTCATGGCTGCATAAGAAATTTTTATATTATGGGTGAAAGTTTTTGTTGTGGTAACTGCAAGTGGGATTTGATGACACCACTTCTATGAGCATCAGAAATAAATTATGGTTTAGAAAATGGGCATCACTTTAGCCTTGAAGTTCATGCTTGCTTTTCTGACTTCCTCAGTATAGTGGAATTCTACAAACACAATTATGCTGACATAGTGAGAAGCTCTCTGTACTAGTTTGAAAACAAATCAGTGGGAGATCACAAGTCAGAATTATAATTTAATAGGAAAATTAAAATAAATGCAATAGTTCAAGAACACTGACAGAGTCAGGATACAACCTGACACCCTGTTAGTCAGGGTGGTGGTAGCAGTCCAGGTGAAGTGGTTCTGTTGAAGTGGTGATCCTGTAGAAGGGTCTGGTCTTTACCTGAAGGTCCACTGGTAGCTCTTGTCCTCTGGGAATCCAGTAGGTAGGGCTGACTGTGGTGTTCCAAACCTCAGATTATATCCAGGTAGGAATGCTTCGTTCCTGCCCCTGGGTGGAGCATCTCACAATGGGATGATGTAATGTTACGAGTCATGCAGTGAGGCTGGATGGGACATTAACAGAAAAATATCTCTCAGGAGGGAGTTGTCAGGGGTGTGTCACGGAAGAGATAAAGAACATTGCCCGACCTGGTTTTAACAGATGGTGATACAATACATACTTTTGGTTACATCTTACATTGTAACTTAAGACACTGTCTTAAAATTTGAAGTTCTTAAATATGCAAAGCTACCCATCAGTATTCCAGCTCACCTCTCTTCAACTCAGTTCCCATTTTCCTCCTAAAAGCTTCAGATGATGCTTTGTTTTCTCTCAGCATAAAAGGAACATCCATGTTTATATTCCTTTATCCTTCAGATTTTTACCCTGTTTTCTCAAGTAAAGATGTACCACAAAATCCTGCTGTGTCCATCCGTTTGGCTGCCTGCCTTCCTCTCTCCAGCACCTTTTCAGCTGGAGGGCAGATCTCAGCCACACGGGTCAGGGGGTCATCAGTCTGAGAGACAGGATGCCCCTGAGAGCCTTTGCAGTATGCATAGCTGTCTGTAGAAAGGAGGGTTTATTCCTGTTTCAGCTGACGGGTGTGCTAATTAGTTCATCTTTCATGAGCTATCAGGAGACAGAAGCAAACAGGTTACATCACTTCTGCTTTTATTTTTCCCTTTCCTCTGCCTTTGTCTATACTTTTTGCCATTTGTTTCCCCTCTCTGAACAATGCCACTCTCTTGGGAGATCCTGTTGTTTGTCATCCTGTTATTTTGACCAATACTCTGTCTTTGCTCCACAGCTGCTTATCTTTTGAACTTTGCTTGCCTCAAAATTACTGAAGATGCTGCAGGGAAACCAGCTGGGAGTCAGAAAAGTCATTGAAGCTGTGAGGTCTGTCAGGAAACAGGAAACTCAGGTTGTACTGTGGGGGTTCTCTGCTGCAAGGCTGCAACCAGTGCAAAGTCTCATCCTGCCATCCTTTACTCAAGTGACCAATCCTAGTTTGTGTGCTCAGGCTCTTGGAAGCCAGCAGAAGCTATCTGTGTTTGTAAAGATTGCTGGACCAAGTCCTTATTTTGAGAGAAAGATAAATTGTTTCTTGCCTTTGAAACTGCTGCCAGCAGAAGCAGACTGCACACACTGAGAAAAAAGTTGTACTTTGGGGAGCTAATTGCTTGAATGTTCAACACATGGCTAAGTGGTAAACTTTAAGCAGATTATGTTTCACTGAATTGTTTTCCCTGTTTGGTTTTTTTTTAATGTCAAATATATCACAATGTAATTTATGAAGACATGCCTTCGAGTAGAACCACAAACACTTATAGGGACACTTGCTTCAGACAACATATGGCAAATCCTATGAATTATGCACAGCCAACATACGGAGAATGGAGACACCCTAAGGAAATGATTAAACCTGTTATTGTAGCAGTGACTGTACATTATTTTCACTTGACTGGGAAAAATGGAGTTTTATTCTAGGTTGGGGCCAAGATTGTTACTGCCAGGTGCAGTATATTAACATGCATATGAATATTTCATGGTTTCTAGGAAAAGTGGTAGGTTAGTTCTCTTCTGTGCTAAACCATGTTTCTGATGTAGTTGCTACAGTCTTGTTGCAAGAGTAGCAGCACAAAAATAGATCTCAATTTTTGTAAGTGTATTATTGTAAAACATAAGTTACACACTAGCAAATATCCCACGCCAGATGGGTGGCTCTCATCAAGTTTGCATTTACCAATTCCTGCTTTTCTTGTTCTGAAGAGTAGGTTTTATGTTTTTACACTCAGGTTAATTGCATTGTTCCACAAACAGGATTTGTTCATCCTCCAGTGGAAATGCTGTTAGTAAAATGCTGATAATGTGGAGTTTGGACTCTTCTGGGGTGAAAGGCCCAACGGTTTTTAATTTAAATCCTGGCTCTAGCACCTACTTCCTGAAATAACTGCCTAAAACTAGCTTGTTACACTACAGCCTAGCCCACAGTGCTTCACTGAAACTCCAGAAGTGCCCGTGGGTGACTAGGCACCCAGGACATTTGGGCCAGGCGTAGAAGTCAGTACTGGGTGGCCTTCCTGCTCCCAAAATTTCTATTACAGTTAGAAAGAAATCTGGAGGTGACGTTTTAAGTTTAGATGGTTGCAGTTTGCATTACAAAAGTGAACACCTTCTAAGGCTTTATCTGCGTGATTTACGTATTTCAAAACCAAAGAAATGGAATTCATAGAAAAAAATTACCGTCTTTTGCACTTCAGGGTTTCCAGCCAGACCTGCTGTACACTGGGAACGTGACAGAAGTTTAAGCACTAGATTGCTGCTCTCAAGCCTATCTGGAAAGCACTTGTGCCATCCATTATCACCTCTTTTCTGATAGCATTAGCCATTTAATTCTTCCCAGACGACTGATACTTAAATAAGTTTTCTTCAGGCTCTTAATTAGATATGTTTCCCATCCCACTTTCTCCTAGCCAGCCTCCTAGGAAGTGCTATGTGATGATAATGAGCTAAATCAGAATCTGTACTCCATGTTAACAGTCTTACCACTTCTGATTTCAGCACTCTATATAGTAGGTATGTGAACATATGTTGGCTAAAGATAATGAAGCATCTAGTTTTTACACTGTAAATCCATAAAACTCATGTGATTCCAAAACATCGATAATGCTTTCTGGCTTTACTTTTCCTGAAGATATCTGTCAGAGCATGATATAATAGCTTTCACTACGGAGAACTCACTGATACTTCACAACATCTATATGCAAAAAAATTATGGAAAAGCTTCTATCTCTTCTGTGGAGGAAGAAGAGTAAAAGGTAAGAAGTGCCTCAGTCAAATGATGAACAACATTATTAGTTTCGGAAGAGGAAATTTATAGGTAAATCTTCATGTCCTTGTGTCTAGGCCATGTGGTGAAAGGTATTTATCTGATTGATTCTCTTTCTGAACATTCAGGGCAACCTCCTTTACAAGGAGTTGGAGTGAATATGACTCTTCTCCATTTGAAATTATCAAGATTTAGAGCAGTGCTGCCTTTCTCTGTCTAGGTTTATGTTAAGGCATTTGTGCCCATAATGATGTGCAAGACTGATAGATTTGGATTTCACGTCCAGCTGTAGATGATATAAGTTTTAAAAGATGTTGAATTTATTCAGTGTGATGCCTCTAAAAATTGAGATCCTAGTTTTACTGCAAGTCTGGATGTTTTCAGTTTTACTACAAATCTGGAGTCTGGGATCCTGGATGGTTTTGTTTTCTTGTTCATCATATCAGCATCTGTAGAAATGAATATCCACACTACAGGAAGATCAGGCAGTTCTGCCTTTTAGTGTCTTGAACAAATTTATTATACAGTCAAAATTCAGGATAACATTTGAAAGATCTAAAATCAGAATAGAATATCTTGATAATGTCTTAAAAAGCTCTGACTGAATCAGTCTTCTGTGTTTAGTGAGGTCAAGATTTTCTAAGAGTGAATTTATTTCATTGTCTTTTCAACCACCTTTGCTTTTGTCTGTTGCTCTGACGTGCTTGCTGAGCTTTGACTAACCTTAGTTCTAGATCTCTTGACATAGATAAGAGTTTCTAAAATGGAGTTGTGTTTTTATGGTAATATTCCATATTAAATACCCTGATTATTGTAAAAAATACATACAAGTTTTAGGATATAAGATGCCATGGACTTGGAAGTAAGTGAACAAGGAGCTTATTTGTCCAATGGCACTCTTACTTAGAGGCATAATGACTTAGGAGCTACCCCTGCAGCTCTTCTGCCTGCTACAGTGCAAGTTGCCAGACAGGCTTGTGATCGCAAAAATGGCCTTTTACTTTTGAAGGAAATATGTTTTTCCTCTATAGGAGGCAATGAGAGTAGCACCCTACATTTTAGAGGCACTTTTAAATTGAGAGTCGCAGGTGGCTTTGTTTCTGTGAGTCTGAGGATTTGAACTTCGACTTAGGTATTTTCCACAATACTTTCTCTACTCTGAAAAATGTAATCACCTTGTTGAGTTTCTTCAGACAAGTTGAAAAGTTTCAGGAGGACAGTTTAGTAATCTTATTTGTAAATCAGAATTGTCTTTAACTGATGCTTTTCATCTCACTCATATATGCACCAACTCTTTTCCAGATCAAACAGCATTTTTCAGACAGGAAGCAGAAAATGCTAAGGCAACTTCTCACTATTCAGAAGTGTCATTTAAACTTCTAGTTAGAATTTTAGACTTGCAGCCAAATTATACAGAATAGCTACAACTTTATTTTGGAGCCTTCAAAGATGAGTAAAGTTACAAACGAGCAAATCATACTGTAAACGTAGATGGGTTGAAACTACTGTCTCACAATTTACTTCAGATGTTTTTACATGACTGTTGTCTAGTTGTGTCCTTCCTTCCTGCCTGCCTGCTTGCCTTCCTGCCTCCCTCCCTCTCTCCATCTTTCTTGTTTTCAGGCTATTTGCCGTCTGTAGTGGAACCTCTTGCACGCTTCTCAACAGTAGCACTTATTTCCTCTTGTAGCCCCAGCTGCTGGAAGTAGCTGCAGAGAGCTGTAAGGCTCTCCTGCTTGTGATCTTGGACAATAAACTGCTAGTGACTAATGCAGATGTTTGGTCTGCACACTGAAGGCAGCATTGCACAAAATTGCCTCTCTTTATCCTACAGATGTCTGCATATTTGAATTGTAGAAATGGGCTTCTTGACACCCAGAACAAAATGTTTTCCTTGAGGAGCAGGAGGAAGTTATTAGTATGCAGACTCACAGCAGAGCTTTTAAATGAGATGTTTCAAAAGTACTACTAGTATGCAGGTAAACACGTGTCCTGTTTTCTCTCTAACCAAATTGTTCACTCCTGGATTTCTTTTGCCATCAAAGCCAGGCATTGTATCTGTCAGCATGCTATGGGGTCAAGCCTATAGCTCACAGGAGGAGCTGGTTTGGCTGTCAGAACCACTCTCACGGCTCCTTATGCTGCTACTCAGTCATTCCTTAAGTGCCATGCCCTTGATTCCTTTGGTGGGACCTCAGACAAGTCCTCCTCCCCATGCCTGCTTTAGTTCTCCAGGCACTGCACCAGCATACCAATAGCTGCCTCACTTCATACAGTGCTTTCTTAAAGACAGTGTAGAAGTTCATTGTGGTATTAATTGTATGTTGTTTTAATAAGAGCGGCCTCTGTGAGTCACAGCAGACAAGCACCTCTAGCTTGGAGACTGTCGTTAACCACAGGAGACTAGAATAGACTCCTGATGGTGGGGAGCAGCTGAGGAAGGGGAATTGATTGTGAGCTCTGACAGTGATGTGTACCATAATCTCTGTAGCCCCTACGTCCCTTGTGCCTGACTTCCCTAAGGTCAGCAGAAGAAAAGAGGATACTCTGATCATCTCAACACCTTTTCTCCCCTGCAGTGTATATGGAGTGACAAAACCACTTTTTCTTCCACAGTATATGATGGCAGCAAGAGGAGAGAGACCCTGCCATCCTTTTCACTCCCTGGCAGCAGACAGGCAGGAAGAGATCAAATGAGATGTATAAGCCTTCTCCCCAGCTCTCACCAATGCCCTGTAGCCTGAAAAAAGCCAAGGAGGACAAAATGAGAGGGAGGATAAGGGACTGAAAGTGAGCTTCCAAGATAAACAACCATGTCTTTGTAGTGCAAAAAGGAGAGGGCATGAGGGACAGGAAGAATAACACTGAGATAGGATCAGCAGTGTAACACTGCCTGGCACTTGGCTGTTTGGGATATAGTAGATCTGATGGGGATCCGTCACATGCTCCGCTTTGATGACCAGCAGCCAGTGTGAGGTCCTGACAGTCACCTGGAAACAACAGCAGTGAATCCTTGAGGAAAACACTTAGCTCAAAAGATTGGAGGGTGAAATGCTTTTCAGACTCTTGATTTTTGATCCCTGTGCATTTCACTCCTAGTTAGTTTTCTCTTTTCATTTCCAGCTTTGATTCCCCAGGGGTTTTTCATCTTTTGTTGGGGAGTATGTTTTTAACATGTCAGCCAAACTCTCCAAAACCCATAAAGTTCAAGTCACAGGGTGACTCCCTCTGATGGCTTGGAGATTGACTGAGTTGGAGTTGGTGGTGTTTCTTTAAGATTGAAAATGATAGAGGAAATCAAGCCAGGCCAGCTGAGCTCTGCGGAGAGGCAGTTCTGGGAAGATTATCACCCCATTAGAGCTTCTCATTCTGCCATAGTTATGGGCTTGTCATTACTGTGGTTTTCTAGCTATCATCTTACACCTGGAAAGCATTAACACAGGATTCAGTTCCTTATTGAATCCCTTCAAATGCATTTGTTTGTGGAAGTAAGTTATCTGTTGCATTTGATGTGACATAATAATTATAATTCCTTTCTCCTGAGACAACTCCTTGTTTTGTTCTTACGAATGCTTTTTCTGCCACAGCATTTCCTTTCTGATAAATTTGTTTTATAGTTTTAAGTCCCTTTGAACAAAGGGATATTTGGTTTTGTTCCTTATTTAATTGCCATAATTACACTCTCTCCTGACTGGTATGTTTGTAGGCATTCATAAGTTCTTTTGTGTTAGCATTCCAACATCTGCACTTGGTGTTCCAACATCAGCTAAGTGCCTCTGATCCATAATAAGTGCTGGCTATCATCTTCCATGGAGCTCTTAAGCAGTTGCCTTAGATCGTCAAATATATTGCATTCTATCCCTAACAGAAGAAAAAATGAGTTGGAGAGACCAGAAGCAATAAGGGAAGTGTTGCTGTAGTCAAAAAAGGTATCCCACTGGTGCAGGAGAGATTGTCTCAAGTCAGTCTGATTTGGTGCACAGCAAGGAGGCATGTTTCTACTTCTTGAGAAAACAGCAGTATGTGTCCCTGTCTAGCATATCTCTAGTAGCCAGCTGGTGACCTGGCCAAGCTCCCGCTTGACAAATCTGTCCCTTTCATGCATTGATGCATGGGCTAATGTTGTATCCAACCTTTCACTAAAGGGAGAAGCCCTGAGCAATGCCATGGATCTATGTCCTACCTCCCTGGGACTAGCGGTTTCAGAGAGCCAGCTCATGTCATGGGAGTCTTTTTCTCCCTCTCCAATAAAAATAACCAGACCTACAGGATACAGTATTTCCTTTTCCTCATAGTGAATAGCATCCTGACACCTCCATGCCTCAGGCTTAATGCACACATGAAGAAGCAATTACATGACAGACGGTTTCCTCCCCAGCTTTCTCCATTATTCAATTGCTTCACATTCCCATGTCCTCTCAGCACTGGCTGATCTGTCCCTTGTCTGAGGTGTCCCAGGACTCTCAGGACTGGCAACCTGCACCAAAGGTGGTGGATGAGGTATTCACTCTGGTAATTGTACCTGCTCCAAATTCCCTGCAGGAGGATTTCTTTCGTGGTTGGCTGCATGAGGAATTACAGGTTCCTGAACTAGGTACTCCTGTATCTTAGTTACTTAACGTGAGTGCTTGCCTTCCAGAGGCATAGAATCCTGTGGATTGCTTCTCTGTACCATTGCAAATCCAGTAGTGAGGTGGATGTGTTAAATGATGGTCTGATCCGCAAAACCAAAAGGAAATTCTTCCACAGGAAATACGGTGAAATGTGTGGTTGTTCCTGCTGCAGGCTTTAGGCAAGAGAGTCATTTTTCAATGAGGAAGCTGTATCATCCTTCTTGTTAATGCTTTACACGTGCATTTTCACTCAAGTGCTTGACAATATCCACTGTACTTTATGGCTGACAGTAATAGAAATTGCCCCTGTGCTGTAGGATTTGAACTGGAAGCCAGTGAGCCCTTGGCATTAGTGCCATTACCCTTGCCAAGGCATCAGAGTGTCACTTCTAGGGAAATGTATCCTTGCAAGTATTTCACCAGGGTGTCTAATGCACAGCTGAAAGATAAGACAGTGCCTGTGCCAGGCACTGTGAGAAACAGCAGAGCACATGATCAGATGACAGTGTATCATGCAAGGCAAGCAGGACTTTTCTTACTCTTTTTTTCCTGATGTGTGTGACCACATATCTGACTAATTTAGGTGAATTTTGGTTCATATGCCGCTATGCTTGAGTGCAGTTGTTCTTCCTGCCCCTCCCAGACTCCTGATGTGAGGGGGCTGCTGCTTCCTGTGTAAGGTGCTAGAGAGCTGTGTTCCAGTGTGAAAAATGGATTATACAGAAACTAACGGTTTAGAGTCATCAAACCTTTTTGGAAAGAGGATGGTTTCTCTGGTTTTCCTCTATCAGCAGTGGGGAGAGAGTAGCAGCTCTCCCAGGGAGCAGACCAGAGCACATGGCACGTGGCTGCTGCTCTGAATCAGAGGCTGAAAGAGAAGCAGAGTGGCAGATGAACTCTCTTAGGCCAGTGATAATGTAACCCTATTATAAGGGAACCTGCATGGATGGAAAACAATCATTACCCTTAATTCCCTCACCTGTTTTTTTTTTTTTTCTGATTGGATTCAGGCCTTGGTCTGACAGATGATTCAGCCTCGTGTCTTATTTCTGGAGGGTCTAGAAGGAAAGAGGGGGTGAGCAACCAGGGAGAGGAGAGAAGGTGGGCCCATATATTTCCTTTACAGCCCACAGTTAATCAGCTAAGAGAGATCAACCAAAGCTTCAGTCCGTCTGCACTTCAGGTCCCATGACCGTTCTGGTTTGCAGTAGCCTTCTTAGCCCCCATCATACGTTCTTGCCTTCCTACTCTCACAGTGGCAGCGGTATAGTTGCAGTGAGAGCTGATATGAGGGATAATCTTTTTTACCTTGTTAATTTTTAGCGAGATCAACACCCTAAGCACACATAACACATGTTAGCACAGATGCGCTGCTCTCGATCCAGCTTAGGTCAGCTTAAGTTGCATCTCTGCAGTGTGCAAAGGGCAGTCAGATGGAGACTGTTTAACAGCAAGTGCAGAGATAGGCAGTAAGGTTTCTGCTCTCTCATAACACCAAATTTGCTATAATATTAATAACAATTTTAATTTGGTAGTGCCTGCAGTAAATAGGATGCCTATTGGGTTTTTGTTCTGCTGGATTTCCTTTTTCCTCAAAGAATCACATAGGTCTTGCTTCCAGAACACAAAGATACACTCATCCTCCCCTTTCATTGCTTTATCTGAATGTCAGAGCTTGGGTTTGCCTCCCTGCTGTTGTCTGAGGTCAGCCAGATTTTAGGCAGTGATAAGTGGCCCATGATAGAGAAGCCATGGCCAAATACAGTCCTGTCAGACTGGAAGGTTTTGCCTTTATTCACAGCAACCACTCTTAGACAGCTTCATATTGAGATAATACTGCTTCATTTAAAAGTGATTTCTCAAAAAGTACTTTAGGTCCTTTGTAACAATCAAACTTCTTACTGGAATGTTGCTTACTAAAAAACACCAAGCAACCCACTTCTTTGCTCTTTTTTCTTTTTCTTTTAAGGACGTTAAAAAAATTTAGGGTACAAAAACATTTTGGAACAGGTGAGTAAATTACAGAGCCTTGTTGAATTCCATCACAGAAGGAGGTAAAACATCTTCTCAGATCACACGAGAATCCAGTGAAAACTGAGAATAAAATCCCTATTTCCCAGGTGTTGTGTTTGTACTGTCTTCACCCGCACCCAGGCAGTTCCTCTCTTTCCTGCATTAGTTCTGGGGTGGGATACTTAATGCTACACAAACCCCACGTAGTTCCTCTATGTGCAGCATTTGTCAAACAGTGGTTTGAGATTTAGATGGACATGTTTGAGGGAAAGGTCACCATTCTGTGCCGCACAAGAATGAGCACGACTGCACATCCATTCATTTGATCAATACTGCTGCTGTTGTGAGCTGTAAATGGCTTTCTAGACCAGATCTAAACAATGGATGTCTCGTGTTGAAGACGGTGCAGTATTCTGTATTTTTATGCAGAAAAGGTACAGTTTTCTGAGCTGACCTGGCCTTTAATCTATTTTTCCTGAAGTAGCACACCTGTATTGAGATGTTTGTCTACAGTCTTTAATAAGGAATGTCATTAATGTCACAAAATCTTGTTCTGTCTTTTTACAAAAGAGTTTTTCAGTCTTTCAGTTAAAAATCTCTTAACATTCATCCAGCAGATTCTTCTGTCCTCTGATGCTCATCCAAATGTTTGCCATATAAGCTGCCTGCAATGGAGCAAATGATTCTGCTCCTCCAAATTTATTTTTTAAAAACCCCAAAAACATATGGGGAATACAGAGGGAGCATATGCCTGCAAAGTAAAACATCCTGGTAAATAGAGAGGAGCATCCTCAAACCAGTGTGTTGTACATGGCTGTCTAGTGCCTGTGTAAAAAGATGCTGAAAGTATTTTGTTTTGCCCCCAAACAATTAAGGTTCTTGCTATCCCTCCCTCCCTGCATTCAGAGAACATCAGCAGAGGTTCTTGAGCAACAGCAACATTTATCAGGATGTCCGTATCGGGCAGTGGGAATACAGTGAAGACATCCAAAACCCCATTTTCGAAAGGAGACCTGAAACTGTTACCAAGGTAATTTTGGATTCATTTGCTTGGGAGCACCATCCTGAAGTCACCCAAGCACAGAGGAATCCAGAGGAAGGATGTAGGTAGTGGTGAATCCAGCCCAGATCAGAGGCAGATGTATTTGGCGTTATAGGAGCAGTGACTGGCCAGACAGCGTGTTCTCTTGCACAGCTAACGAGTGCAGGTCTTTAATAAGACCGAGTGTCTGAGACGTGTCACCCCACTGAGCTGATGGAGTATGCACTGCATGGCAGCACAAGGAACAAGAACGGCACTTTTTCTTATTGTATCTCGGTGAACAAATGCATAGGTTTGAAGGTGCAAATTGGAGGAAGTCTGGCACTCAGGAGAATGCTGACAGTCTTGTCAAGTATTCCTCTGCCAGATGCAGCCTCTGCAAGGCTGCTTATTCTCCTGCATCCAATATTGTTACATCACTGAAAGCTTTTACTTCTTGCCTTAAATTTCCTTTGGCAGCAGTTGTTTAGGTCTTTTTACTTGGAGATTCAAGTGATAAAATTTCTGACTAAATCAAACCGACTAATGACATATTTAAAAAAAAATCAGAATTTCCTTCGCACAGGAAATGGCAAGATTTGGGACTTTTGTTTACATCTTAATTACAAGCTCTTTATAAATTAAAAGACTGAAACTTTGCAGAGGAGGGAAGTTTTTAATTAAAATCATTAGGTGCTTTGGAAATGGAATATGTTTGTTCTCCTTTGTTAAATCAGAATGTTTAAGGGCTTCCCTGATTTGTTTTGATTTTTTTATTTTACATCACCTCTGCGTGCACTGTGCTTGTATCCTCATGGGTAAAGATATACTTTAAAAGTATCTTTCCTTTTCCTGCACAACACGGGTGCATCTGCAGCACTGCCAGTGGTACTATCTGCAGGAGTGCAGGAAGCCCTCAGGAAAGGCAGGCTCTCCAGCTTGGCGTTCCCAGCTAAACACCTGAGGGACGGAGGCAGGTCGAGCTGAGTGACACCCTTGATACAGGATGGCAGTGAGGAGGTGCTTTGAGAAGAAGGATCTTTTTTGAAAGTTGTAAGTGTCCTACACTGAAATGGAACTCTGGTGCATTTCTATCAAAATGCTGTTTTTATGTCTAGCCTTAGTGATGATTCAAGAAAGAGCTAATTTTTCAGCAGAGGTAAAATGTTGCAGATGTGCTTCCCACTCAAAGGACGTGAGATAGGTCTTCAGTTACCATCTCATCACGTTGCTTCTGTCAGAGGCTACGCTAATCTGGGTGGCTTTTCCGCCCACTCTGAGGAGCTCAAGCAGCTTGTTTGGCTTGAGTATGAACTGCTTGTAGGTCTGCTGGAAAACTTTTTCCTAGCAAGCTGGCTTACAACCAGCTTTTTCTATTCAGGCTATTGGCTTTTCTGATCTGAATCTCCTTCAAGAGTGCCATATACCCTGTATGGTTAGAGGACTCTCTCTATGGAAAGTAGGAAAAGCTTGCTTGGCTCCTTGGGAGAAGGAGACTGAGCTCAGCAGCCTGCCTGGGTACCATGTGCAGTGATCTTCCAGACCAAGGGAGGCTTTTGCCTACTTGTGTCTCTCAAGCAATTTTGTAGATAGAGTTCTATGGGAGAAAAGTAAGTCTAGTTGTAACTCCTTGGTAGACTTCTATATTTGCAAGCAATTTCCACGTGATTTACACAGTTTTGGGAAGGATTGTTTGTTCTCCAAGCAAATTCATTTTATTTGGAAGTTGGGAGAGGGGGTTCCTGGTGAGTTTAGCTGGATTCATCTGGGTGTTACAGTTCTGTTGAGTCTTCTGACAAGACTTTCTTCATGCCTGAAGTTCCTTATTGTCTCGAAGTTTGACCTCGTTGGTTAAAGCCAGTGCTAATTTGGGATGAAACTGGGTTTTACAGAAAGGGAAAGAACCATTACCTGGAACAGTGCGTCAGGAAAGCTTAACTTGCAGAACGCTTAAATACTGAGCACTTACTGTCTTTGCTTGTCATTCTAGGTAAAGAGTTCTTTTTTTTCCTTCTATCAGCATTTTGTTCCTTCAAAGTAGACAAAAGTAAATGTTATTCAAACCCCTTTCAAAGCATCTCCTGGCTTTCTTGGTCTTCATAACCTGAAAGTTTGTGTAAACCAGTAAAAATACATCTCCAAGCTTTTTGATTACACCACTTGTTTAGAGTTTGTAACTTGCCTTTGGACTCCCATCATTTGGACCTTGCTATTTGTAGTAAGGGTGTGCTTAGAAATATAGTGTGGGACGCCAGGAGGATACAGTTTCCAGCCCTGTGTGAAGGTGGAATGAAATTTATAGTAATAATGTTGTACCTTTCTGAGCAGTATTTCTGGACACGCCCACAAACCGGTCATGGCACCTATAGAGTGGGGAGTCTCCCACAGACTGCCGTGGTTTCACCATTAGTGTTTGATGTGTGTTGCCTGCAGTCTCATCTGAGCTTGGCACTGTGTTCAGCACTGAGCAGGCGTACGGTAAGTTGGACGCAGGAGCTGGGTTATAGATGACTGTCCTGAGGAAGGGTCAGCTACTCATGAAATGATTATTGTTTTATAAAGAAGCCACAGAGGAGGTCTTTCAGATAATATCCAGCTTGGACATGAGTAATCTACAGTTTTAGATTCAACTGGGATTCATTTAGAGTCAACTGGGACGACTTGAACTTAATGCAAAGAGAGTCTTCTTTTCTTTGTGATTTTTACATGACAGGATTATGACAGATTATCACCAAAGTGACAAAGCAGTAGATCAGCACTAAGATGAAAATGTCTGTCCAGGCAGAGAGGACAGGACTGATGCTTCAGTAAGCGCTGTCACTGTACTTTGACAGACTAGGTGCAGGAAGGAGGTTGCAGCGAAAATGCATGTTTTGCAGAAACTGGAAAGAATAAATGCTTTTTAACTGGTTTAGCTGTATTTTTGTGCCCTTTAAGGCTTGTTGATAGCTTTTAAATGGAACAGGAATAGACTAATTTGAGGCACAGGACTGCAGGTAACTTGAGGCAAAGGATTGCAGGTAACTTGAAACTGAAGGTCATCTGGGTTTAAGTTATCCACTATCTGTTGATAAGCTTAAGTAACTCCAATGGCTTGCCACTGTAGTTTTCTTTTCCAGGAACTGACCTGGTTTCTCCTTATCTCTCTACCTGTCTTTGTTTTATAAATATTTCTGATGAGAACTCCAGTAACTTATTTAATGCAGAAGTAGCAATTTCTTTGCTTAGAACACACTGGTGTCTTTCTTTGCTCCCCCTGCCCTTTCCAGGAGATGCTCTCCAGCCCTTTGGTCACGGCAGCCACTTTCAGGGAAAGGGGACATATTCTTGTCAGCAGTTTGGCCACTGCAACCATGGGCTCATCCGGCCTGAGTAGGTGTGCAGTGCCACACCTTACGACTTTCTGGTCTTAATCCTTCTGTTTGAACTCTTTTCCCAGTACGCCTGACTGACTCTAACTCATCTTTGTTAAAAAAAAAGCCAAAACAGTGGCCCTAAGGGAAACATTTGGAAATTTAGCACTTGTTGTAAAACCAGTATCAGGAGTATTTAGGCTATTCCTGATTAAGGAAACTTAGCTCAGAATAAAGCCTCCTTTGGCAAATTGTCAGAAGCCTGTGAGACTCATATTGCTTGCTGACATGTCTGGTTTGTCCTTCCAACTACCCTTGCTTTTTTCCCCAGTTGGTATCCGTGTTTACTGCATTTATTATTTCCAAAAAATTTCCCTAGTATTTTGCTTATGTTTGGATGATGATCTTACAGGATGGAGATTTCTCCATTGTAGATGTCACATATTTAATTTCTTCACTAAGTTGTGCAGTGCCTTCTGTGAATTACCAAACTATGTTTTTTCCCAGAATAAAGAATAACTTATTTTTGCAGGTTACTACTTTGCCATGTAGCTGCTATGGCTGCTGATGTGCTTCTCAGAGCTGGAACTTTATACTTACAAACATCAAGACTCAATAGCCTGGGAAAGGGCGTAGGAGCTACAGCTACTGCCCTGCCCATTGCAACTCTTCTCTTTTACTCACTCCAGTGCAGCTTTTGCTACCAGAATGTCTATTTCCAAGTGGAGGTAGGCTAAAAACATAGGCGATAATAGGGGTTTTATAGCCTTTTTAAATAAAGGAATTCTGAACTAAGCATGTGAAGCATTCATCCCTTGGCCATTCACTGAAGGTGCCCTAAGTGGCACATCTGTTTCCTACAGCTGTTCTTGGTGTCTTTGCTTCCATAGAGCAATCATCAGAGCCCTGCTGGAAACCCTAATCACCCACATGTCTGTTGGAGAGAAATATTTGCAGAATACACAAAACAGTGAATTAATGCAGAAAGGTGATGCAGGTGCTGGGTTCTAAAAATCATCAACTTTAAATTTTGTTGGTTCTGGTATTTCATCTCATTAAAAAAATGGGAATGATATTTTTCTTTTTTTTTTTTTTTAACTTCTAACATATTGAAGGCTGTTTCCAGGGGACCTGGAAATACGCAAATTGTTTTAGCCCAAAGTTCATTTATTGCAGATACTATTCTTTATCTTACTGTTGAGTGAGTAAGCAACAGTTACCTACAGTCTCACAGGATATTTTTTTCTATTCCCATTAGCAGGAACCTCAGGTGGTGGGGGGTTTCTTCTTCTCCTACTGTGATGACTGAAGATTAATTAAATGTGGTCCACAATCCAATTTATACTTCCCTGTAGCAGGAAGAATCTGCTCTGTGACACTGAAGGATTTGGTTTTTTCCCAGCTGCTCTTAGTGAAATTCGAGGCTCTGAGTAATTGGATTCAAACTTGTCAGAAAACCTTCCTTTGTAGTAGGCATTTTATTTTCTCACTTAGGCTTTACACCTTTTAACAAATCAGAGCAGTACATAGACAAATGCATTTGAAGCGTTGCAGAATCTATATAATCTTATTAATTAGGTGACATATAAAAATACCTGTCTGTTACTACTACTCGTATAATAGTTATAATCAACCAGCATGGTGATTATCTGATTATCTTTTTTACACACATTTTTTATCTTTTATCTTTTTTCCCACAGACAGAAGTAATTCCATCATGATAGGGGTTAGTCTTTCGTTTAGTTAGTAAAAATACAAATTTTCTGTTCAAAGTTTGGCATACAGAACTTTTTTTTTTCCCATTCCCAAAACTTGATGTCCTGTTTCTTAAATCCTCTGTTGAGTCAAATTCAGTATTATTTGCTATGTGAAAATGAGAAAAGACACTGAAATTTACTTTAGTTTAATATCATAGTCAAGCTCAGAAGACCAGTAATCCTTCACTGGGGCTTTGCTTTTGCAGACTTAGGCCAAGTCTCCACTAAAAAATTATGCAGATCAAGGTCCATCTGTTCTGACAGACATACTCCTCAGCCAGACTTGCACTTTTACAGTTAAATCTGTACAAGAAGTGTGAAGCACGGTGATAGAATTTCATTCAAAGATTTGCTGGGTGGTAGATGCCATCCTTCACTCAGCACTGAGCGGGTGAGTGAGGAGCTCTAATCCCCCGCTGCCACCTCAGCAGTGCAGGGCTGTGGGGACCATCCCTGGTCTGTGCTGCTGGCGAGGAGGGTGCTCATGGGCAGGGGCTAATGCTCTGCCCAGAAGTGTGCCAGCGTGCAAAGCAGCATTCTTTGCCCCACTTGGTGGGCTGGGGTAGACAGGGCTTTAAGTAACTACAAGGATGAACTCAGGTGAGTAATTAGCATGGGATATGTCCATAAAGTTTAAAAAGTGGTGTTGGAGGCATCTCAGTGGCATCGCTGTTTGTCTCACTGAAGAAGAGCAGCATCATAGATCTGTTGCAGAAAAAAAAGCACATATTTTAGAAGAAGAACACAAAGGTGCTCAATATATTAAGCTGGGGGGTTGGAGTTAAACACATCCAACCTAAATGAGCAATAGTGAAAGTATTTTACTATATGTTAGACAGGTTGGACTGAAAAGGAATGTGGGTAAAATGCTGGCACACAGCACAGATTACTGTTTCCTTTTTGTGCTTAATTGCACTATTACTTCACCTTGGGACTTAAAGAGCTGTCACTGAAAGTCATGGCTGGGTCAAATGCATGCTCTTATTTATGGCATGCACTGGGGTGTGTGTCATCCTAAAAATGTTTTATTGACCTCCTAAAGATGTGCCATGCATGGAGAATCATTTTCACAGGATGTAGGGAGGGCATTTTCTCTAGTTATTAATTTCTCAGTCTTATCACAGTGATAGTTAGAAATGAACAGGAGATGCTGTATCTGACTGATGTGCAGATTTCATTGCTTTCTTGCTTATCCTGCTGCTCAGGAGTTCCTGGCCTGCACTTCTGAAAGCATAACTCTTCAACTTAAGAGCTATGTCACCTGCCAGAGGTTCAGAATAATTAATATTTTTGTCAAGAAAAGGCACATCTCTCAACATCTCATTTCTAGAAGAAGCTTTTCAGACATTTTCACTTGTCAGCTCTCCATCTGAGATACTGAGAAGGAAGGAAGGGTTTTATTGTGACAAATAAGTAGAGCTTAACAGAATTAAATGGTGCTGGTCTGGATGCAATCTGTACTCACATCTGTATGGTCAGGAGGTTTCTGCTTCTCTGGAGGTAAAGGATGTGTGCCCGTACTAAGACTGGAGTCATTTCAGGGTAGTGTCGGTGGATGGGTGTTGCAGTGTCTGTTGCAGAGTGGATACTGCTGCACTATCCAGAGGCAGCTCCATCCTCAGCCTTGCAGCAGCTGAGGCAGGAACTCAACCTGATTTCACTCAGTTTGCAAGTAAGGAAGCTAATTAAGAGCATTAGGTTTTTGTTACTATTCCGATCTGACAAACTGGGTTTTCTTTCCTACTGGACCCGCTGGTTTGTGTGGATTTTTTGTCTCATAGAATGCGAATGCCGATCAGGCCTTCCAGACATTGTGCAAAGAATGTTTCAGAGGAGACCCATGAGTCATTTTTCTGTTCTATTGGCAGATACATCATTGGTGAGAAGATACGAAAGATTTGGGCATACTGATTTCTTTTTAATTTTCTCATGTGCCCAAAATTTAAGTGTGCAAGGAAAGGCTTATGGTATCTTTAACAAGCATAAAAAAATGGATGATCGAAGCCCGTCAGAAGCTTCAGAATAAGTTTTCACATAGATCTTGACAGTTTAGATGCCCTAAATGGGTTTTTAGACACCTACTTTATGATCACCTGTCTGCTTGGCAGACAGTCGCACAGACTCCTTTTTCCTCTCTCCTTCCCTCCCTCCCTCTCACTCTCTCTGTCTTTCTTTGCAGAGCTGATTTGCTCATCTAGAGGTGGGGCAGTTGGATTTTGGGAGAGTATCTGCTCCCACAGCAGGAGATTAGGGCTGGTCACTTTGATGAAAGACCTTGAATCAGACTGTTGTCACAGAGGAGGCATCTTGCCCTTTGCTTTCTACTCTTCTGGTTGGCAGTGTTTTGAGATGAGCTGAGCTTTTACTGTTGAGCAAAATAAAGTTCCTTCTCCTCTGAGGGACAGAACTTTTTGCCCTCAGTCCCAGCTCCTGTGACTACAAGGACAGAGTATGCCGGGCTCAAGGTTTGGTAGGGCTAGTGCCAGCACTTAGTTATGAGTGCAAAGGAGCAGTTGCCACAAAAGCAGTGGCACTCAAAATGTGGTGCAGGCAGACTGCCTGCTTAAATTCATGGTCGCTTGGCAGTAGCACTGTGGCAAAAGTGTCCTGCCAAGTCATGAGCTGGCATACTGCCCTCCATTTAGACTTTGACTGTAGGCAGCCAAGTGACCAGCAGCTGTGGCTGTGAATAGCAGGAGGGCGTTAGTCCAAGAACAACAAGAAGAAAAGCTTCTTCTTCTACGTTTAGGGATTTTCTTGGCTCTTCCAGACATGTCTTCTCATTTCAAAAGGGTCTGGAAGGTGGAAGGTGCCCTAATGCAGCTGCCCTTTTTGAATCCTCTCCACTGGGATCCCCCAGTTACAGGATTCTGCATGGGAGCATGTTGTTGCCCAGTCTGTGACGGCAGTAGACAGGAGTTTGTTTGCTTGAATGTGTAGAACGAAATTTGCAGCTTCAAGGAGAGGATTTGTTGTTTCTCTGCTCCCTTTGTTTGAACAGGACAACTGAAGTGACCCGTAAATAATTGTCTGCATCCTGCAAATGGCTTCTACACCAGCTTTCCTGCTAATGGCTGCAGAAGGATTGGTTTTTATCTTTAAGGATGCCAAAGTGCTTGAATGAACATAGTTTACAGTTTTTAAAGGGGTTGACAGATGTCAACAGGGGCTTCAGACTGCTGACTCTGAAGGGGGTACAGCCCTTCAGATACCAGGAGTGATTCTCACTCCCCATCCATTTCTACGCTACAGCCTGAAGAAGTGATCTGTCACAGGCAACCTCAACCACATCCCCCAAAACCCCCAAACAAACAAAAAATCTGAAATTAATTCTCTGGAAAATAGCACAAAGTCAAACATTAAGTTTAATGCTGGGTGTACATGGCAGAGGTTGCACTTTAAGGGGTGACATGTATAAAGCTATATGCTCAATATACTAAGTGGAATTGGTGGGGGTGAGGGTAGAACAAAGTCCACAAAAGTCCTGCCTATGGAAGCTCAAGGGCATCACTGTCTCTGCAGCCACACTTCTTACATGGTGAACACAGGGAAGTGATTTCCCCTAGTCTGTCACAGAAGGTTAATGTTGTGGTACAGGCTCATGATCTATTTAAAGGCATTTCTGCAGCAGCCTCCAAGATCTTTACCCCAGCATCTCTCATTAGCTGTCAGTCTGGTGGAATTTCCTGGCTTTTGAAGTGGATTTTCCTGCTTGTGGTCAAAGAAAATGGCAACAAGGACCTGGGAGAGAGTGTGAACCAGACTCCCTGCTGACCACAGAGCTTCCCTTGCCATTTGTCATAGAGATCCTTGAATAGCTTTCTAGCCAAGTCTCTGAGAAATAAAAACTTTCCAGCACTAGCATCTTTAGGCTGTGTATCTCAGAGACAAGTATTGGCAACTGGGTCTGAGCACCCACCATGGATCTGATACCTCTCACCATCTTTATCTTCTTGTCTGTTGAGAGGAACAGTAACATCCCTGGGAAGTGTGGGAGCACTGATGGGACATGGTATTAAGGAGTACTAGCTGTGCACAGGGACACCTCCAGGCCCTTCTCAGTGATTCCTGCTGCGGTTTCTCTGCTGGCAGCATCCTCAGTGGGCTGGAGATAAGCGCCTTCTGAAATGAAAACCTAAACTGCAGATGTTGGCCAGCTGCGTGCCGCTGGACCAAAGCTCTGCTCGTCTTGACAAAGAAGCCAAAACCGAGTCCTTACAAAGGCAATGGCTGGAATGAAACTGAAATGATCAGTCCCCCCATGCGGCACCCCAGCTTCTAGCAGCAGGGGTAGACATGAGCAGTTCTTCATACTAAATAACTGAGGCACAATGAGAGGCATGTAAGACTCGAGTGTCTTCAAGGAGGAACGGCAAGATGATTAATGCTGCAATAGCTGCTTAATTACAAACGCATGTTGGTCGCCAGATTATATCTAGGCTGAATTTAAGATCTGAATCTTTTCCTGTGAAATATGATCTGGATATCATTGGCATGACAATGAGGGATATGTGTGTTGATAGCTCACTGGGGTAAAAAAAATGACTAAGTGTAATGGTTTAGAAATGCAAAGTCTTAAGATACCATGTATTGGTTTTAGTGCATTTGATGAGACATTTTTGAGTGTTTTAAAACTAATCCAATTTTTTTTAAATTTTTTTTTCTTTTTTCTGTGGAGGAGACGTTTGAAGAAAAATGGGAGGTGATGCGGCTTTGTCTGGCTACCCAAGAGATAAAAGCTGCAAACGGAACTATGTCTTATGAGAGCTTCTTCACTCTCAAAGAGTTCTGTCGAGTTACTTGCTTTTGTGATCTTTTGCAGGGTGAGGCCCCGAGGCTGTTGGTCTGATTATCCAGTAATACTACTGGATTAATATGTCTGCATAGTTTGTATATTGTAATCATGACTTAAATATAGCTCCATGCCAGGCAGGGTGAGGCAGCAGGTGGGAGGCTTGCGGTGCAGTCGAGGGGGGTGACCAGGGAGATATGTCCTGCTCTGTGGCATATTCCAGAGCTTTCACCAAACACCAAAGCCCATGTCAGGGCTGCTCTGCAAGCACAAAAGTTCGTTCCACGTAAATGGGATCTAAGAGTGGCAGGCCGCAACAGCTCTTGGGGTGGCTCAGGCAGGAAGCATCTTGCGGCAGGTGTGTTGATAGCACCATGAAGCGTTCTTTAGAGTTGCTTTGCTCAAGGATTGGTAATGAGTTTGTGGTGGTCTGAAAGGTCTCCAAGGTCTGAAAGGCTAGGCATAGCCTAGTGGAGCATGGCTGGAGCACTGCAGTACCACAGGGCAGGGATGGGGGAGGGCATTGCAGTGGGGAGTTCTGCAGCAGGGCAGCAGTCTGCATGCAGTGTTGGTCTGTCCATGGATTAATTTGTTTGATACTTTGTGTTTACAAGTTGTGCAGCTACTGAGGTCAGGAGGGGGTTTCCTGTGATTTTTTTGGGATGTTTGATGGAGCCCAGTGCTTTTGTGTGTGGAAGTGAAGGTGAAGAACTTTATTCCATGCTGGTGTGTAGCCAGCATTATCATTGTGTCACGTTGTAGTGTATCTCTCCACAGGTTCCTTCAGGTGGGGCACTGGCCTGTCACTGGTTACATACACATTCTTCAGGGTAGTACAGTGTATTAGTGCTATGCTGTGTAAATCACTATTTGTAATACTGTACTGTGTGCAAAGAGATAACCTTGATGAGTTATTTCTGATTATGATTTGGGTGACATCAGTGGTTCAGCTTCATCTGCTCTGACTTAACTTTCAAAGCAACTATAATCTTGTCTCTTTTTACTTTTCATGGTGCACAGATTTAACCACTTGTCAGGGAAATAAAGATTTGTTGAAAGGTTAGAGTTATATCTTCAAAACTGGCATAAACAAAATCTAATTTTATACTTAATGCAGTAATTCTAGTGGAGGGTGTCTGTGAGGGAATAACTAAAATAATTTTTAACATGAAAATCTTTAGAAATAAAACTTTACTCAGTTTATTGATTTAATTGCAGTCACATTAACTGCTTCCTCACTTTGATTGCATGTGCAAATCTTGGACGAAGTGTAGGGTGGATTTAATTTTTTTTTCCAGTTGATGTGATCTCAGTCTGTTCAAGCTGCAGTATAAATGGATGGGATTCCTTTTGAGCCAGCCCCTAGCCAGAAAACCAGTAAGCATCACTCAAAGCTGCCAAGAGAAAGAAGGAGAAGGTGTTCACTCATCCAGGGTTTAAATGGGCCTTTTCCTGGCACAAAATAGCCTGGCAATTTGACATCAGCCACTCAGCAGAGCAGAGTAGGAGAATTGTCCATTACAACTGGTACCAATTTGACTTTGAATTTAAATGTGCCAGCAAAATAAGAGTAAAGACAGACACCCTTGTCTTACTTGCTGCACCTGTCTCTGTATCTATGGAGTTTGGACTTCACTGGCTTTGTTTCTTTGAATACAGTGCAGCAATTTTCCATGCCATTCTTTCTAGCCCTAGAGACATCACACATGTGAACTGGTTAAAGAAAATAGCATTGCCTTAGTGCATTTTTCCATAGCAGTAGGTAATGGGTAGTCTATTATAGTTAATAGTACCTGGACAGTTGTGATTTTGTCATACACGGCTGCTCAGGCTGCCTGCCTGTTATGCCAGTGCTTGTTCTGGGGGTTTGTTGTTGAGGTTTTTTTTAAATCCACTGCTCTCATCAGAAAATGGAAATCACAACATTTTCTGATCATTTTCATTGCTGTCTCCTCAGCCTGCCAGTATGGCATTACACATTTTGTTAGTAAAAGAAGAATTAAAAAATGGAGGAGCAGAATGACGTGAAAGAGTGGAAGGAGAACTGCTATTGAAGTCACTTCTGGACTGACTGTGGTCAGCTAGCATGAGTGGGATGTACAGCTCCCCTTTTTCTCCTCCAGCAGGAGTCCATAGGCTTAGCCTTTTGGAGCCAATGTGTTGTTTCTCTTTGCTGAGATTCAAATAATCAGAAATTACAAATCTTCCTTCATAAAGCTGCAGCCCCCTGAGCCCCTAATTTTATCAGCCTTACTCAGAGCTTACATATCTCCATCAGCTTTCATAGATCATGCTTCAATTTTGTTTTCTAAAATACAAGTTTGAAGGAAGCCACTATTGTCCATTGGAAATCCAGACAACATCAAAAAGCTAAGGCAGTTGCTCTTATTTTATCTGTTGTCCCTTATTCATTGTTTCTTATATTTCTATTAATATATTCCTGTTTCTAAAATCTTTCTCATTCCTGTTGCTATGGTAAAAGCCTGCCTAAAAAAGGAGAATTATAGCAGCAAGATACACTGACCTACAAAATAATCAGAACATAGTTGCTCCATACAAAACGCTGCTTTCAAAGTAACTGCTAGAAAATCTTGAGTGGGAAAGGGAGATGGCCAAAGTATAGGGACCATGTACATGGATCTGGATTTAATAAAAACTCCAGCTTATGGACAATATTGCTGCTTCTGACCAGTGAATCTGTACAACTGGTTTCCCATACACAGGAATTTTCCATGATTGCAATATCAATGGTAGTAGACACCCAAAAAAGTGGTCTTGAGTGTCTGTTTCTGTTGTTAACCTTCCAGCTCCGATGTGATTTTCTCCTCTGTGTACATGAATGTCACTGATACAGTGTTGTATTACAGTGGCTCATCCTTGCTGGAGGCATAGTTTCTTTTCCAACAAACTGATTTGAAATGAAGTGAAAACCAAACCATGAATTTTTTGGTTCACCTCCCAGACTATAAAAATGGATGGTCTCATTAATGATTAACACAGCAGCTGGTAGCTTACAGGAGATCTGGAAGAAAATACTGCAGTGTCTCCCTCCTCCAGCAATATATTGGCTTAACAGTTTTCTGTGCTCGTACTAGCTTATTTCAGTATACACATTTGAATCCCAGCAGAGTGGATCTCTGCCTTCATACCTGCTCTAAGATCAGTAAGGATGCATTAGATCCTAGATGCATCAGATAATTTTTTGCGATGTTATTACTACTTAGTGGTTTGCAGTTCCCTGTGATGTTAGCATGACTTTTAGAATGCTCTTCTATTTCAAACTGTGCTGGGGGCATTGAAGATTTCCAGTATCTTTTTGCCTACAGCATGGTTAGATCATTACAAATCAAGTAAAATTTCACAACAATTTTGCATTTACATGGACATCACTTCTGGGTGTTTTGATAAATCCTTGTTACAGCATGAAACTGTGTAAAAAATACACGCATATATTATCGTCACAAAGTGTTTACTCCTGTTTTTACTCCACAATATTGGAGTACACTGTGTCTGGGCGGCTGACAAAAGTGTAATGAAGTCTAAAGAGCCAGAGAGATCTTTTTAGACTAAGTATTCTCAGAATGTGTTTAACTGGTTAGCATTCAGTAAATAAAAGTGCTAAAAAAATACCAACCAAAAAAAAAAATTTTCAAAAACCCCAGAAATCTCTAAAATAAAACCCCTGCCACTTAGTAATTTTGTATATGGTAAAAAGTGGTAAGAAAACTGGAGGCTTTTCCCTATTGCTCTAGAAGAGAACAGTAAGCCTATATTTTCTTCTAGACTACCTGATTTTTTTTTAAAAGTATTGTACAGTCTCTGGAACCTTGTGCAAATTTTCAAATAGTTGTCTCTAAATATAGGTACATCTTTTCCTCTATATTTGCTGTAAAAGATTCGTGTATGCATGTATAGTACACCAGTTTCCTCCCTGGCAGAGATGGGGCAGATGTGGAAGCTCACCTATGCACAGTTACAGTGGATAATGCCTCCAGAATTTATCACAAGGTGTTTCTGTGGTGTACAGGATGATACAAGCCAGCATAGAACACCTGACAATTAGCAGGCTGATCCTGGCCCAAAGGGTGCTTGTTTATGCAGCCATTCATCAGGGCAGCACCACCTTCTGCAAGGAGATCACTCCAAGCTGAATGTTGTGCTAGTGCCAGAGGCCAGAAGGAGGATGGGAGAGGAAGGTGGAGGCTCATCTGAGCACGGCAGAGTCCTGAGCCCCTGCCACAGCCGTTTGTGAGATAGACAGCAGGTGGGAGGATGCTGGGCATTAAGCGTGTGGTGGCAGAACTGAGAGCTGCCACTGCTGCATCCCACCATGGGAGCTGAAATCCAGATCCAGCTGGTGTAGCTGTGAGGCTGAAATACACTGGAATGTTTGTAATTTTGGTTGGTAACACTCAGTTCATTTGCTTTCACTGACCTGAGTGGATATGTGTTTCTCTCATTAGAGATCCGAGCTCAACTCGTTGAGCAGCAGAAATGCCTGGAGCAGCAGACTGAAATGAGAGTGCAGCTTCTTCAGGATCTGCAGGATTTCTTCCGCAAGAAGTCGGAAATAGAGATGGAGTATTCCCGAAATCTGGAAAAACTGGCAGAGAGGTTCATGGCGAAAACAAGAAGTACGAAGGATCATCAGCAGTACAAGTAAGAGAAACTTGTTTGCCCATCACCTCCATGTTGTACCTGTTGCTGGTTCAAAGGCCTGCTTAAAATTTCCACCCCTGCTTAGCAGTGTGGCAGCTCTCATTGCAGTTGAAGGTAGATGAGTGCCTAAATAATGTTGTTGGTGTGGCTCTCTGCAGTTACTCAGGTCAGCTTCGGACAAGTAGTTTCAGTTTCTTAAAAGGTAAGTTGCACAAATATTGTCTCTAACCTACCATATGGATTTTAAACTACCCAAAATACAACCAGTATCTAGAAGAGATGCAGAGCCACAAAAGTGCTGGAAAGCTGTGTGCTGATCTCCAGTGGAGTTGATAGGATTTTAAAGTATCTACATGAAGGTCAGTCAACATTACAACAACAACAAAGAAGACATTAAGAAAAAAACTGTTTCGATTTGTTGTTGCATGTGAACTTTGCTGTGTTTTCCCCCCTCTCATTCCTGGAAATAAAGATGATGTGAACATTATGCATTGTTTACAATTTAATGGCATAGTATCTTTTGTGCAAAACAAGTGGTCAAGTAGTATCTGGCATACTGTGTACAGTATGTTTTCTGAAGTGTTTCAAGCACATCACTTGCTGACATAGTCTCATGTGGTTATTTTCCTGACTTGAGCTGATTAATGAATGCATGTGTCTGACCCTGTTATGCTTAGGGATTTAGAAGAGTATTTTGTGTTTGTAAAACTAAAAAATAATTTTCCTACTGTTCACTCAGTGCTGTGCTAGAGATACACAGGTAGAACTGTTGTTTCAGGACAAAAGTCTTTTCCAATACATCTGGCAAAGGAAAGGTTAATGAAATACAGCTTGCACAGTTCAAAGAGCATTAATATATATTTCTTAAAATTCGTTTTAGTGACTCAGTGATTCTCTGAAATAACCAACTTGTGCATATGTCACCACTTCAGAGAGAGCCCTGGTTTTTATTCTGCTTGTGGCAAAATCTTTTTTCCTTGTGCATACAAACATCTTTCCTCGTTCTTAAACGTGTTAAATCCAGACTGGCAGTTGTGCATGGGGGTTATGACTTGATTTCTGCCTTTGGCTTTGTTCTTGCAGTTCTCTGCTTTGAGAAGAGGTTACAGCAAAAGTCGCTTTAGTTGTTGGTCCCCTGAGCTGTTCCCACCATTGCCCCCAAAACATTCAGGAAGGTCTGTAGAATCGGCTTTGGGACATGCAGAAGCAGTGAGGACCAAGTAATATCAGCATGGCCCTTTAGGAGTGCTCATGTTGTCTGACCTAGCTGATAAAACCCCTTGCTGTGAAGTAACACTGTTAAAATGTCCATCTGAAACAAATGGAGGAAGTTTTCTTAACTCCTGATTCATAGCAAAGCAAAGCTGATGATTAAGAAAAGACTTTTGTCTGGTAATCATTCATTGTTGCTTTGATTCTGAGGATGAGAGCTAAAAGTAGACAATTAGATGGGAATTAAAGGCCATATTTCTAACAATGAGAATAGCTAATAATTAGAAGAGCTTGCCAAGAGTTGGAGGAGTTTCTCCCCCAGTTCATCACCACTTCTGCCTGTTTTATCTTCATGTGCTTTATCCTTTTAACTTAAGGAGAATCCCTGTAAAAGAGAAAGAAGAAAAAAAAGAGCAGCAAGTTTCTAGAGCAGTTAGTTGAAAGGCAAACTTGATTCTAAAATGTCAATAAAAACATAAGACAAATTTTATAAATAAGTTTTTGTTGTCTGTGAAACAGTTGCTGAACTATATGTATTTTTATTTTGCCTTGTGTAAAAGAAATGAGAAGTCATCTTTGATTCACTTTTTGCTATATTAAAGCTGGGAGTGGGCCTACATTGCAAAAAGTCCATCATGGGAATTCAGAACTGGATCACTGGAAAAAGTCCAGTCCTGCTGTTTGTCTTGTAATTGACACATCTAGGACTAGCAGTAGCAGTGTATTTATTAATGCTGTGAATTTATGAGCATTGCTCACAGAATATGGATGCTTGAGTCATTTTCTTTACTTCATCAGTTATACAAATCCAAGGCAGTGAAACAACTACACCTGCAGTTTTGCTCATGAAGGATTTGGTTTGTGCTTCCAGTGCTTGTTTATTTCTAGTGTCAAAAATTCATTACTGTTACTCTTCCAGGAGTGGCCTTTGTTGATTTGGAATATTTACATGTACTCCATCTCTAAGCTTTGTGGCAAGATATTTTTATACTTTGAGGTGGCTTGCAGAGTATATCCATGCCTCATGAGACTTGAATGTGTCGTAAAAGTCATCTGAGCCTTGCCTAACCTGAGTTATTCCAAGAATGGGTAGAGTGACTCTTCAGAAGCAGCTATTTTTATGTAACAAGTTATGACTGTAAATATCAGTGAGATGTTTCAGTTAATAACATAACGTTTTCATTTCTATACATTATACGTGTGTGTATCTCCTTCCTCAGGAAAGACCAGAACCTCTTGTCACCAGTGAATTGCTGGTACTTACTCCTGAACCAAGTGAGAAGAGAAAGCAAAGACCATGCAACATTGAGTGATATCTACCTGAACAATGTGATCATGCGATTCATGCAGATAAGTGAAGACTCCACCAGAATGTTCAAGAAGGTAATGCCTCTCCTGCAGTCCTCCATCCAGGCTTGTAAGATGCATGAAGGAGGCAAAAGTGTCCTAATAGATAGCAGTTGAGGAGAAAATTCAGCACACACAGCATAAAATCTGTTTTAGCATAGATATAAATTCTTCATGACTGTTCTCTTGAAGCAAATACTTAGTGCTGAAATGCCTGGGATCCTGCCGTATATGCTGATGACCTTAAGAGCTGAAGCACAAATATCCAAAAAAAGCAGGGGAAAAAGCCTTCTCTAAAAAGCACGCTTGTCTGCCCATGCAGAAAGGAAACAGTTTTCACTTAGGACTCCCAAAATAGTAAAGCTGTATTAATGAATTATTTGTAAAAAAGAATTTCATTGTGAATGAAAGAGGTTGAAGGCAAAGCAAGAGTTTGTTTTGTAGTTCCTTGAAGTAAAGTTGGTAGCATATGCTGCAGTTCTCCTTAAAAGTGTTTCCTTTCCGTCCTAATATTAAATGTGAACATACACTTTTGATAACATATTTCTATTAGATCCTGTAAGTGTTGTCTCTGTGCATGTTTGTCCTTGTCCATGACTGTTATATATTTTCATAACACATAAAATGTGTAAATCCCTCATGTGCTAAGCAAGCACTCGAGGCAACCTGAGCTCAAGACCTACATAATGTGTTTGCAGTCATTTTTGTTAAAATGTTCCAAAAGGCAAATAGATTATAAATGCATATTTTTTAGTCACAGTGAGATGCTAGTAGACAATTGGCATACAAAAGAGTTCAAGAAGATTAAGGATTAAAAGATGTGAACTGTGTGACCAAATGATAGCAAGGGTAGCCAAGGTAGTGTTTTCGAAATAGGGAACTGGTTTCACATATACCCCACCATAATTCTAGGTAGCACTGGGGTGGGGAGAAGAATTGTTTAGGGAGCACACAGGTTGTACTTGGAGAAAATAAAAGTAAAAACTTAAATCAAACTCCCTGGTATGCATTAAAACCTGTAATAGGGACAGATTTGAAGTTTATAGTTTCAATCAGTAATGTGTTGTCCATATATATGTCTAATATGTAAAACTGTAATTCACTAACCACTCAATTTAGTAATATGGAATGTAGTTACAGAAGTTGAACCAATAATGAGAAAAGTGATTTGAACAGGCTGCAGTACTGTCTATGTGGGGATATCTCAGAGTTGCAAACCAGTAAGAAATTTCTTCTGGTATTGAATCTGGAATAGCTTTCCAGTTGTTTATGTCTTATCTCAAAAATATCTTCTTCTCTAGGTGTGCGTTATTAGACAAACCAGTTTGCTTTCAGCCTAGTTCAGTTCTTTGGCACTAGAAATTTTGCATTTCCTTCCCTTCTGTCCATTTGGACTGTACAATGTTATATAGTTAAAGTTTTCCATGGAGAAGTGTGTGTCCTTTTATATTCATTCATAATTTATTAATGGAGATGGCTGCAACTTCTCTCTCAAAAGGAGGAAAATACATGGATATTTTCAGTGTATTAACAGGAAGTGTATTGTCCCATCTCCCTGGTACACTTATCTCTGTCCTCCGTGTTGTACCCATGCAGGTGCAACATTTTAAATCTTCTCTTTCTAGCATAGCTTCTGGAAGAAGAGCAAGCAGCTTCTCCTGCTTCTTTATTGCTAACTTGGATTTTCTAAAGGAGAAAGAAGAGCAAGGAAATTGAGGTAGTCCTGCCATGCATAACCTGAAGCTCACATTAGTAGAACCCAGATCCTCAGCAGCCCTTTCCTACTTTTCATCAGGGTTTGCCAGCTGACACTCAGCGTGAGAGTGTCACGTCAAACATGTTAGCTGAGGTGGAGTGTGGGCAGAGTGAGCTAAGCAAAGGCTGTGTGCGGGGATCTGAGCCAGTCCCATGATGTGAGGGAAGGGTGGCAGGAAAACATGCACCACCTCAGTGTGGTGTAAGTGAACTTCATGGGCATGTGGACTGAATGTGGCTTGTTCACCAGTATCAATTCTGAGCACACATTTTCAAGACAGTCTGTCAAGCTCAGTACTTGTTGCAAAAGGTTGATATTTCCACTGAGCCCCAGTGTGCACAGTTCTTGCTGTGGTGCTTGCTGCAGGGTACTGGTGATTTATTTGCTGTTAGTTCCCAGTTGCAGAACTGGTGATGAAGCTCTTCCAGCCCAAACCCTTCCATGATCCCATGATAATTTGTGTCAGATGTGAATGAGCAATCTAACTTAAGGTGCTCACAGAACTGCATAATGGATGTTTACCGGGCAACAGAAAGATCAGATACAAAACACATGTCCTGTGGTACAGTTCTCTTTGCAGGAAAGAGATCACGGGGGCAAAGAGAAGGTGCACTTAGAGTGAGAAAGATGACAGCCAACAGCATCCTCCATCAAAATAGTATTCTCTCTAAAGAAAATGGCATTGATTTTGTTGGAGATTTTTAAACATCAAATAGAGTATTTAAGCAATTTTTTGCCAATTTCTGTGGATTACTTTAGAAAAAAATGTATTTAGAATAAAATAATCAGTCTCAATAGGTGTCATATCCCTATGAAAGCATATGGAATTTGTTCACTGTTCACACATTTTGAATTAGAGACAAACCATCTCCTGCAGATGCTTCTACACTGGAATCTGATCATACTGTTCTGTGAAATATGTACTCTCTCTCTCTCTCTCTTAGAAGCAATAAATATAAATAACAAGAAAAGCAGTAATACGAAGATTTTAAAAATAGACTAACAAATGCATGCTTAGTGTCTTACTGCAGTCTGTGGTCAAGAGCAGGAAATATCTGTACTCTGTTGGCTCTCACAGCCTTGCACACAAGAGCATTTAATGTCTACAATTCTGTGATTTTATAATTTACAAATACCAGTTAGTCAAGCTTCTCTATATTCAATGATTAGATCTTTTAGTTATATATCTTACAGCTTATTAATCTAATGGTGTTATGCATCAGTACTTTTTACCTTGTTTTAATTCCATCAGTCTTGCAGCAGCAAGGTGCTTTACTCCTTTCCAAGTTTGGAGAGTAAGTACATACACCAAGTCCATGATCAGAACAGGTCTTCATTGTGCTGCTCTGAAACCCCAGCCTTGCTGCTGCAGAAAGGGAAAGTGTCTCAGAGTGGATTGCCCCATTGCCCACAAGCAAGATAAAGGGAGGCAACAGCAAACTCATAATCACTCTAAACTTCTTGACTCTTTCTACTCCCTCTTTTTTTCTCCCCTTTTCTTCTCCCAAGAGGATGGGACTTCCCATTCTGCTTCTCAATGGTAGACATTATTGGCTTTTTCCATCTTGCTGGTGGGCATGTTGGTTCTCAAATGAAGTTTCTGTGAAGTGAGACCAGCATTTTCTAGAGGAGTATGGTTTGAATTCGTATCTTAAGATTGACTCCAGCTTGAATTGTAGTAAAGAAAAGATCAAATAATTTCCTCATTTCCCAGCCATGCTTATTGTTTCGTTCCCTCTCTATGTGGGATATAGCATAAGCCATAAGTTTGTAGCAACCCCTTTTTCTACTCCTTTTGTAAAAGGTGTGTGCAATAGCCAATGATGATCTGGTAAAATGTAGTGGCGAGGGTGTCTGTGCTCCTTAGTCTTTGTACCTTGTCCTTGTCTCACTCTCTGTTCTTCATCATTCTGGTTTTTCCTTTCGTGTGCATCTGGACACTTGGATTGTTCTGGGGAAATGATCCCTACTGGCTGTACCCCATATGGTCTGATGGGACAGGATGTGTTGTATTCAGGTACCTGATTGTACATGGCTTTACTGTCTAGTCTGGCCTCCTTAACATGTAGATATTCATTAATTTTGTTCTCCCAGGAGCTATTTGTCATTCTTTTTTTCCAGGGATCAGGAACTGGCATCTGTTTAAATGTACTAAATGCAGGACAAAGATAGGATCTAGTACAGAGATTTTGTAGCATTTATTGGAAGACATTATGTCAGGCCTCATACTTTCAGCCAGGCACCTAATCTCTTCTTTTTAGTTGCTGGCTTATAAAAGCAGTACGATTGCTGTTGATGCCTGGCCTTCGTGCTGCACATAAAATTACGAAAATAAAGTAGTGGAGTTCAAACCTTGCATGCTTGCACGTTTCTTCAGGCAGATGGGGTAGCTGGCCTCATGGGGACAATTAAAGAATAAAGTAATAAGGAAAAATGTCAAGCAGAAGGGAAAAGTATTATGCAGAATATTTCATGCAGTGATTCTGGTTACCCCAGCAGTAATAATCAGCTGTATAAACACGTACCCACAAAATCCTTGAGCAGATTTGTGTATTTATAATTTATAAACATGTATTTTCCTTGGACAGAAATCTACATAAGCCAAGATGAACGTATTGTCCAATGTTTACAGTAAAAGATGCTGGAGAAACCAAGCACAATAAATATTTTAGTTCTATAATCTGGCTGGTAACAAGGAGTATGACTACCTACTGAATCTATTTGATGTTATACAGATTGTGGCACATAGATTTTTTGCATCAGTTTCTTAAACATTTAAATGTTTAAAGAGATAGCAAAGCTGTTTGTTACTATAGACTGGCAAGTCTGGGACAAAATTTTGCTGAGTTGGTTATGTTAGTGTCACTGCAGCTCATGAAACCTCCTTAAAAGAAGGGTTTGCACTTCACTTCCCACAGGGACTCATTTAAAAGCAATAGTCACAGAATATTTTCCTTAAATTATGTAACTGAGTAGCATTGTGTATTCTAAATACAGGCACTAAAGAGTTCCAGGAAGAACTGGACTGACTCTTAAATTTCAGTTAAAATAAACAAGAGCAAAGCTGGAGTGCCAAATTATGCTCTAACTGAAATGGATGGAAAAATTTTAACAGACTACAATGAAAATATATTAATGTGGAATAAAATTTTAAGTTTCTCAGACTTTAATCCAGAAATACAAATCTTGATAACATCAGTAGGATCACTGGTGTGTTGGAAGTTGAGCACATACTGCTTTAGGTACATTTACTTGTCTGTTGCATGGGTATGATCTATCCTGCTATCAGATGAAAAAAATACACTACTGTCTCTTAATGCCTTGAACCAGATTAGTAACATATATAATATTTTTTGCAGGAATTTGCATGTGCTGTAACAGTTTTATTATATTCTTTGTTCTTTTGGTTAATAGGTACTAGTGCATTCCTCAGGGACACAGTGAATAAATAAGCACCTTCAGTGATTGTTTGTCAGGTTGTAATAGCCTGATTAGAGCTATCAGCTCAGCTCCAGGAAAATGTGTGCTACATCTTACATTCTGTTTTCTGGGTACCCTGAGGACAGGCTCCTAGAGGAGCACACCATTCACACATGCTGAACTCTACTGCGGGGAATAGGTAGCATAAACAAGAAATAGGAAAGCAATTAACCACTGAAAATAAATGTGCTTCTTAACTGGTGCTCTAACATGGCATATATTACACACTAAAAGCTGAATCGCTTGCCACTTGAGTCAGTATTTCTTGATCTTAAATGCTAATATAAAATATGTTGGTTCTTGAAAAATAAATCCCTTTTATATTGCTAAGTTTAATCAAATTTCTTGATTTTTTTGGACAATTCCTACAAAATCTTTTGTAAGAAAGATGCATCAATTGAAATGTTATCCATCACTACAGGCACCCTTCATGAGTTGGAGTCCACAGATGAAGTGGTGGAAGGATGACTCTGAAGTGTGGCATTGCTAGGTTGTCACTTGCCAATTTTCACTCTTTTTTCCTGATCATTTTAAAGCTTATTGTCCTTTTACAAAAGCATCTTCCTCTTTCTGTATTGTGATCTCTTCCATTCGCTTTCAAATTTACCGTTGATCACTGTGTTGCCCTGGAAAAGATCATGTATGCATGTTAGCCAGTGAATCCTGAGGGTCCTACTAAATAGTGATCATTCACCAAATCCTCAGCTCATCTGGTGTCTATTTGCATTAAGGTGGGACTGCATTAAGAGCAGAAAAGAAGGGTGCCTCCTTCAATGTGCTTTGCTTACAGCAAAATCTTAAGGGGTAGAGAGCAAATTGGTTTGGGGTTTTCTGTCTCACCTCAAACAAACTTTTGCACTACCAGGTTAAGGCATCCTGCCGTAGAATTGCTGTTGCTGTATTTAGGGCTTGACTTCTCATCAGCCTCGAGATGGCTGTGAGCAACAGTTGAAAGGGATAAACTGCTTGAAGCTGGAGTTCATCCAGAGTTTCCTCCCACATGTATATGCTTTCATCTTAATGTCAAACATCTTATTTGTATGTTTTACCCTTCTTTCTGCTAAAGTAATTTGAAAAACCGCTCATACTCAGCACTATAGAAGCAGCTATCCAAGAATAAACAGGTGGCCTCCACTTGAAGCTTTGAGGAGGTGTGTAAGCTGTGTTAGAGCTGTGCTGCTGACTTTTAAAGGCAGGGTGCCAATGTAAAGCAATGAAAAGCAATTCAGAATTTTTGCTCAAGGTTTTACAGCATTTCCCTACAGCAGCTTGCAAATCTGCAGTCCTTTTCCAATTCTTCATAAACACTCTGTGTACTGTTACATATATAAAATTTTGTCCTTCTTATTAGATGAAAATAATCTGGTATTTGCAAAGAAATGGAAGTAGTAAGCCTTGTGTTCTAGATACTTCAGAACTAACGCATACCTCATGAAAATACCAGACTTTGAAAAGTATAAGCAATAAGGAAAGTTTCATAGTAATTCTGTGTACCTCAGCTTCAGAGCAGCTGTCTTACTGTGCCTTAGCTACTACAGCTAATGCCCTTGGGAATACAAGAATTTCACTGAAGTGTTTTTTAAATTCTATTCCAAGCTTCTTGTCAGTGAAAAACCATCTTGAATATAAGGATCGGAGTGAATACTGATAAGTGATATGATGGGTGCCTTAAAATACTGCCCAGAGTCCAAGTAGGATAGTAGGAGCAGGAGAAAAAAAACCCAGATTTTTCTGTTTGAGCTACTGTATGTATCTGTTTCATCCTTCTGGAAGACACAGTGGGTGGGATGTGTGGTGTGGTTTCTCCTCATATGTGGACATTGTGCTGGAAATTCTCATTCAGAAACCATTATTCCTGCAGGTGTTTTAGTGATGGCCAAGTATGTGTTAGCAGCTTTGGAGATGAGTTGTCCCTGAGGGTTTTCCTTTGGCTTCCGTACAAATACAAAGTACTTCTCATAGCTGAAGGCCATTATCTATCATGGAGTTGGAGTTTTTAGAAGCCAGACTAATTATCAATTTATTCACAGAAAAAAAAATCTGACATTTCCAGCATGGATGTTAGAATGCTGAGCATCACAGAAGAAATGTAGCCAGGCTGTTTGCCAAGTCCCGTAGCTGTATTCTGTAGCTGTTTTCCAAAGGCTGTAATACGAATGCCTTCAACTCTTGCACAGTTGCCACCATTTTCATCAGATTGAACTGCTGTGGGAAACTAACAAAGGAATATATTTCAATGGGACTCCAATTAAATACTCTTGTTTTGACATATTTGCTTCGATAATAACTATTGCTAAGCGTTTCTTTTTTTCTGGGTCAGCATGAAAGTAAAGTCACAGTCCAGAAAAGCTAAACAAAGCTGGTTTAGCAGCCCACTCTGTGGAATATTATGCAGTTGGGTATCTGTTTCAAAGAGGAGCCATAATTATTTCTTGCATAAATATTTAGATAGTTGCACGTGCTGAGAAACAAAGTCTATCTTAGATGTAAAATTCAGCAGGATGTCCCTCTAGAATATCACATTCTGCATGGTTTAGTTTTTGTATGTATCATAGCAGTTATAAAACGGTACACAGTTTGTTCTATTAAAAACGTTAATCTTGAACTTTACCCTTTCTGTTGGCACCTAATTTCCTGATGCTTTATGGGAAAAATATCTCAAATTACTCTGGGTTTCCTTTTAGAAGTCCTCTGTCCAGATGTTATCTGTCTGCCTCTGCATCCCTGAATCACTCTTTTTAGTGCACCGTAATTCAGAATGGTTTTTGTGAGCAACATTGCATTCACTATCTAGGATGAACAATGAGTATAAATATCAAGAAACAAATGTATGCTGCAGCTTTTACATGCCCTTTTCTAATGATTTTTTTTTAATTACAGAGTAAAGAGATTTCATTTCAGCTTCATGAAGACTTAATGAAAGTACTTAACGAGCTTTACACAGTAAGTATAGTTACTTACTTAGCTTATCTTACACAAATTCCATATCAGACTACTTCTGTAAGCTTTAAGTGGACTTTCATCGACTAAGTTACCCCCAGTGGAGATACTTATTTTTGTCTTTTACACAAGGCTAAACTATATTTTTGAAAAGACTACTCACTTGTTTAAAATACGTATGCTAATGCTTTCAGGATTACTCTTTACTTTCAACACTTCCCCCCCCTCCAGACTCTGCTAAGCCAGTTTATTGTAAGTTTTGTTGTTTATTAATGAGACATTTCAGAGCTTGCCAGAGCAAAGCTTTCTTTTCAGCCTTGTTTTTGTCCGTGCTGCCATCTGCTTGGATTTTACCTGTGGACTACACTCAGTAAAAAATCATAGGTGTTTGCAGATCCAGTGCTGTGCTGTCTAAATGTTACTTATGTGCCCTCCCCCATCCCTGGCTGGGATAAGTAAATAATGAAAAGAAAAACAGAGGGTTTTGTAGGCTTTCCATACCATTTAGAGAGGTCAAGAAAAAAATACTGTGAACATTCTGTCAAGCTCCTACTAATCCATAGGAAAATCTGAGGGAACGTAGGTCTGAACGTATTTTCTTGTTTGAAACCTATTTACATAGCTTGTTACTGCAAAATCATGTCTTGTCTACCTGATAACCATTTCCCTGGCTATTTTCTGAGGTGGTATGTTGTGAGAAGGGAAAAAAGCAAGAATTACTCTTTTTTTAAAACACAGCTGTAGAATTAAGAGGAACTGATGATATGGACTTCTTATAAAAGCCTGTTGATTCCTGCTCATTGAGGAAGTTGTACATTTAAATTCTCTTTTTTTGTCTGGAAGAACTGAAACGTATGCTCCAGCACCCTGCATAACAGTCTCTAGACTGCTCTGTTCCCCATCCTCAAGATTTGGAGGACCTTAAAAAAACCTTACTATATTGATATCAAGAAACATCTGTGACCTTAAGGAAGTTTAGGAAGCTATCAGTGACCACTTCTCCACAGGCAGAGCTCAAACATTACTTTTGTGCATCCCGATGATTTTTCTTTTGACCTAGGGAAAACTGTGCAGCCATCAGTGGATGGGTTAAAGAACATTTGATCTCAAGAACAACTTAAGTGGCAAATAGGAGATCCAAAGAAAATTAGTCTTGTTTTACTGCCCTGAGTTCTTTTGAATTGTTATGGACACACATTCCCAAAACCTTCCTAAACCACCAATTTTTTTTTCCTTCGGGATTTTCTTTGGGTTTTTTTTTTTTGTATGAAACCACCACTGATTTTTAGGGTGTGATACTGGAAAACCTTCTTGGCGGAGGCCTGTAGTCACTGAAGTGTTCTGGGATCAGCTCCTGCAAAGTAGCGATAGCCGCAGACAATGCACACAGCTGCAGGGGATCAGCGACTGCAGGAGCCATGGCACAAGTGGGACTTCAGTGCTGAATAAGCCCTGAAGATACAGTCTTGTTTCAATTAAACAGTTGCATAACTCCAGTGTCTGGCAAGGCTTGGGATTAGTGCCTGTGCTCCCAGGGTAGGGAAACAGTGAAGCATGTGCTGAAACACTTTTCTGAAGTACCAGTGAAAATCTGCAGGACTGGACTTTGGTATTTTCACTCTTTTTCTTCACACTAGTGCTATGTCTTCACACTTACAGTTTCAGATTTAATCAGGTATTAACTTCCATATTATGGCTTCCAGTGCATGCTAATTCCTTTCTCAGAATTTAAGACTTATTTTTTAAATGGGAATATTTTTGATGTTATAAAGAATATGTCCACAATTTGAGTGTGCAGCTACTGCTGCAAGATGGTTTCTTGGGATGGAATTTACTTCACCTGATTTTCAGACATCTGCATTGTAGGTACAAATATCTTAGCATGCTATCTGGGTTCCAGTTAAAGTCCCTGGAAATCTAATATGGGGAGATGAGACCCCTTTAATCTGATGCAAGAATGTGCTTGAGATTAAGTGATCCGTACTGTTACCTTCATTGTCCAGCTTTTCATTGATTGCAAAGGGCTTGGCCAGCTGTACATGTCCACATTTAGCTAAATAAAGCCCACACATAATAAAGTGACAATATGGTGCAGAGTAGCATCTGTTTCACTGCTTGCATGTTTAGAATGGTCATCACCATATCTGTGTGTTATATCTGCTCATGTACACAAAGATAGAACAGTATCTAGACAGATGGGAACCTCACACACAAGTTTTTAATTCTGTATGACATCTACTGTGTACAGAATAAGATCATAGTGGCCGTATCAAAACAAGTATCGACAGTTTTAATCTCCAGCAGCTACATTTCTCAGTCACTTAGAAAAAAGAGGTGTCACATCTTCTTGTTTGCCCCATGATTTATAGATGGGAAAAAGTAAAAGAAAAAAAATTCAGTCTTACTACTGTGAGATAAATCTTTGTGTCCAAAAAAAGCAAATTAATTTCAAATCTGTGAGTAATACACTAATACTGAAGTCTCTCCCTACTACTTCTGGTTTTTTGAAGGGAAAGGTGCCTTCATGAAGTATAACTTAAAATGTGAAATCATACTGGAATTTAAATACCTCTAAAGCCTTTGAGTGAGGGGCAAGTATCAGAGCTTTTAATATGTATGAAGAAAGTTTAATAATCTGGTTATTTCTTATCATCATTCCTTATCTTACAAAAAAGGTCTGTAAATTAAGGCCTTTGGCTTGTGCCATCCTCATTAAAACTACTTACCATGTACAGGATTGTTGAAAAAGTAAGAACAGAAGCAGGTGAACCACAACTGCAGATGTTCTTAGAACTGTGAACAAAGCAGGCTTATTTTGCTGGAATAATCAGAATTTTGTAAGGGAAAGCATAGTTTTTAATTTTCCATCTCTTTATGTAAAGTTTTTTTAAATGTTACATTACATATGTTTTCTACATGTTTTACAACTAATAAAAATGCGTTTTAAAACTCTGTATTTTCAATTTTATGCACAGATTTTAAAATTATGACTGAAAACATCATGCTAAAAACTATTGGATAGCTAAACTTCATTCTGTATCTTTGCAAGCTCAGTAAATTGTGACTGGCAAGTACTTATAACTGTGCCTGGTTTCTCCGTGGCTGTGCCAGCCAGTTGGTATTCTCAGGTCTGCAGCATCCCAGCAGCTGCACTCCTCTCCTTACTACACTTTCAGCCAGCGAAGGTTAGTAATCAATCCCGTGTTTTACATAAGAATATAAGCTATAGAAACTACAGTGAGGCGTATCTTTTGAGTGAGGGGGGATGGGGAAAGAGGAGCTCAGTTAGTTGTGTGGGGTCACAGATAGGAGTTTTTCCTGGCATTTATAGGAAGAAAAGTTGGTCAAACGGAAATCTGTATGATGTTTGCATTGTTGTTTTCTGTGAACTGACTGATTTAGAAATCTTCTTACATGTTGACTTAAAGAGACAGCAGATTTTTGACTTTGCAATAGATCATCTTTGCAACAGAGAAAACTCCTCAGTCAAACTCTTCTTCCCTTTCTCTGGGAAGTTAAAATACCTTGCCTTGTCAGATCAAGTACTGGTATATAACAATAGTATCTGGGTGATGGGGAATGATAGGGAACAGAAGGTAGGCAGACTCTTTTCTTGTATTGGAGAGAGGTCTCCACTGGACTTATTTAGGGGGCAGGACATACTCATAAATGTCCTCTAAAGAAGTCAGGGAGGTCACAAGTTTGCTAAAAATACAGAGCTGTTCCAGTAATAAGACCAAGGGCCAATGGTGGAGAAAAGTGATGCACATCATAAAAGTATATCTTCATGTCTCCCCCTTGGCTTTTCAAATTAATCCTACTGGCATAACACATTTCACAAGCAATGCAAATGTAAAGCTCTCAGAAAAATTAAAAAGTAGGGACAGTTCAAAGCAACTTGGATGTTAAAAAAGACAGGGCTGCTGTGCCACTTGGATTTTCCATTGATTTATCTTACTCTTTAAAAATCTTGGCTGTTTAATTTCTCAGGGTGGTTGCTGCCAGTGGTGGTTTTCTTTTTTTCTTTGAAATAACACAGCTGAAATAACACAGCATCTGAATTCTCTTTAAAAAGTTCAGTTTACTGTAGCACATCAGAGATCTGAGAAGGTGAAATCAGTAATCCTGTATTGATAGTAATACATAAGTGACAATTCCTAACGTAAGTGACAGTTTGGCTTGGAAATGAGTGAACAGGATGCTGACAGCAGCTCATACTGAGACTGCTTAACTGCTAGAGGCCACTGGTGTGGTAAAATTGGCATAAGACTGTACTTATTTCTTGTGCAGAGCACTAACTAACCCAATTTAATGAAAGCCTTGTGACTCCACCTTCTGATAAGAACTCACAGCTTAGAAGAGACAATTGTAAAACAATTCAAACATGGTAATTGCACCGGGGATGAGCTACTGTTCCAGGAAATTCCTATTTCCTGAGAAACACTATGAAAAAGCTCTTAATTATGCAGTTTTATTATAAAAATAAAGTACATGTTAACACAGTAATTCCAATAGATTTTAACTTTGTAGCTTTCAGTCTTGCCTTAGTTTGAGAAGTTTTCTAGAAAAGAACTACGCATGTAGAAAAGGAAAGCCAATCCCTTGCTATGGGAACATT
This sequence comes from Gymnorhina tibicen, assembly GCA_013399875.1. NCBI lineage: Eukaryota > Metazoa > Chordata > Aves > Passeriformes > Artamidae > Gymnorhina > Gymnorhina tibicen. Next base: position 887,121 of record VXAZ01002373.1, read on the forward strand.
CTTTTCATATAGCCCACAGAAGTACAGCACTAATTACTGTCTTATTGATGGATTTGCCTAGATAACAACTATGGGTTTAAATAAAATAATTATCTAAGGATGTACTCAAATGTGCCCTTCCCTGTGATAAATACTGTCTTCTGCCTTAAGCCTGTTTGCTGAGCTCTTATGAATGATGGTGAAACTTTGGCACACAAATTGGGATGTTTATACTACTAAGTGAACAGTCTGTCACCTACAAATGTGAGAGTACATAGTTAGGGTAGCATAATCTTTTTCATCTGCTTGTAGTCTGACACAGTCAGTCATCTGACAGAAATCTATATTTTACGTCACTGGATCAGCAGAATAAACCTGCTAAATTAATAGGAGATAAACTCAATATTTAATTTTAGAAAGGTACTAATATGCATTTAACAATGCTGGTTCACTACAGTGGAGAAAAGTAGTAAATGTCATTATGACAGTTCAGCATCTGCAAAATTACAACCTTGCTCTCTTTTTTCAGTGCATACTTGATGGCTGATCAATAAGCCCTTAGGAGACTAATTAAAGTCAGTTCAGTGATGGATACTCTCACAGGATGGTCTGTCAGTTCAACAGTTTGGTGGACATTTGAGAAGCATTATTGTTTGTTTCATTAAATTATTCATAGTTTGAATAACAGATATATGAATCTGGTGCATGTTCACAGATCAGAGGCCTATGAGGCTCAGAGCTTTTCATACAGTAAGTCTATTTGCAAGATTTAGGAAAGCCTGTTACTGTGTTTAACAGTATCTAGCAGTCTTAAAAACTCCAAGGCAAAAGGATGGCATAGTGCTAAGGGAAAGAATCATATATGCAACTTAGCATGCAAATTCTAAGCTAATTTGTTGAGGAAGTATGCACTGAAATACTTGGAAGCCAGCTCCCAAGCTTGTTCCCATTTATTTTTCCATATGTGTCTCTCTAACGCTTTCTCAAATTAAGTTCAGCTGCTGCAATATCAGCTCTTAAAAAAGCATTGACACATCCTGAAAAGGCTGAAAAATCATGAAAAGGTTTTCCTCAGAGGCTTGCAAAATAATGATGTCACTAGTGCATGCATTAAGCAGTGCTATCAACATAACAAACTGGACAGGAGTCACATGCATAGGCTGATCACCACTCTGTAGAGTCGTTATTGATTCCTAAGCCAGTGAGGCTTGGGTAGGACTGACTCTGACTGATGTCCAGTCCTGTGAATACAGAGAGAGGGCTTCTTTTTAAAATTTAGTTATTTAGGAAACCATTTGTGCCAAGAACTTGTTCAGAGTTTGTTGTGAGAACACGGATTTCTAGTAGACATCTTGGTTCCCCACGACGACATGACTTCCATGTGTTCTCCCACGAAACTTGCCTTTAAGTCAGTGTGGAGTGAGCCACACTGGATTTGGTAGCGTGTGCTGTAAGCAAGCAGTGAGAGGAAGAAATGCTCCTCAGTGATGTGAAGCTAGTGGAGTCGGTGTGGAGACATTGGTGAGAACAGGTGATACACTTCTTCTCCTTCAAGAAGTGCTTCTTACAATAAGGAGGCAAGCTGAAGTGTCAGCCACTGCAGAAGGACATTTATACCATTTATAGTCTGCTGGCATTCAGAAAAATTGTTTAGAAAACTTCAGTGCTTACTGATTTTTGGCAAGCAGTATGAATCCTTGTTTCACCTCTTAGGTGCTTTGAGATGCAGTTAGAAAACTCTGAGATATTATTTGTCACAGAATCACAGAATATGCTGAGTTGGAATGGACCCACAAGGCTCATTGAGTCCAGCTCCTGGCCCTGCATGGCACCATCCGCAAGAGTGACACCATGTGCCTGAGAGTGTTGTCCAAATGCTTTTTGAACTTAGGCTTGATGCTGTGACCACTTCCCTTGGGAGTCTGTTCCAGTGCCCAACCACCCTCAGGGTGAAAAACCTTTTACTAATATCCAACTTAAACTTCCCCTGACAACTTCAGGCCATTCCCTCAGGACCTGTCACTGGTCACCACAGAGGAGAGATCAGTGTCTGCCCCTCCTCTGTCCCTCACAAAGCAGTTGCAGACTGCAATGAGGTCTCCCCTCAGTCTCCTCCAGGCTGAACAGACCAAGTGACCTTGGCTGCTCCTCATATGGCTTCCCCTCGAGTCCATTTATCATCTTTGTTGCCCTCCTTTGGGCACTCTCCAATAGCTTTATACCCTTCTTATATTGTGGCTCCCAAAACTGCACACAATACTCAAGGTGAGGCCATCCTCTCTCTTTCCTGGCTGGTGATGCTGTGCCTGATGCCCCCCAGGACACAGGTGGCCCTCCTGGCTGCCAGGGCACTGCTGACTCATATTCAACTTTCCCTTCACTAGGACCCCCTGGTCCCTTTCCGTGGCACTGCTCTCCAGCATCTCATTCCCCAGTCTGTCTATACATCCAGGGTTGCCCCATCCCACTTACAGAGTCCAGCACCTTTCCTGTGCTGGACTTCATGAGGTTGGTGATTGCCCAGTTCTCTTAATTTGTCATGGTCTCTGCAGGGCCTCCCTGCCTTGGTGGGAGTCAGCAGCTCCTCCCAGTTTTGTATCACCTGTGAACTTCCTTAGTATCCCTTCCAGTCCCCCGCCCAAGTAATTAATGAAGATATTGAAGAGCACAGGACCAAGGATGGAGCCCAGTGGAACCCCACTAGTCTGATGTCACCCCGTTCATCATAACTATGCCCAGCCAATGACGCAGTTGCTCATCCATCACATGATGTGTTTATCCAGCTGTGTGCTAGACATTTTATCCAGAAGGATACTCTGAGAGACAGTATTGAAAGATCTACTGAAATCCAAGACAATTACATCAACTGGCTTCCCTTGGTCAACAGGACTTCCCTCTCATGAAGCCATGCTGGCTGTGACCAGTGACTGCGTTGTCTTTCAGTTGTTATTCAGTACCTCCTGGAATAATCTTCTTCATAGCTTTACCAGGCACTAAGGTGAGATTGACAGGTCTGTAGTTTCCAGGGTCCTCTGTCTTGCCCTTCCTGAAAACTGGGGCAATGTTCGCCAGCTTCCAGTCATCCTGGACTTCACTGATTCCCAAGACTGCTCAGAAGTGGAGAGGTTTTGTGATGACCTCAGCCAGCTCTTGGAGAATTCTTGGGTTAATTCCATCAGGGCCCATAATTCTCTCTGCAAGCAGAGTACAAAAGAAAATAACTTCTCTAGGTGGTAAGACACATGAGTTAGCCTTGTCCCACCAACTAAAAAGTTTCTAGAGGTGACACAGAAAAAAAGGTAAAAAATAAAAGCAAACACCTCTAGCCTTTTGTAAAGAAACACTTAAAAGAATTGGATAGAAAGGCCAAAAGAAAAGGGCACAACCTTGCTTTTAATTTCCTTTCCCCATCATTTTTAATAAGAGCCATATCACTTTCTGTGCTTCTCTGTTTTATTATATAAACCATTTTTTTTAAAAGTCCATTTCTTCTCTTTGGAGTAATTCTTTTGTTTCCATGTGGCTGTATGAGTTAAGCTCCCTGGGTACTGATTATCGACAACTTTAGGAGTGCCTTTGGAACAGTGCAGGATATAGGAGACTGAACGTGCTATTTTGTTAAACTGGGAACCTTGCAGCCTCAGCTCTGTGGGCTTGCCTTCTCTTCCTTCGCCCGTCTCTGGGGGGTTTTTTTCTGCCTCATCTGTGCAGATGTGAGCTGGTGGGGCAGCGGCTGTTCGAAGTGGGTGTAGGCAGTGTTTGGGCAGGGAGCTCTGCACTCTGCTCAGGCCTTGGAGCACAGTGTGCTATAAAGGAGCAGCAGCAATAACACTAAGTCCTGCTCCAGGCAGTTTGGTTTATTTCACCACAGAACTGTAAACATATGTTTCTTAAAATAAAAACAGGGCCACTTTTTAGTGCTTGTCTCCAACTGTTTTACCTTACCACAGGAAGTTGGTGAAGAGTTGCCTGTTTCATTTTTAATATCGGTGGCACCAGTCTTAAGTAGTGGCATACACAGTTATGGCGTATAACATACATGCTTATGCAAAATTGCAGCTCTCTGAAAGTGTCTGTCTTTCTGTTGCACAGGACTTGAAATACACATCAATTCAGCCAGCCACTGGCATGGCATGCAGTTAGTTTGTGTCGATCCATGCTAAGACATGCTGCAGTGAATTTGAAGTATCTAGGTGTAGTCTTCCCTGTTTTGCCACTCTACTCCTTAGGCTAGCCTAACTGCTCAGTAACAAAAAGTACACTCTCCCAAGGGAATGTTTCAAGGCAGCTTCCCAAAATAGTCTGTCTCTTCCATGGGTCACACAAGCAGCTGGTTTGGTTCCTCCCTGCCTGTGTCCTTTGGAGGTGTGAATGGTTTGCATGGCCTCCACCCAAAGATAATATCTGCGGGCGAGAGCTCTGGCACCCTTTAGAAGAGCAGAGGAGGCCTCTGGCTGCCTGAGGATGCCTTCCTGCTTTGTTCAGTGCTCTGAACTTAAGATAACACAAAGAAACAAACAACGACAAAAAGATTGGGGAAGGCAGAAGGACACTTCCTTTGCTGGAAGTGGGCAGAGACAGCCCTCCCCAGCAGAGGTGGCAGGGTTTGTGATTGATTGCTGTCCATACACAGCATTCAGGCAGAGGTTTTTCTTGCCTGAAGAAGGAAGGACTGGGCTAAACCAGTCCCTTGCCCTCTTTGTGGTCCGTGCAGGCATGTATTTGCATACTGGCAACCCAAGCTCTCTCATCTGCAGACACAGCACGTGCGTAGAGGAAAGATAACTTTGGGTCTATGGGGAAAACATTTTCACAACTTATCTATCAGGCAGCTCCTTCTTCAGTTCTCATCTGGTTTCACATCAGGCCCTGTCTGCTGGCTGTGCAGTTGGCAGACACTTCTTTCCAGGCCATGGACAGCCATCCAGCTTGCTGGGAATTTGCTCCCAGGCCAAAGCTTTCCATTGCCTCTACTTCCTTCGCCTTTTCTCAGTGCTAAAGGGATCCTTCTGCTTGCAAACATTTAATGTCCACAGCCAAGCTGTTACTTAGCCCAGAAGATAATTATATATCAGATAGATTTGGACCAATACAGATTTAGTTTTGTTGTTCATTATTTTAGATTTTCACTCGAAGACAAGAATCCTGAAATTTAATAAGAATGATTTTTGCTCTTTCCTATCATAGAAATGAAAGAAAAAATCCCTATTTGGAATACTGTTAAATAAATCACAATAGAAAAACGCAACCAAAAGTCCTCAATCTCCCTTGGCAAAGAAACTTACCCAAGATCCATGCTTATAAGACAACATTTTGCTCAAAGACCCTCTGGTTTTTCTGTAGATACCTTTATATTTTTATTTTCTCCAACTCTCCTTTTACTCTTGTCTTTCGCAGGTCATGAAAACATACCACATGTATCATGCAGAGAGCATCAGTGCAGAAAGCAAACTGAAGGAGGCAGAGAAGCAAGAAGAAAAACAGATTGGGAGGTCAGGAGACCCTGTTTTTCATATTCGACTAGAAGAAAGGCACCAGAGACGGAGCTCTGTGAAGAAGATTGAAAAAATGAAGGAAAAAGTAAAAATTTCTTTTATTTAGCTTCATTTGAAATAAATTCAGTGCATTTCTGAAATTCTTTGGCATGATATTAGACAGAGAAATCCAGCTGGAAAATAAAATTAAGCAAGGTACACATAATAAACTAGCAGTGGTTTATAGATAACTGGACTTAATTGCAATTCAGAGAGGGGAATACTTTATTCCCAGTGTAATTCTTACTGCATTGTTTGTCACATTAGAAACAAAATGCTAAGTTTTCACTTGTATTATATTTGTTGTATGTATAACAGGCTTGAAATTAAGATTCTTTCTTGTTACTAGGAATGTGTGCTTGAATTGTTACCATTTTTGCTGCATACCAAAAATGAAGTAATTAAAATACATTAATATGCAACTTCTTTCCTAGCGTCAAGCAAAATATTCTGAAAACAAGCTGAAATCTATTAAGGCCCGTAATGAATACCTGCTCACCCTTGAAGCAACTAATGCTTCTGTTTTCAAGTATTATATTCATGACCTTTCGGATTTAATCGATGTAAGTATTGGCACATTTGTTTTATGTTCATTCTGTTCAAGAATAATACTTTTTTGCAGTTTTAAAGGGAATACATTAGTCATACTGATTGCCTACAGTACACTTACTATTTATAATACTGTATGATATAACCAGAAGTTTTTCCCTTTAACTTCGTATTTCACAAAATAAAGTGCCAGTGAGATGCTGAACCGATTCCTTTAAAGTTAGAACATTGTGTTTGCTCCTCATGTGTCAATAGAAAATATGACATTTCCATTATGTACAATTTCTGGAATATAAATATTTTTTACAAGATAAACTTCTTAAGTGGTCATCTAGTGGTATTTAATTCTAAAGAAGGAATTTCTTCCATGTTTTCAACATTCTTTGGTTTCATTCATTTAGCCATTGAATCATACATACAGTGGCTTCTTATTCTTACTTCATGTAGTTTGAAGAACAGACACAATCAATCCTGTGCTCTATACTGTCAACACACTTGTTACTTATTTTCAGTAAGTTGTTTGTGTGAGAACATCCTAGAACATCCGTCAGTTTTCTTTGTCGTTTCTGGTTTTTCTGTAATTTAGAAAATCTTGCCTGATTTTGTTATAACTTTTCCCTTTCAAATGGTTTTGCTTCATTTCTTTCTTGCTTTCCTATAAAAGATGGCAGTGAATCTTTTTTGTGTTTTCAGGTTTTTTTTCTGTCTCTATCTCAACATCTCTTTTATTCCTTTCCTAGTTGCTATTGCATGTTTTCTCCTGATTTCGTCTGGTTTATTCTGCCTGTGGCCTGTCCCTGTCTAATCTGCATCCGTCCACTTGCACAATCTGCTCCACCCATCTAGGCTGCCCAGGCAATGGAAGCGTTTACCAGGACCTATAGGTGGATGATTAGGGCAGAAAACTAAGGACAAGCAGTGTATCTGCCGGGGTGCCCCCAAGTGAGAAACTGACCCCACCTAACAGATGATTTTCCTACTACTGCTCAAAGGATGACAGATTTTTGGTCTCTAGTTAGGGCATGTGTCATACGTGTGAACTTCATGAGTTCTTCTTGGATGCTGGAAGGAAGGATAGGTCCCTTCCTTTTTATTCCTAGCACCCTGACCCCTTCCGAAGCTGGAAAGATGCTCATTTTGTCACCTCTCCTGCCTTCCCTTTCGGAGCTCACATTTCTCAGAGAATGTCTCCAGTGTGTGTTTCTACTTGGTCAAAACTTTATCAGGTTGGAAAATGCATCTGATTCTTATCCACTTCAGTGATGTCCACAGAGGTTTCTGTAGCAGTGAAAACCGAGGGGAGAAACCACAAGCCTGGAGCTTTATAAAGAATTGTGAGGGGAGGAGAAGTGAAGCTTTCTGTCCATACACACACAAAGACAACACTCATTGGAGTTAGTGTATGTAAAGGTATTTTCACAACCATGAAGACTAGAGCTTCCTAACTGCTAGTCTTTAACAAAAATATACATTCTATAATATTTAGTAATGGAGAAAAACTGTATCTGCTCTGTCTTTTTGAAAGCCATGGACCAGTGTACACAATAACATTCTTTTGGCAAAATGGCTTGAGAAATTACTCTTCCCTAAGGAATTTAAATGGAAAGTCTAGCTGCCCTTTGCATCACTGTTTTGTAAGAGTTGGCTGTAAACATGTGCAACCAGAATTTGCTTCAGAGCAAATTTAATCCAGTTGTGAGCTTGTTTAAAAGAAGTGTCTTTCAGACATTTGTATTTAATCAGAATATGCTGTGGAAGCATTGGTATTTAGACAGAGTGTTTGCCACTTTACAAAGGAAACTCTTTTGTAAATGCAAGAGTCTTGGCAAGGTTTTGGAGTTATATCATTGGAATGTGAGACATGCTTCCCAGTGGCTGTATGTTTCAGCAGTCCAGACTACCTCGTTCTGTAAATCTGTTAATGTCATAGTACAGTTTGGAGTTTTCCGAGCAGCGGTGGTGATTTCATTCTTTGCCCTCTCTATTTTGTCCCTGTTTGCCTGCCTGACTTCCTGTGCTTCCTTGAACTCTCTCTCATTGCCTGTACAGAATGGGACACCTCTGTGTCCGAATTCCAGTTAACATGGGAGGAATTCAGATCTCCCCAAGCTGTTGGTGTTGCCCATAAATGAAAAGGAATGTTTTCCTATGTTAGTGAAAAATATGTCTAATAAAAATGGGATAAATATATGAAATAATACAGTAAACTGTTCAATAAATTTTTTTCTAACAAGGTTGGGGAGGATAGTGGAACTACTCGTTTTTACCAAAAAAACCCACACCTATTTTTCATTTGGATTCCACTGCATTTTCCATATATGAGGCTTATATGGAAAATCCTAAATTACAGTTCCCCATCTGAATTCAGTCTGAACTGTTCAACTCCGTCATTTCATTAACAGAGCTCAGGGCTTCTGACTTAAAATTATGATGCATTGCTCATTTTAAGCTCTTGTGATAAAAGCAATATAAAAATATTGCTGGAGCCTGAGCTGGATGATTTAATGCATTCAGTGAGCTGAGGGATGAGACCAACATTTGCAAAGAAGCAGAGAGATAAACAGGATTTGATATGCACAGTGTATTTCTGTCCTCTGCATATTGTACTAGAGGAATTGGAATTTTCTGTTAAATATTTCTTCTCTGCTGATGGGAGTGGGATCTAGTTCAAGTGGAGGACAGAATTTGTTATTTTCTTTATTTGTATCTGTAAAAAACAGTAAAGATTAGCTGAATTAAATAAGCTTTACCTAGTATGTAGAATTATTTTTAAGATTTTCAGTTTCAGAGGAATGGCAGATTACACACTGTTACTAATCTGGCTGCTAGTGCCAGCATCTGTCCATATGGCACTTTTTACTCATTTACTCATACTTTTACTCATTTACATTCATTACATTTATCTGAGTATAAGAGGAAGGTAAGGACCTTTTTTCAGACTTACCGTGCATTTATATGATCTGAAATAGAAATAGAGAATAGGAAATAGAGATCAAGACAACTTTACTGTAGTTCTGTTGCTGAAATAAATAAAATATTAATGTGTTGGTCTTCCTTAAAGTGGAGTTTCTGAATATCTAATTGCAGTTTGCATGTTTTGGATCGTTAAGAAGTTAAGGAACATTTAGCTATTGTGAATTTAATTTATTCTGTAAAGGTTCTTTATTAATCATTCATAAAACCAAACTTAAAACTAGGGTAAAGTGCGTGCAGCTCACGATCTTTATTACATAAGTCCTCATAAATATGATATGTACAGCCAGATCCCTTTGATTTGAATGTGGATGTCTGTGTAACAGAATACTTAGAAAGTGACTTTTTCAGAGGTTAAGGCTTTTTTTATGAATTCCTCTCTCCATTGACATTAGAATTTTATTACTATTCCTGAAACAAAATTAAATGAAATAAGAGCAGCTTGGTTTGGTTGAAGCTCTGTGCTAAGCACTGCAGTTTGTTTTGTTCAAGCCTAAACATACTCTGGGGTACAATAAAGGCAGTAAATGCTCTTGAGACTGCTTCAGATTTAATTCCAAATAAGAATAAAATGCAAATTACAAAATCAATTTTTCACACATATCCCAAATGCATCCCTCATCTCCCTCCACTTTGCCCAATCAAAAGTCTTTAGAATCTAGAAATGCAAACAAACTCATAGTCTGTGACTTCATTCTCTTATTTTTCATCTTCATGTCTTACTGCAACAAGTGACATCTGATCTCTCTAGCCCTTAGATAGATAGCGGATCCAGAGGTGGATAACCACCCAGGCTGTACCCTCGGTGTGCTGACTGGTGAACCTCTAAGACTTGTATCTTTATTTTGGCTAACAGTGTGGTTGCTCACTTGAGCTGTACAAGTCTTTCTACAAATCTACAGATCTTTCCTGAAAATCATGTAAATGTATGTGTGTGTGTGTGTGTGTGTGTGTATCTGCATGCATACCTACCTTTTTTGCAGCACCAGAAAGGTTGACGATTAATTTTTCCAAGCATGGTCAGTGTGGTCAGGGTGGCAGTTTAGTGGCATTACCTTAAAATTCTGGCCTCAGTAATGAACAAATACCAAAAGTGCTGTCCCCGTTACAGACAACTCTCTTTTCTAAACCATCTTCCAACAGATTAAAACAGTACATTTCTTTCTGAGTAGCCAGGAGTTGATACTATGACAGCTGTTTCCCAGTTACGATCTATGTCTATATTTTGAGGAAAGTGGGCTATGATTTGGCAGAAGTAAGAGTTGTGATGTCTGAGTGTTTAGTTTTGCTTTTAAAAAATAACTTCCCTCATACAAATTCTATTTTTACATAAATAATTGAAGGAAAATTTCAAATTCGGATGTTTTTAATTCCTTTCAAAGAGAGACTTGTGATAAGGCATTAGTTCAGGATCTGCATTTAATTTTTGTTTTCTCTGCTGGCATTGGCATTGCAAGAAAATGCCTTAGCTTGGCAGGATATTGTGCTTCATTTGAAAAATCCTCTTCTTGTCTGAGAGGCTGTATTTGTTGCCTTGTTCAGCTGTCATCACTTGCCAGAGATGATCATGGTGATAGTGACTGCGTAGATAAGGGTTAAACACTGAAGTTACGTCACAGCATAAAGGCTGCGATCTTATATTCCAGCTTGCAAAAAAGCTGCATCAGAAACCCACACAGCTCTAATTGTAAATCAATAAGCTTTCTAGTAATACTCAGATTAATCCACTAGAGCCAAAATTCAGGCTGTAGTTTTATAACACATGGGTAGTTGGCAATGCTAAACCTGGCATTGCCCTCTATTTCTAATTCCTTTTCAGTTAATCTTCCATGAGGTCTCTCTGAAACTAATGCACATGAAATAAAACAGCTGTCCCAATTCACTTTCTTATCAGCACTTTTAGTCTGTCTTTTTCATCCAAGATAGTGAATTAAATATGAGATCTGATTTGACATAGAACAAGAGAAAAACACCAAGAGACTTTTCCTTTTAGAAACAATATTTTTGAGGCTGGTGTTCTTTGAAATATGGATGCGCTTTAATAGAAAAGTTGAGTGGCTGTTTTAGTAAGTGTAACACAAATTCCCATTTAATAAATGCAAAAGAGGGAGGTTAACATATGTGTGTTTGATTGAACATGACATCTTTTTCATTTTCTTTGAATGGTTCAGCATCTGGTTTTTTGGAGAGCCACTGTCCCATCTGCGGTCACTACCTGGAGTACTTGCTAGGAGTGAAAACTTAGTCTCTCTGGAAGCTTTGTTGTGAATAAAACAGCTCTCTGTTAGATTTCAAAGAGCATTATCAGTAGTCATTACGGTACCTAAGTCACGATGTGAACTGTTTCATTCCCTCCGATTCATAAGTGTTTCAGTCCCTTCTACACACAGGTTTTGGTACGGTAAATGGGTTGAAAGCCCTTTCCCATGTAGTGTGTACAACTTTTTGTCTGTCTCCCTCTCTGTCCATTTCTCTCCTTTTTCAAATAAGTAAGAGGAAAGGGAAGGGAACGTGATCCCATGAGTCCTGCAGGGTTTGTAATAGCTGTGAGGGAGGTACTCATATAAACAGTGCATATGTGCATATAGGGTACAGTGGACTGAATTCAAATTGCTTCTTTACCCAACTCCATAGTACCTTGTGAGTCCTGCAGGGATGGATGGCTTCAGGCTGTGGGTGGGCACTGAGGAGGAGTGGATGGGGACTGAGGGATGCTCTAAAGCAGAGTGCTGACTGCTTTGGCCAGGCAGTGGCCTCTGACTGGGGCAGATCTCACCCCTTTGAATAAAGAGCACTGCTTTGTATGCAACTGTTAGCAAACTGATGTGCCACTATTGAGGTGACATCTCCCCTTAACCTGGAGCCTCACTGAGCAGAAACTGAGGGTATTTACTGTACAATGTAGGGAGACAATCAGTTGATATGCTACTGCTGTGACATTTTTAAAATATATTCAGCTGTTCTCTAAAATATTAACCAAACATGAATAATGCAAACTGAGGATGTTTAAAATTCAAGAACAAACACAACTTTATGTTTTACCAATTAGGTTTCAATTACATTCAATTTCATAGAAGAAAAAAAGACATAAATTATGACTTTCTGCATTTAGTAACATGATGTACATTGCTGGCTCTGTACGAGCATGGGAAATAAGGTGTTTACATTAAATACATTTTCACGATCAGGGAAAAGATGTTAAACCATTCCTGGTGCATCAAAAAGCATTTTAGATGGATTGCTTATGCTCAAGGTGTTTGTGGATGTTTTTGTTTGGGCACAGGCATGGTAAGCAGGAATTGTTTCAAGTTCACTTTGGTGCTGTCATTAACTTAGATGATAGTTATGTCAGGGTGGGTTTAAATAGGTGATTCAAGGCTTACACATGCTATTGATACTGAAAAGCCCACTTGTGTGTGTAGTCCCAGACTTTTTTGATATAAATACAGTGCCTGCACTTCTGTATCTGATAAGCAAACTGTCACACATGTACACTTGATCTCTTTTCTAAAACTGTCCATTAATATTTGCAACAGAATGAGGATACTAAATACTTACTGTCTTGACCCCAGTAGTGTATTTTAATTTAGAAGATATTTTGTTAAATACTTCAAAAATGAAAAATTTCAGGACAGAAAATTTTAGTGACAGTTTCAGGATTGGGTTATTGGAGTGGTGTTCCTCCTTTTAAATTTGTTGTCTTTTCCGTTTGTTGTTTTTTTAGTGTTGTGATCTTGGATACCACGCTAGTCTGAACAGAGCCCTAAGAACATACCTGTCTGCAGAGTATAACCTTGAAACTTCCAGGCATGAGGGATTAGACATCATTGAAAATGCAGTTGACAGCTTGGAGCCACGCAGTGACAAGCAGAGATTCATGGAAATGTACCCCACTGCTTTTTGTCCACCAATGAAATTTGAGTTCCAATCTCATATGGGTGATGAGGTCTGTACACTGACAAGTATCCCCATAGTGACTGTTTCTGTATACCAGAATAGAGAGTTTATTACCTTTTACAAAGAGTTTGGTAAAAGTTACCCAAAAAGTCAGTGGATCAGCAATAACATTCTGCAAGTCTTGCAGCACTGTATGTTTCTTCAAAGTTCTCATGTAAAAACTGTTACGTGTTATTATATGCTGTATCACTCATAATGATGTTGCTATAAATTTGCTGGCCAACCTGTGCTCAGCCCAGCACCAGTGTAAGCAGTGACTTTATGTCTTTACTACCTGCATCACTCCTAACACAGTTTGTGGGTGCTATTTGAGAGGAGCTGCAGAGCTGCTCCAAATAATTCATGCTGCAATGCAGCCTTTTCCCCTTCTTCTTCCCCCATTTTATCATCTGGAGATTTCAGGCATACTGGTTACCCCAGCTGTGCCCTGTTCTGGTTACCCCAGCTGTGCCCTGTTCTGCTACACCAAAGACCAGTAGCAAAGCAGAATTCCAAACCACCCATGTACATCTGTTTTTTCTGAAGGTTACTCTGGGGTTTACATTTCTGTTTGATACAAAAGCAACAAGAAGCAGATATAGAAAAAGGCTGTGCTCTTTATTCATAAGATGTAGTATGTACTTCCACACCTTGTAACACATAAATACTTTAAATTTAGATGGGCACATTTTATTGTCTGCTTTATTAAGTTTTAATGGCTTTGGTAGGAATTCACCTAGTTTTAAGAAGAACAACCAAAGACTATTGACTGTTTTTTTAAATTACTTGCATCTTACAGCTCTTTTTGATTCTTTGTTAGGTTTGCCAGGTCACTGCCCAGCAACCTGTGCAAGCAGAGCTTATGCTTAGGTATCAACAACTGCAGTCACGATTGGCTACACTCAAAATTGAAAATGAGGAGGTAAGACCTATGTCTGCAAGGGCTAAGAATTGAACATCATGTTCAGGAAGGTGCAGTGTTTTCTACCTTGCCAAAAGCATGTAAATGAAGTGGCTCCAATCTGTATAAGTGGTTTTAATTTTAAAAATTAAATGCTGGCAAATATGCTAAGGTATATCCTCACCTGCTTTACAGAGGTTTGGGAACTTTGTCTTTTACCTGTCCGTACATTCACGTTACTGAGTTCTGTGTTTTGCAGATGCTTCAGTGTAAACTTGTTAGAGCACATATTTTTAAATTCCTGTGACAGAAAGCCACTGAGAACAATTATTGTCTTCTGTGACCACCCTCTGTCCAGTCCTCAACTTGCTACTTCTGTAGTACAAAGGAATTTGAACTGTCTTTTGTGGTAGCTGACTCAAGATCTCTTATGCTCTCAGCTACAGCTATTTATAAACATGACTAATGAATGCCTGTGATGGGAACAGCTCACCTAGCAAAATAAAACACATTTTTTTGTAAAATATGGAAAAAACTATGCTGTTCTCTTTCCTCTACTCTGGCAGTAGAAATAAAATGCACTTTTATCACAGTTAAGACAATGTTAAAGTCCTTCAGTTTAAATGAGACTCTGTTTTTGAAAGAAAACATAGAAATTAATTTCTTCATGTACTTTACTGGTAAGTCTTCAGGATGCCGGTTTTTCTCATTCTAGTTTGTATGTTGAATGTCTAGAACAAAGTATTAATGTCCATGAGACATGTACAGTCGTCTTAAAAAAAACCAACAACACTTGCATTCAGAAAGTCTCTCAAGGTAACAAAAGACAGAAGGAGAAGGATTATTTCTTTCATTGAAATGAAGTGCAAGGGCATAGGGGGAGAAATCACGTTTGACAGGCATAGAAGGGATATTTGCCTACACTGGAGTTGTGTGTAGAAGTGTCCATGATTTCCTTGACCCTACCAGAGACTCCATCTGAAGCAGAACTGGGAAGTAAATGACTTGTGAATCTTGCCAGTTACTTTATTGCACTGTAGAAACTGCATCCCTCATCCACAGCATCCATGCCCAGGTTTCCACTATGAGCAGTGGTGCTCCATAGGTCACAGGAAGGGATGGGAGTCTGGTGTAAATTGTTCTTTCTTGAGCGCTCTCTGTCCACTTCTGCAGTCTAAACATCCCTGTGCCCCTCATCATAGCACTGCACAGTACAGGGTCACAGATTGTTTTCTTGGAAGATCACGTTGTTCTGGCCAGATCCAGATCCCTGGATGTACATATTCAATATAACACATGGACCACATTTAGGAGAGCTGAGCCTCCGGAGTAGTGAATCATCTCTATTGCCTCCCAGATTAGGGACCCTAATCAAATCATGTCACATTTCAATTCTAATTTCAAACAAATGCCCGATTCACTACAAAGCCAACACAAGAGTACATCTGTGTTTGTGGGTTAGACCAGGGTGAAGCAGAGAACTAGACAGGAAACCTGTTGCATAGATATCTGTTATAGCACACCTAACTTTTCACATTTACACACCAGTTTGTTTGGGGGAGTGTGCCAGAGAATTACTGTGAGTAATGAGTTTCCCTTCTGAGCTGTTCCTATATATATTTATGTCACGTTTGGCAAATTGTGCTTTTTAATACCAGGTTAAGAAAACAACAGAGGCTACCCTGCAGACAATACAAGATATGGTCACCATTGAAGATTATGATGTGTCAGAGTGTTTCCAGCACAGTCGCTCAACAGAGTCTGTGAAGTCAACAGTCTCTGAGACATACCTGAGTAAGCCTAGCATTGCAAAAAGAAGAGCAAACCAGCAGGAAACAGAGCAATTCTATTTCATGGTATGTTGGTTGCTTCCTCATTCATGTGATACAGACCAAACACCTGAAGCAAACATTACCCAGAAGCTGCTGGAATTTATGTGTCATGCATAGTAATAGATTCATCTGCATCTCTACAGAAATTCAGAGAATATCTGGAAGGTAGCAATCTCATCACAAAACTTCAAGCAAAACATGACTTGCTGCAGAGGACACTCGGAGAAGGTAAATGTCACACAATAAACTGAAAAGTAATTCCAAACTATACAGTAAACCCACTGAAATGCCAAAGATACGCAGGAAAAGAATTACAAAACTTAAAGCTTAATTGTCCAGTAAGCATACATTTGATTTTTACTAGTCGCCGTTTTGGTGCAGTGGTAAGAGTACACACAATAAATTGATTTTATTTTTTCAACACATACTTATTTCCACTGCACAGATGTTTAGACAAGTGACTCTATTTGGCAATAGAACCACTGAATGAAAAATCTCATGTCTGAAAGAAGAGCGACACAGTCAGTGCAGGTTGATTTAAGAGCTGTGACAAATGTACTGTTTCTACATCCTAACAATTTCTGTTGACTTGAGGTTTTTTTAAGACTTGGGAGAGAGTGATCTTTTTAAAGTATACAGAATTATCCAGGATGCATCTTATACAATGGACTCACTAGTGCAGCATTTCTAACATGTGGACACTAATGTCCTTCTTGCAGCCTAATAACTCAGTGGAGCATTTATCAAAGGTAAAAGGTGAAATCCTGACCTCACTAATGTCAGTAGAGGGTTTCTTATAGACTTAATTTAGTGTTATTTTTTACAAAGTATTTGCATATTGTAAACTTAAATGAATGAAAACTTCATTAATAGCTCTGTACCTGTTGATTATCATTATTGCACATAAAATTATTGCATTACAAATTACAATAGCAGAGAATTATCCATTGTCCTGAACACTCTCCACAGTTTTTAAAAGTACATTTTAAATCTAAAGCAAATCAGCAGAACTAAAGATCAAATGAAGTAAAGCTGAATTAAGGCAGTAATGAATCACACACTACGCACAGCTCCAGCCTATCTCTTACCAGCCCTCCCAACAGGCACTTCCTCATGCACCAAAGGGAGAAGGGGAATTGCAGTACAAACCTTGAGGACTAGACACACAGAGTGGAACAGACTTGAGAAGAAGCGAGATTACACCACAAAGAATAAAAATCCTCTCCTGGAGGTTAGAGACTGTGATTTAAAGTTTAGACTCAAGAAAGAAAACCTGTTCACTAAAAGAATGTCTCTAAAAGATGTGTCAACTTATTTTCTTTTTACTGGCAAGTATCTGTTGTTAATCACATCTCTTCTTGCTTTTAATACAAAAGCCCAGATGCACAAATCCCATGGAGGTGCCTAAACAGCTGTTAGCAGTTCAGTGGCTATAACCCAAACAAAGCCCCTGTCCAAGGAGTGACTGAGGTTGGGGGTAGGATATAAGCAGCATTTTCTTTCAAAACTGAACTGTAGAAGAGAGTAGCTGTTTTTAGACAGCTACCTACATTATCTTCTTTCTTATGGAAGTTTTCATTTAATAGATTTTTATTTTGAATGTGTATGGTGAGCAGTATATTCGCACAAAACAGTGTGCAGCTGACTTTAGTCAAAAAAAGAGGACATTTTTCTTCTGGAAGCTCACTGAAAATGTATTTGGAAAAATAAAGTGAAAGGGAAGGAGGTAAAAGGCAACAGAATCTGCTGCATAAACCATGTTGGAAAAAAGTAAGGAAAGAATTGTTTGAAAGGAAACCTAAAACTCCTCAGCAGGGTGACCTAAGTGATAAATTGCCATTAGGCTCTGGGCCATTCTGCCATGCTGAGGCATGCTTGGACTATTCAGTTTGAAGAGTTCCCTTCTACACACCAGCTGTAACCCCCACGTAGTTAATCTGTGTTGCCCACAGTGGTTTTGCACATATTTGTTGTCCCATCACCATAACATGGCACATACAAATAGTACCCCAAACATACACATTTACATTCAAAGCTGATATTTGGAGTGAAAGCCATCATTTTTACAGGTTAAAAAGTTCAAGTACCCCTTTCAGTTGAGGCATGTCCTGCACTAAAATGCCCGTGCTTGGGACGGAGGACCTGGATTCTGAAAGTCTCTTGAATGGGAAAGATTGAAAGGATTGAATTACAGTGGAGTTATGAATATTATTGCTAATATAGAAATGAATTTGTAGGAAGTGAACTGCTCCTCTGCTCCCCTCAAACTGCCTTTTCTGGAAACTTTCATGTCAGCAAGACTGCAGAAAAATAACACTGTGTGCTGTGTTAAATAAAGCTAGGGAGAATAGGGGGAGAAGGAGAGGATTGTATCAACTGCAAGTTTTCCTTTGGCACCCTTTCTTGCTTTTATTCAAAGCTATACAGTGTAAGGATGTAGGCTGGATAGATCCAGGTTCCCGTCTGGTGTCCATAATGTTAACATCCTTTGGCTTCTATTCTGGTTCATCACCTGCCTACTGCAGTCTTGCTGTTTATGGACACAGCAGATAGTTATTCATGATCTGCACAGGGAAGATAGATGAAGTGCTCTGTGCTGAATCTGCACCTATAGACTTGGAAAGTAAATAAGAAATGCTCAGATGAAATTGATACTAAACATAGGAAGCACACTGATGCTCATACTAATCCTGATCCAAAGGCTCCTCTATTGAAAGAAGAAATTAACAAAGCAAAAAGAAGTGCAAGAAAGAAAACAAGTAGTTGTAGAAGAAATTGCCCCTAAGGCCCAGACACCTTTTGCCTTAAACTGTTAAATATCAAAGATGTTTAAAATCCCTCAGGCACAGCATTTATAACATCTTCTGTTTTACTAACATTTGTTATTGGGATTCGTAGTCTCAGTGAATTTCCCTTGGTAACCTGAGTAGGGAGAAGTTCCTGGCTTCCTCTTTTTCTGTTACAGGTTATTTTTCATACTCTTCTTTGATCTCTCTTTTTCTCCTATCTAAAATAGACACCAACAATATTCACATGCCTTAATGTCAGAGATTTTTCCCAGAGCTGGTTCTTTGTGCCACTTTAAGGGGATCCACACTCTTCTGGTACTGCAAAATACATTTTCAGACTAGGGTCTTCAGTACTGTGCAATGCTTAGCTGAGTACTGCATCTGAACTTAGTACTATGCATCTGAATACTGGCACATAATACTGTGTTTTTCATATCACTGTTATTCATTAGTCCTGGAATCTGACAAGCTGTTTTGGTGTCACTTTCGAATTGAGATGTGTACTTAGACCTAGCCCAAGTGAAGCTCAGAGTGATTTTCAGAGTTCGTATCCATAATTCTGTTCACTGGCATAGGTGTTTAATTCTTCCCTAATACCTTACTTGAACCTGCTAATAGGGAATTTTGTTTGCACTGTCACTTAGCCCCTTTGAAGTTTTTCATAGTTTTGTCAGGATTTGATACAAAAGTATTTCAGTCATCTGCACACTGCTCTGCCTCCTTAGCTGCTGTGATCTCTCAAGACATTAATAAATGCCTTATGGATTGCATAAATGGTCCTAATGGCAAGGCTTGAGTAAATGGCTGTTACACCATCTGCCATGATGAAAAAAGACCATTTTAAGTCCACTGGGTTTCCCTTTTCTTTGCTAGTTTTTGATCAGTGAGAATATTTTGCCACTCTATCCATGGCTGTTTAATTACTTTAGTCACCTCCTGTGAAGAAATTTATCGGTAGCCTTTGAAAGCCTAAGTAAATTAATTGAACTGTTTCTTTTTTATCCAGTATTTTACTGACATGTTCAGAGATTTTTAATAAATTAATAGGGCACAATCTCCCTTTGGCAGTGTTGGGCTCATTGGAACTTACCCATACCATGATCTTTGTCCTGTTTCATCATTTTGCTTTTCATTATGATGAGTCAGGCATGCCTGACTTACTGGTGTGTTGATCTGAAAAGGAGCCTGTCTGGAATATGATATTTGCTTCTTTACAATTCCCTGCCGTTCTCTGTGGTGTTTCTCAGTGGTAGTGTTGTGCTTTTTTCCTGCAATACACAGAGAAAAGAGAGTAAGGGAGTCTTTCTATAACTACTCTGCAGGACTCTAATAGAGCCCTATATTTTCAGCACTGAACAGGTTTAGGCACAAGGCGCAGGGGGAGATGTAATCTAATCTTGGCACAGCTCTATTTCCATACTGATTTAGCCACTGAAACATATGAGCACCAACAATAGACATTGTTTGGAATTTTACTTGAACTTACTGACAGTATCAAGTGACTCTTTATCTGTGGGCAGGCTTCTTAAAAGTTGTTCCATAGCATGGGTTGTGTTTGTATTTTAAATGGAACTATGGAGATAGTAGATAACTACACTGCCCTGATTGTTGTATAGTTGTATATCTTTTGCTGGTAGCATGAAAGTTAGGGCTAAAAATAATTTGCTAAGTGTAATTTAGATACAAAAATTTCAACTTAAAACCTACAAATCATTGTTTCCTGTTTATTGAACTTTCTAGGTCACAGGGCTGAATACATGACAACAAGGTAAGATGTTTTTGTCTGACTTGGTTTAGAGTTAAAAAATAGGTAAAATCTTAGAATTTACAAATTTTAGAACAACTTTGTAAGGGTTGTTGCTGTTGTTACATAAATTATGTATAGACCCTGTGTGTTTTAACATTCAGCATTTCTGTTTCAGCATGCTGATGAGTAAAGGACCAGACTGTTCATCTTCCTCATTCTTGTGAGCTGCTTTGGCCAGTGTCAAGGGTGGGACAAGCTGGGAGACCCTTAAAACTATTTGTGAATCACACATCAAATTTGGAAGTTGCAGGGGGCACTTCGGTGCTAGAAAAGAAATATTTTTCAGTTGTCAAAGATACCTTGCTCCTCATAGTTTGTAATTCCCTTGGTCAGGATACACAGTTTAAAAGAACGTGGTAGGAAAATCAGTTTGGGCAGCGGGTTCTGTCTTTGATAACCTCGCTCTGGACACAAATACCTGCCTCCCCCAGCATCCATGTGTTCCGTACTTAAATGGCTCTATATATCCACAGAAGAGAAGGGATTCAGTGTTAGATCTCCCAGCTTTGTGCTGCATGTACTTCTTCAGTTGTGTAATGCTTGTTCAATATAGTGATTTCTACAGATAAACCCGGATAAGTTCTGCAGCCCCCAGAGACTAGGAGGGGGCAATGGCAACTGCTTGGATTTGCAGCTGCCACTTGTATGTGTCACTGCTACAGGTAGTGTGTCCTGGTAAAGCAGGAACATCTAGCCCAGCTTTCTTGGTCTCACTCTTCCCTTCCCTTTCCATGAAATATTTCCTTGCCCAATGCCTTCAAGAACTGTCTTGCCTGGTCCCAGTGTTCCCAGGACATCTCTACAGACTTTACACCATATTTTCTCCCACCACTCTGTGTTCTTTTCTAACTCTGTAAAGTTGGACTTGCTCAACTACTTTCCTTATATGGCCTCAGTTGGAAAGTGGTAACAAATCAGAGCATTCTTCCCAGTTGCTGACATTAATTCTGACAACTGTATGTTTAACTCTGCCTCCAGATGCTACCATTCCGGGAATGCGTGGAAATCAACAAGTTTATGTCTAATGAGAAAAACCTTCTTTCTTGACTCCAAAGCAGGCGACTCATCAGGCTCACATCATCCTAAGTTCTCTGCTGTGTAAACAGCTGAAAGAAGATGGTGGATTTAGGCAATGGTTTTACCTTAGTAAAGTGGGGGAGCAGTGAAGCCATCTTACCTCGTATCTTCTCACAGCTGGAGGATACTCTGAGGAGTAGGGCCTGCCCATCTGTTCCTCAGCACCAGCTCCCAGGCTGTGGCTGGGCCCTGCCTGTTGCCCCAAGGTTCAGTTACATTTCCTGTAAGACTGTGAGACGTGCAAACAGAAATGTTCTTCAAGGTCAAAGTTAAATTGTAGGAGGGAAGAGGATCTATTTAAAGATGAGTTTAAAATAGCAGATAGTACTCAAAATCCCACTGCTGAATGCTCTATGCCTTATTGTTCCTCACTGATCCCCCAAAAACATTTGATTTTTTGCTAATACCGAGAACCTATAGAAACTGCTGGTGCATGGGAACTAAGAAAGCTGTTGGCATGACATTCACAAAGGAGTTTGTGTCCTAGAGCATTTATTTCCTGTAACCTCTTTCAGTTGTAGTCATCACATGTGTAACACACTAGGTAAAATTTTGCAGACCAAAGTTTTGTGTGTTCTTCCTATACTTCTTTTTGTGTTCTGCTGGTTTTATTTATTTGTTCAAGTTGATACACTTTTAATTCCATTAGCTAATTAGTGAGGTGTTTCTTTTTGTGTGTGAAGTTGTTGGTGGTTAGATGTGCAAAGCTAAAGCTGTTTACCCTTCCTGGTTCTGGTTGAAAATGCGGACAGTTTGGTTTTGAAGCATCTTAGAAGTGTGCTGAGCAGCTTTAATTTGCATTTGAAGCTTCTCCAGCATGAAGCAACTTTTCTGCTTGATAAGAGGTGCTTTGAGTGGTCTGTGTTCTGCCATGGCTGGCAGGATGAATTCCAGTGGTTGCTGCACATTTTATGCATGACCACAACAAAAAAAGCCATTCCAATCATGCGGTGTTTGGAATAAATTTATGTGGTATAACTGCAAAACAGGGATTCATAAAGAATGTCATTATTTATCCGTAAGTAATGCATTTTTAATGCGGGAGTTCTCCACTCTTTAATCAGTGTTACACTTAAATTTGACGGAAAGCCTTTATTTGATAAATACTGTGTTTATTGCTCCCTTTACAATGTTCTGTTGTTTTGCCATGAGCATACAGATATTTCATTTTGTTGCGTGACTTAATTCTACCTTGCTCAGTAATCATATTCCCTTCCCTTAGGCCTCCAAATCTTCCCCCTAAGCCCCAGAAACACAGGAAGCCCAGACCCCGATCACAGTATAGTGCTAAGTTGTTTAATGGTGATTTGGAGTCGTTCGTCAAGGTACTGGCACCAGCCACCCCAGTGGCTGATCTCAACACTTCTTGCTATAATGGTCACCACCTCACAAAAGCTGAGGCAGATCATTATGTTTAAGTCTGTCCTGGGGCTCTTCTTTCCCGGTTGATCAATATAATACTTCCTGAAGTCAAAGGGAAAGAGGGGGATTCGTTTCTCACATTAGCCTCCCTACAGTTTTGTTAATCAAGTAGGAATAGTATTGGCAGCCTGCTTTTAAGAGGAAACTTACCTTCGTGTAGAAGAGAAGATGTAGTGGTGCATCCCACAACTTACCACAATTTCCTGCTTGCTATTGTCATTACATTCTATGTTCAAAGTCTGTGGAGAAGCAGTATTTCCCTGGGTTTGATATCCAGATTTTGATTTCCTATGACTTTAGGAATTTATTATATTGTGTGAAATTGTGATCACCGCTATTCTGGATCTTGTATCTTTGCTGTATTTACTATCTTCTTCTTTCTCATACTTTTATTTCTAATAATGCTTCTAGCCGAGGCCGAAGGAACTCTCACACGAGACATCAGGTATAGTTCTGGTGACAAGAGAACCAGCTCTGCCTTGCTCTCGGGTTGCATTCATGCCTGGCTCAAAATCAGTTCTTTCAAAGACCTGGAGGGAGAAGTTTGCATTAAGAAATGAGTGTACAAATATAGCAGGCAAAACTAAACCAGAGCAGAACTCTGGAGGGATTGTAGTCTTAAATGATGGATATTTTCTTACTCATTTTCAAGCACCGGCCCATCACAATTTAGTGCCTCTGGACACTAGCTGACACAGCTACAGGAAAAAAATCTTTTAAAAATTGTAAAAATACATTTATAAATGTAGTGAATAAAATTTTTGACTGCAAGCTCTGTGAATTGGGTTTGAATGTTACAAGGATTTTTTTTTTTTTTTGTTCAATATAGCTAGTGGCAAACATTTTGCAGAACAAATTCTGTGCTCAGTGGCACTGTACAGGTTTAGCTGTCTTTGAATCAAGCTTTCAGAAATCCTCAGTACAACTATAGGGAAAACTATTATTATTATTTTTATTATTGTTACACAGGAAATGCAAAGACTTTGAGAAATCATCACATGATGAAATAGATGAGTATCATGAGCAGTTTCTTGCTTAAGGGTGAAAGTAAGCAAGGAAGCAGAAATTCTCACAATGAAAGTCCCTGGACTAGAGAAGGGCAAAGCAAATCAGGAGAAATGGTACCCCATCATTTTTCCTCGCAGAGACAAAGGTTATACTACATGGCAGTGTGGGTGACAGGGCTTACTTGCAAGTGGGGAGTCCTACTAATTAGTCTTACAAAAGGAAAGAGGTCAAAAAAGCTGGTTGCCTTATGACAGATTTGCCGGTGTGGGAGCTACCCTAGGACAGCATCTCTGCCCAAAGACCATGTCATTCCTGATAGGGATGAGTCATTTTGACAGGCACAAAAGGATTACGGGTAGTGAAATACAGTATCACACCAAATGGCTTCTTGTTAGAGTTTTGCATCATAAGAAATTATAACTAGTCACAAACATACATTCACTGACTACACACATCAGATTAAATTCACAGTAGCAGTAGGGTCACTGTTCTTGACACTCACCAACACAGATTGTTACTTCAAATTATTGTCCTTTGATTAGATCCAAAAGGCAAAGCTGTTAATTTAGATTATTTCAGGGTATTACTTAAGTACAAAGTTTTGTGTGGTTCTGAACAGATTCTCCAAAACCAGGTATGAAAGTGATTTGGGTTTTGGGGTTTTTTTTGTGATTTCTTACTGCAAACACTATCTTTTCCTAGGCTCTATGTTCTTTGCATGAACCAGTGTACTAACAGGAGATGTGGGTGCATGTTGTGCATGTTTTCTAGTATTCTGCTTTCCTGGAGAGCCAGGCTGCTCAGTGTTGGTGAAGATGTCAGCGTTCCTGGGTTTAACAACTGACCTGTTCAAGGGGTTTTCTATTTAGCTGTTACCGAACCATGATACAAGGCAAAGAGGAAATGCTAATCCAGCCATTACTGGTTCTTGGCTAGCCAGTCTTCACTAGGTTTTTAATTTAAAAGACAAACAAGCCACAATTTAAATAGCATAGTTAGTGATAACAGTCTTTTGTAAGCCCCACTAAAACAGCACAAGGTATATGTAAGCTCAGGGGGTTAGATTACCTCAGGAAGTGCAATGTTTCATTGCTTCGCTGTGTGTTATTTTTCAAACTTCTTTTAGTAGTTTTTTCTGCTTGAGCTTAATTCATGAACTTCCCATTAGTGTAGTTTAGCAGGAAAACGAAGTACTAATTTGTAAGAGGAAGTGTGTATTCTGAGTTACAAGGTGCTTTTGAATTTATGGTTTTATAATTCAGACTGATTTTATACTAAACTGTCAAATGAATTAGTCAATTCTCTGAGCACTTACATATTGGAAATTCATTTGGAAAGAAAAATTACAGCTTCCAAGACAAGAAATTCTAAGATTATTTATGAAACAGTAATTTTTGCAGCATAAGCACCAACTTTTCCGAATAATTTTTGATCGTATTATTTATGTCTTTAATCTGTATTTGATGACTTGTGGTCACCAGTGTGCTTGGGTTAAAACATCCACTTTTTAAAGTGCCAAAACGAAAGGACTGCGATGGTTCTTTTGGAAAATAAGCAGTTTAAAAGAAAAAGACAAGTAACTCACTGAAAATTAGTGTATAGTCATCTTCTCCCCTTCCCATCACAGATGTTTTTTATCCTTTTTTAAAACACTTTTGTGTAATTGAAAATGTAGCTGCAGATCTGCTGCTGTATCATTGCTGAGATAAGGAGCTGTGATTCCTGAACTCTGCCAGTGGCAGGTGGGGAGGTATAGGCTGTGACCTCCCTTTCCCAGTAACCCAGTGCCTAGAGAAGAAGCAGCTGAACCTCCTGCTCAGCTCAAAGTAGCTGCAATTCCCCACCCGGTGATTACCAGCCATTTAGGGCAGCCAGAAACAACATGCCAGGCCATCATCTCCCCATGGTAGAGCACACAAACCAGCTGAGCACATAGCAGTGCTCTCAGTCAGGAGGGCACTCTGGTACCCCATGTAATGTCATTTGGTGGCTCTGCTCCAAGAATGTTTCTGATAGTCCAGCAAATCCAGAAACTCCTTGTAAACTGTTTGCCATAAACATTTTTTTTACCAAAAAAACGCCTACCAAACAACAAAAAACCCCCACATCAAGGAATTAGGTCCTGTGTAATTAGGTCCATGTAGGATTTTCTCCACCAGGAAAAGAAAGGTCAGTTAAATTGATGCAGAGGGATCGTCTTCATCATGAATTATTATTCTTAATAATAATCTTTCTAAAAGTCAGATTCACTGCTTTAACTCATTTTGCTTCAAAAATCTAAAATGCATGCATGAGCCTAGATGTCACATACAGTGTTAGCCAGATACGGTGACGGAGGTAGAGAACTGAATTCCCCAATTAAATGATTTTAAGAACCATAATCCTTTTCTTCACCTGTTCCTTTTCCTCCCTCCCTAAGTGGGAAGAGAACTCTGTTAAAAGTGGTATTTTTTCTTAGGTGTTTTCTTACCAGCACTGTATGTCCATCTAGATTGACTGAGAAAGCGCATTTTCACATTCAGGCCATAGTAGGGTGGTTTCCTCTTTCTGATCTGCAGCTCACTCGTTCTGCTCTTGTTTCTGCAGGATTCAGGGCAAGTCATTCCTCTTATTGTGGAAAGCTGTATCAGATTTATAAATTTATATGGTAAGCTCTGAAAAAAACTATGTCATTTCATTATTGCCCTAAATTTTTCATATATCTTTTACATTACTCATTTAGCACCACAGCTTTGTTTTTAAAATAGAGATTAAAAGTATTTTAAAAAATAAATTAATTTTTCACCACTGTCTCCCATCTTTTCTGCAGGTCTTCAGCATCAGGGAATTTTTAGAGTGTCTGGTTCCCAGGTGGAAGTCAACGATATTAAAAATTCATTTGAGAGAGGTAATTGGATTTTCATTTATTTGAGCACCTTAATATCTGACATTTTAAAATCTTCTAAATTCTAATTATTTTCTTGGCTGTTTAAACAGATTGTATGTACTGTGTGTACTGTACCTAAAACTTTGCACCATCACATGCTTAAACATGAAGTAGAATGATAGCATGTGCATGTTTATCCCCCATTATGTCCTAGGAGCTTGAGGGTTTTTCTTATTTTGTTTAGACAAGACATATGACTCTTGAATCAACTGTAAACATTAGTGTTTTTGTTAAATGTAAACTGCAAATAATAGTGTTTGTGTATTTTATTTTAAAGATCCTCAGAAAAGAAAGGTAATGAGTTTAATTTGATTCAAGAGACTAATGCAATTTGGAAGTCCTGTTGCTTGATCTTCTGGAATATGAGTGCTCAACTTTATGGTCCTCCTGCCAAAGTTGCATCATGATCCAGGAAAATAGGGGGTAAAAAACAAGAGTCATTCCATTTTTCATTCCCAAAGGAAACTTCAGCCCCAGAGGAGGAATTACGTGAAAAATACCAGGAAGTAAAACCAGCTTTTAAAACATCAGTGGCTTCCAACACCCAGCCTAGGATTGCTCTGCTAGGGAATCCAGGATCCAGCAGTCCTCTAACTGTGTTAAAGCAATACTTGTTACAATTTTTTTAATTTTACGTTCTTTTTTCTTGAGTCTACAAAAACTCCACTTTTAAATTTCTAGGGAAAACTAAAACTTTTGCAGGTCATCTGCTAATGACAAAACCCTTGGAGCAAGAAGCCTTGTGACTAAAAGCATGAAAAAATATGCACAGTATTTTTCTCCCCAGCATTAGTTATATATGTTAAACCTGATCTTGTCTTTGACAAGATACATAAAGCAGCTGTTTTTGCTTGCTAAGTGAAGCCACACATCCCTCCATTCTGCAGCTTTTAAATCTGCTTATTCTTAACTGCTTCTCTTAGGTAGTGTTATCCTTGAAGATCCATATATTTTGAAGTATTTCAAAATAAAGATTAAGCCTTTAAAATTACATAAATAAAATAGTGCAGTCGTGGCTGAGGTTTCAGTTAGGTTTTCAACAAAATGGTTGCACATATTCCTAATATTTTAATTTTTTAAAATGAAAACACATTTTCAGTTCAATGAAATCTAATGTGATCTAACTCCATTTGCTTTATGTAGGCCTCCAAAGAAAAGTCTGAAAAACTCTATTCAATTAAGAACATTCGGCTTTTTTATTTTACTAACTGTAAATCACAACATGTCCATAAATACCTAGCTGGAAGTTCAGGACCTAAGAGATCACTAGGTTATGTAATTTTAAGGAAGCTTTATTTAGGCTGCCTTTTTTTAGTTTAATCATAGCCTGGGATTTCTAAATCAGTGTTTATTATCTTACTTGAATGCTTGCATTGCCACCTCCCACACACTAAAAACAAAAACCGCCCAAAATGTCACTCACTTATAAAAATGTTTCATGCAAGAATGCTCCTGCATGTGTGTTTCATTCACTTTATTTACTTTTTAAGGTGAAAATCCTTTGGCAGATGACCAAAGTAACCATGACATTAACTCAGTTGCTGGAGTACTGAAGCTCTATTTCCGAGGGCTGGAAAATCCTGTCTTTCCTAAGGAAAGATTTAATGATCTTATTTCTTGTATCAGTAAGTAGAAATTTCTGGTTTTTCTCAATAGAATTTTACTTTCAGATACACAGTAGTAGCCTGAAAAAAGAGCTAACTTCACAGATTTTCCTGAGATGATTTGTTTGCCATGTGTAGCAGTCTGGGTCAGTTTTTAGTCATACTCACAGCTGTGGTCGTTCCCTTTTTCCACTGGGATTAATGTACAGTACAAGTCTTTGTTTAATAGGGCAGGAAGAATATCTTTTGGTATACAAGGGATAGTTAAATTTAAATGCATTATTATTTTCCTCTGTGCACTGAGGCAGACAGAAGGGAATGAAGTCATGAACGTGCAAACAGATTGTGTTACTTTCCAAGAAGGTTTTCATGCCCCACAGCTTGGGGTCAGCACTGGTGAATAAGTAACTAACTGCTCAACATTGTGTGATTCTGGACCTTTATTGTGCTCAGCTTAAAACCACTGATCCAACCCAGAATACTCCAACTTAGTGCAGGGATGGAGGGGAACAGCTGAGTGTTGTCTGTGGGAGAGCCTGGTCTGCCTTCCCACACACAAGTTGTAATGGGATGCCTTGGAGGAGCGTCGCATGATCTGTGCACTGCTGGTGCTCGTAGCCAGACACAGAGAGGTTGTAGTAATTTGGAAAAGTTGTCAGTGGATGAGTGAATTGCTCTTACATGCACAAAACCTCTTCCAGTTCACTGACCCCTGCAGGTGTTGAGGGATGAGGCCAAGCCAACCATCAGTAGACTTGCTGTTCCCTGTGGGCGCGGTGGTCAGAGGAGCTAGCTTTGAGGAAGAATTTCCTTTCTACCCTTCCTTTATAACTTGCCTGTTTCAACCAAATGGAGAAAGAGGCAATTTCACAGGTAATGAGAGCCAGTCCTTTGGGATATTAATTAGGTCAAGCTCTACAAACTTATTTTGGCAGAGGTCTCAGCCCAGCAGGCAGGGCCCCCAAGTGATGGGTGCACAGTGTCTCAGGCTGGCAATCAAGTGGGGTTTTCAGCTCCCCACTTGGGGGACACCATGTGTGTGGTTTGCTTCCCACATAGGGAGGATTGCAGTAATTCCTCCTGGAGGTTACAAATACGTGGATCACTGTGAGCACATATATGTGCAATATTTTGTGTTTCATTTTTTTGCAGAGTTTTCTTCAGCTGTTGCTATTTACAGACTTGGTGGCACTGAGGAGTCCTAAAGGACCTGAAAACCACAGTTTAGCAGTCTGATCTCTGGTGCTGAGGGGGACACTGTCTTTTTAAGAAGCATAATCCTGGTTTTGCTTCAGTTCAGCTTTAGCTAACTGTGGTGCCACAGCCCAGAAAATCTCTGCAAGTCATAGAATTTGAAATCTTAAAAAGGGTCATTTTGACTGAGTGATTTTCTGCGTGACAGGGATGACAGAACTTTACCTAATAATCCTGCACCGGTTTCTGTAATTTCTGGATGAATTAAAGTATATCTGCTGGAAAAATTTATTGATTTAGTGGCTTCAGTTGATAGAAGATCTACCACATTCTTAGATAAGATGTTCAAATGATTAATCACTTTCATCACTAAACATTTGTACCAGATTTCTTTCTCAAAGTTTCTGCTGTCAGGTTCTGCCCATTTGATCTATTTATATCTTCATTACTTTGACTAAGCATTAAGAAAAATATAAATGGTGGTTCTTACATGTGGAAATGGTATTTCAGTCTGCTGTGATGAAGAGCTTTAAATACAGTTGTAAACCAAATTGTAAAATACCAAGAATGAGTGTTCAGTTTACAGAGATTATACAAGCGAATGCTCAGGAGATGCAAAGATACTTGCCCAAAACAGCCTTTTAAATGTGTTCCAGGAAGAGGAACCTTTTTCAAAGAGTTTTCATTCACCATTGAAGGTACTGAAGAGGGAATGGGGTATTTGGAAAGAGGGGTAGAAGTTCAGTGGACTGAGCAGATAGATGTGTGTGGCACCTGCAGGCAGGAGAGATTCACCAATCTTTCCGAGCATCACTGTCAGAGAGGGTTCCAGTTCAGTTGTCCTGAAGAAGGTATTTATTTTGTTGTTAAGAACTTCAAGAAAAATGGCTGTGAATACTAGATCCCTAGTGCTAGATCTCGTTTTCCATAGAAAACGTCCAACTATTGCATGTTCCTAGTAGGCAGTGAATTATTTTCTAGCAAAAGAGTTGACAACCTTCTATTTAAATAATAGTATCATCCAGCAGAGCTGAAGTCAGTAACAACAATAGCCTGGAACAAAGTCACTGCTTTTCGCAACAACATTTTAAAATGTTTATTGAGAAAGAGGTGTTGCCATCTGATCCTGGTTTAGACTGAGTGTTCTCTGAGGGTGTCATAAATCTGGGTTATCATCTCTATGACAGTTTGTCAAAGCAAGGTGTAATGACTGAGTAGTTCTGCTAGCCTTGACTTCTGCTATTACTATTGTACAAGAAAGCAGAGGATTTTCTTCCTGATAATATGTTGTAAGAGTCCAAGATCTGTTTTCTGACAGGTTTGGGGGGAAGCGTGGGGGGGATGATTTTGTCCTTTGGTTTGGTTTTCACGAGATTATCATTAGAGGCGCGCTGAAATGGTGTATCAATGCCTTCAGCACAGGGAGGAGAGTTAAGTGTGGACCAAGGCAGGACAGAGGGGGTTTTCTCTTTGAGCACACCAGGGTGAGTTTACTTTGTGTTCTCACAGAGGGAGGAGTTTGAATGAAGTATGAGGAAAGAAACAGCTATTGTGCCTTGCCCACAGAGCCAGCCCCAAAATCATGTGCTGGGAACAAGGGGCTGTGTGGCTGCATCTTCTGGTTATCTGAGAAGCCTGAGGTGGAGTGTTTTTACAGCTGTGTACTATTCTATATGCTTTGCTGAATGGTGCACCACTTCCAAGGAATAAGAATGTTTTATTGGGAAAAAACCGTAAACAAACCAGCAAGCATTTCGAAATATACTATGTAGCACCTACGTGGTACATGTTATCATAAACTGTGGGTCTAAAAGACCATTTGCATTGCTATATTTTAACCCTTAACAGTGGACATCTTGCAAAAAGGAGAATCATCTAGATAAGATTTCTCTTCTGTTTCAGACTTTGAATCAGTCATAGTTGCATTAGGGTTTTTTTCTGTGCTTATGTGGCCTCAGATATTATATATCTTGGTCTTTCTGCTAATGGGAGCAGGGCCAGACTCCCTCTTTCTGTGAGAACATAGGTCAGTGTAACTTCTTTAGATCACAATTGATACATAAAGTCCAGAAAACTCACATGTTTAATTAAGCATTTTTAAATACTCCTAATTCATATTGCATTCATGACCTGAAAAATAGTGAGGAAAGGAATAAACATTCTTTTCAAACAGTTTTTCAAGATAAATGTCAGTGTGGTTTCTTAATCATTCGCAGAAATTGTTACAGAAGGGGAGAGGGAGAAAGCAAATTTGTAAAGTTAATGTTCACATAAAACTGTAAAAGGGCAGAATGTCACACATTTTATATGGAAATGTAATGTTGCCAGTGAAAAACCCCTTGAAACTGAAGTACTTAGTTATGGATGTCAGGCATAATTGAGGCTACAGCTGCAAAATGAACCTTTCCTCAGTACAGCCTCCAAGAAATTCCTTTACATTTATGCATATATTTCCAAATGAAATAGAGCCTTGTGAGCTAATGCTTTCCATTTTGTAAATACAGTGGAAACAATGCAAAATTACTGTGATTTTTATGGCAATTTGTATTAATTAGACTCATGAGAACAGTGTTATTCTGTTTGGGCTTATGATCTAATTTAGATGAAATTTGGGCCAAGTTATATATGCTGGGCCACAGCAAGCATGAAAGGTAGAACAGAACATAAAGAATCCATCTGATTATGGGCCATAATTCTTCATTCTCATCTTACGGAGTGGCTACTCTTGATCCCAGCAGCATTCTGTAATCCAGAGGACAATCCAAGGCTGGGGTGGGAAGGAGGAGAGTTGCGCTGCACTTCTTTCTGCCCCTTTGGAGAAACAGGTTGGGCCAAAGACAAGGAAAGTATTTGTGACAGGAGCTACATGGAGGCAGAAGGTACAGAAGCTGAGCTTAGTAGGGCTGGCTGTAATTCACTTGGCTGCTGGGGGACTGCAGTTTCTCTCCTGGTGTAAGCTCTTACACACGACTTACTCAGGTTCATGTTTACATAGATAGCTGTGCCATGCAGCAGCAGACACACCTCAGCTATTCAGGCTGCTTAATGTCTGCCCAGAGCATTACAATTCTTCATAGTTTCATCTCCCTTGCCTTAAATTTCATAGACAAAAATGGCAAGATGAATGAAAACTTACATCTTTTTTCCTTCTGATTTTTATCATTTTAGTCCGTTGCCACCAGTGGTGCCTGTTTACCTAAAGGCATAAATGTTATGAAAGAAAACAATTTTACTGCTTTTCCAGGCTATTGCCCACTACTTAAAAAGTAAGAAACTATTCTGAATTGTCAGCTCTCCATGAAAAAGTTTGAACAAAATGGAAAGTGTTTCCTTGTCTAGGTGTCAGTGAAGACTGCTGGGTTTGTCCTACTGTAATGCCTTCTTAAATAGATCTGAAAGAGCTGTAAGTGGCATTGCTGAGTTAATATATACATATCTTTGAGCTGGATTGGACTCATCTACCAAAATGAAAAGAGGCACAAATTGTTAACTTCAGCACTAATACATATTCATGTAGATAACTTGTCAGCTGCAAATTGACCATAAAAATTACATCTGCAAGTGTAACTCAGTCCCATTTGACATTCACAGGGTGTGTAAAATATGCATTAGGCATTCACTCTGTTACTAGTAGGCACCACACCGAGTGGAAATAGCAAGTAACCCCCACAAAGAGATACTACATTGGGTTTTATCCTTCAAAGCTGTGTTCCTAAAGTAGAGAGACATCTTACATTACCATTGTTTGCTTCCTCCTTTGTGCTACCCTTGCTTGTGAAATATGCTTACCTTGCACAGCACTGGATGTTAGTTGTAACACAATTCATTAGTTGCTGACACCAGGTTTCTCCTTCCATATGTTTTGATCAATAATACCTTCCCTTTGCCAAATGTTTGCAGTCTTGTTATTCACACTGAGATTGGCCCGTGGAGGCTGGCTGTTAAGAGAGGCTGGTGTAACATCCACAGTCCAGAACTGATGTTTCTGAGCTCTGCCTGCTCCCAGACTGCACCTTCTCATTTGCATAACCATGTCTCACCTCCAGTGCAGGAGAGGCCATGTGTATGACCAAGTACAGTGCTTCCTTTGCTTTTTTAAATAAAAAAAACAGAGTCATATGCAGATGTCCAGTTGGCCCAAAATACTTTGAAACCACCAGCAACTGCTCTCTTGCAAGAGATTTTTATTCTGCATCACTGCATCTATATATTTGAGTATATTGCCTTTTACATGCTCCACTACCTGAGTTATTGCTTAATTTACATTTTAATTTACATTTTCTTAATGTTATTTAGGATGAATATATCCCTATTTTCATTTCTAATTTAATTTCTGTTTATTTGTGTTTGGGGGCTTCTGTTAGTAATTGTGTTTTCTCCCCTCTCAGGTTTCCTTTAGTCTTCTGTGGTAAATTGTTCACTTCTAATCCATTTCACTCTAGAGTTACTTTTGCAAAAACCTCATCATGAGTGACCAGGTGGTTAAAACTGTTACTTCTCCTGGAAGAGGAAAGTTGAGATTCATTGTTTCTGTGTGTCTGTGCAATAAGTGAAGGTGACACTGCCTCTCCAGAAGAGGTTCCAGTGTTCTTGGAGACTGAAAATCACACTTATCAAGGCTTGACTGCCTAGGGTTTATGTCTGTCTCATGTGATTGAGAACCAGTCCTTAGTGTGTGGCTGACAAAGAGACAGCTAGCTGATAAATATATGCAATGACATTAATCTCATCTGGATTCATTCATCCAGGTCAAGGACGTGGAGCATCTGCAGAGTTAAGTCCATGTGAGATCAGTAAATAAAATCTTTTCCAAGAGCAATGCTGGATTGCACCTCAACAGATTCTCTTGTGGAGCTTGTGATCTGCCTTTTTGGAGGATTTTATGAACAAGTTGAACAGACACCTCTCAGAGGGGATTAAAGTGAAGTCAGAGGCTAAGATTGTAGACTTAAATGACCTCTGAGAAGTCCTCTGAGCTCTCTGTTTTTTATTTTTTGTAGTAGCTGGAGGCTTCTTAGGTCCCAAACACCTCAGAAACTTAGATGCCTAGATAATGTTATGAATACACAGAAAAATCAAATTCCTTTTATTATTAGGGTACTTTGTTCCACTTTTGTCTGATGAAAATACATTAGTAGTTCTGGGCTCAGGTGCCTGGCTCTTCCACAAAGTGCTATAGTCATGAAACTCCAGAAGTTGGCTTCCTCCCCTCCTCTTGTTTCACCCTACAAGTATCTCCTGTGCAACTGCTTTGACAGAAGCACAGTGTTCCCACGCCAAACAGCTTCTCATCTTTCTAAGAGGAAACTCCTGCTTGTGGGTTTGACCCCCATGGCCAAGATGGGTCTGGAAGGCAGATGTGTCAGACCAGAGCTCCAAAAGTTTTGCTGTGCTCTGAGAAGCGGGAACTAGAAAATAATAACCATTTCACTGTGTGATGTTTACTTGACTTTAGTCTTGATTTGTAGTTGATATTCCTGTGTCCTTCATAGAGATCTCTCTTCCCTGTCTCTCTCCACAGTCAGGAAAAATACATTAGTTCTCAGTGTGTTTGGCCTTGCCAGAGGCTTGTCCTCTTGCTTGTCTTTGGGAATATGAGTCTCATCATATCGTTAGAGTAATGAACCGGTTTTCAAATCCCCTGATTTCTATTTCAGCTTGGCAGCTAAATTGCCTTATTAGGATAAATCATGTAATATCAAGCACTTCTGTTTTTTTAGCTGAGAAATGGGTAATACCTCACCAGGCACTTGGGTAAAAAAAAATCAGAGTAAGGAAAAGAGGGTCTCCAACAGAAGGACTGTGAGAAGGGAGACATGGCCGGCTTTCTCCAGCGCTGGGTTTGCCAGTATTTCCTTGCAGCAACCAGCTTACAGGTTGGATGGCCCTTCTGCCCTGAGGCTCACTTTAGCAAAGCCAGTGGAGGCAAAGCAATGCTTTAGCTTTCGTCTGCATGTGAAGCAGCAGAGCTGCAAATTCTTTCTGCCTGCATGTAGAAAGATTGCTCTGTGTTCATTCCATCTTTCCTGCCTACCCAAACACTCATGTACTGCATACACTCAAGCAACAATGAAATTCAGCTCCACATTTAAAAGCAGTGTGCAAATACATTACATCATTACCTAGCTCCTTTAAACCAAATCAGTGCTGGGAAATAAAAGCCTCTTGAAATAATGTGGAAAGCACATAAATTTACCACTTGACAGTAGTTTGGATTTTCAATAAAGGGACTTTCATGGAAACTGGGTCCGGGTTACCAGGAAAGTACTGGAAACACACACATCTCACTCAAGTATGGCTTGTAACTGCTTCAGTTTGGAGTTCAGGTCACTTCTAGTGCTTTGTACTGATCATGCTCCTGGTAGGACAGCTGGGATAGTTCAATACATGACTACACAGCCAGACTCTGTACCTATTCTGCCATCTCTGTGCTGCCTACTGGGACTAGTTCCTGACTCGTGCATCCTGTCAAACTTGTCTAGGAATTGCTTGGAAGAATTGTAGGTGGCACAGACCACAAGCACATTGGAGAGTGTGATAACTAATGAGTGGTAGTTGCCTGCCAGTGTGCCCCATCCTGGTTTAGCTCACTAGTTTAGACAGAGCTATTGCAGCTATACAGACAGCACACTGCTAGAAGGAGCTGCTGGACCCACCTTGGGTCCCAGCCAGTGCATTTCTCAGGCCTGATTTGAATTCAGCGATGACTGAACCTGGCCCAGGGCCAGTCTCCAGAATTGTCTGGAGGAGGCAGGACTGTAGCACAAGGCATTAGCCAGAAAAGGCTGTAATGCAGAAGGCAAGTCCTGGTGTTGCATCCAAACTTCGCTCCAGGTTCCCACATGCAGCCCTTGTGCTGCTGAAGCAGGAGCGTTGAAAGATGTAACCAAAGTTCCTTTGGACCTTCCTCTCTCAGCCCCACTCCATCTGTGCACGTGCACACAGGCTCAAAACCTCCCAGACCTGCAACTCTTGTTTAGAGAGGTTCACAGACTGGCTTGTCAGGAGGAAAGTAACTGAACTGGAGACTCGCAAGGCACCCTCACTGTAACAGCAGCTGCTTTTGTTCAGAGAACTGGAACTGAATATATGGGCAATGCTTCTTCCACTGGGAGGGGCTTAGATGAGGCAAGTGGAAAGAGGTTTTACACTAAAATTGTCTGTGGCCTGTGCAGAACAGCAGTGTGGCACTGTATTGCAGAAGTGAGGGTGTGCAGCATGGATGTCTCCAAGATGTGGCCTGCATTGGAATGGGAAAGGAGAGCTGTAGTTGCTCTGTGGATCCTTGCTGTGCAGGCAGCTCCCAGACTTAGCATGTCCCTGCTGTGGACACCAGTTCTTAACCAGTAACCAGAAATACTTCTTGATTCATGCAGTCCATGTTTAACAGAAACATAAAAATAAATTTCAGGTCCCATGCTCCACTTGAGAAAGTGTAACAGCTTCAACGGATTTCCAGCAAGTATTTGGGTTCGGAGTGACTCATTAGGTAATAAATTACACAGTTTGTCAGCATTCCTTTTCCCTACCAGCTCTGCAGCAGCTCACCAGGGACACTGTCCAGCCTTCAGGGGCTCTGCTGGGGAACAGGTTTTTACTTCCTGCCAGAGTTATGCTATTCTGCTCATGCAGTAGATACCATAATTCAAATGGACTTCCTTCATGCAAGCAGTGGCAGGCTGTTCTCCTTCTTCAGAAACTCTGATGGAGGCCAGTTTAACCCCATCCCAGAATCTTTTGTTCCCAGCACACGAGTGGTGCTGAGCCAGTGGCATCTCCTGTGAACGCTGGTGCGGGAGCAGATCTCACGCCCTCTTGCTGCCAACATGCTCTGCTTACGCTTAGTTTTTAATACCAAAATAACAATTACTAGACACCAGTTGTTCTTCCAAGAAATGTAAGTCAACACACATTTTGCATCTACAAATAAATACTGATTGGTAGAAATAGCCATACCAAAGAGCACATACCAGTAATTTTGTTTACACTTACCACATTTTTACATAAGTAATTATTTTAATTGCGTACTCATAAATACCACGTTTTGTGGTACAATTGGATTTTCAGCTATTGGAATCAGCTCCTGCTTCTGATTTCCAAATTTCTGAATATCCACTTTAGTGCCACTGGACAGGATTTCTCATCTTCGTCTGCTAAGATTTCCCCTAGATGTAGTTAATTGCAGCATACTTTCTTGGCTGACGTAAAAAGCCTTACTGAAATTTTAGGTTGTTTCCAACGGTGTCATTTACGCAGAAAACACACTGAGTTAAAAATTGAGTTACTGCTTATTCTGAGAAACAGTTCAAGCTTTTATCCCATCGTTGCCCCACTTGCAGCCACATAGTCTTTCTGACCAACACAGAAGATAGTGCATCCTTGTTACAAGACTTTAGGAACTGATGCTTTTATCAGATGATTTTTTTTCCCACTTCAGAAGAATTTCAGTGGACTGCTATGAAATCATTTGAGAAAAATTCAATATTTGTGTTTCTTGGCTCCATACCAAAAAAACATAAGGCCTTTCTCCTATTTTGCCACTAAGAGAGTTATAGCTGGACATTTGATTGAGAAGGCTTATTAGAGAAGCTCGATGATTGGAGTATATATCTGATGTGAACGTTCAAATAAAGAGAATGCACCTGTATTTGAAATGAATGGCAAACATCTTTTCCTCGGTTCCTTCAGGTTATTTATGTACTGATTTTGTGGTTTTGTGAGCTATCAAGCTCAACAAGTGGCCAGCATTTGACTTAGACTGATTTGTATCTTCTTTAAAAACTGTTACTTTTAAACTGTGTGGTTTTAATGAGTGGGAGAAGAACTTTTAGATCTTATTTTTCTAATAGGCCAAAATTAGACAATACTGACTAGAGACATGTGATGATAAAAGGTTGAAGTAAATTGAGTAAATTGACTGAATACTCTTTTAGACAATCATATACAAAGGAACATAAAATTATTTCTTTTGTTTGCAGGAATAGACAATCTCTATGAGAGGGCTCTTCACATCCGCAAACTCCTCCTTACTTTGCCCAGGTCTGTCCTTATAGTGATGAGATACCTCTTCGCCTTCCTCAATCAGTAAGTGCTTTATACTTACCCCAGGTGCTCTATCTGTATCTGCCTTCCTTTGCTGGTATTGAAGTTCTTTGGGTTTACTCATACTCTATGTAGAATTCACATTTAGACTCCATTTAACACAAAAGATGATCATCTAATTGGCAGTGAAAATAAAATGAAAACACTGGATTCCATTCAAATTAAAATTCCATTTGTCCAAAATTGAGCTAGACAGATTAAAGTGTTGTCTGAAATGGAGAGTGCGGTCTGTAGCATTAAAGCTGACAATAAAATAAGCCAGTAAGAAAAATAACAAATACAGACTGTAGCTAAGTTAAAACTAGTTTATGCAATTTAAAAATACATTTTTTTCCTTATCTCAAGCTGATTTCTCCTGATGGGAAAAATACCCAGTATATTCAAGCAACACAGGCACTACAGGCTACCTATCTGATGGCAGGCACTGGCAGGGTGAGGCTTCGTCTTGCTGCTTCTGTCTTCTGATAACAGGGGTACGAGTATAGAGAACACACATCCCCTGTGTATGCTTTGATATAGAGTAGCTTGGTTCTCACATTGCAAAACACAGGCTGGAAGGAGGGTTGTGTGAGAGGGAAAGTGTCTTCATCATCCCAGGAAAAACAACTTCTTTCTGTATGAGAAAATAAAAGACAGGTTGGGCAGCTGAACTGTGTTTCTCCCTCCAGTCCTTCATGGCCCTCACTGATTTTGCTGACCCTAATGGTTTCACAGAAAATTGTGCTTATGTGAGAACACTTTGCCCTGATTCTGACTTTTCTCTTTCTACTGTCAATTTGTCTGTTTTTCCTGTTATATCTGTTTTTGTATCACCTTTTTCCTCTTTTTTCCTAAATTTGCCCTTTGCTGATTCATTCTGTCTTTGTGACCTTCCCCATTTCATCCAGCCTGTCTGTTCCTATAGAAACAGGGTCTTTGCAGCCGGGTTATTTGTTCATGCCTGTAGTCACAGCTGTTCCTGTTTCCTTTCTTCTAGCAATTTCTGAACCACTTTCAAGCAATATGTAGGAGAGGGGCAGAGGTCTAAAGTTTTATGAAGATAACCATTCATTTGAAACTGAATCCATCCCCCAAAAATGACACCATGTAAATGTCTTAAAGGCTTACATCACAGCTTCTCCTCTGCAGAGACATACAGATTGACCAGAGCTGTATGGAGTTGCACTTGTTACGTGGTCATGTTAGCTACATCTGTGCTCTCCACAGGAATGCAATTTGGAAAGCAGACTAAATACCTTACTGCCTCCAAATTGATCCTGGTGCATCCACAGGAAAAACATTCCCATTATTTGACTTCCTGCAAATCCCATTCTGCTTTTTGCATATGCAGTTATGCCTGCTTGGCCACATGAAGTCATCAGGTCTCATGGCAGACCTAACGTGGTGTAGCCTCCTGCTCAAAGCTCTGAAGTTAGATCAAGTTGCTCAAGGCTTTGGCCAGTCAAGAACCTCAAATGTCAGCAACTCCACAGCCTCTCCAGGCAGTCAGTCCCAGTACTTGGTGACTGTTACAGTAAAGAAATTTTTTCCTCCTTTCATTGGAATATCTCTTGCTGTGTCTATTGCCTCTCATCTTTTTGCACCTGTGTCTGTCTTGCTCTTGTTTTTAATAGCATATATAGGAGGAGATTGCAGCTAAATTCTCTGGCAACCTTCCTGTCTCAAGGCTGAACAAACCCAGTTCTCTCTGCTTTAGTTTATAACCCATATGCTTCAGCTCCCCAGCCATCTCAGTAGTAGTCCTTTTCTGGGCTTGTACCAGTTTGTCAGCCCCTCAAAACTAGCCACAGAACCTCATGTGCAACTTTACGAGCACCAGGTGGAAAAGGAATAATTAATTCCCTTAACCTGCTGGCTTCTCTATTCCTAATATAGCCATGAATGCTGTGGAATGACTTCCATCCCATGGGCAGGACTTTGTGTTCATCCTTGTTGAACTTGATAGAGTTACTGTTTCTCCATTCTTCCATCTTGTCAAGGTCGTTCTAAATGGTAGCACATTTACTGCCCCCTTCCCAGCGTGGCATCATCTGTAAGCTGGCTGACTGTGCACTCCATGCCCTTGTCTAGGTCATTCATGGAGATGCTAAACAGTACCAGCCCTGCTATTGAGCCCTGAGGAGCAGTGCATATTAACAGCCATCAGCAGAACTTCACATTTCACAATGATAGTTACAATCTTTTTTAACAGTTTTGCATGTATAAAGTCTGAACCACCTGATAAATCAGAAGAACAAGATGTCTCCAATTAACACGCGGGACAGGATAGTAAATCATGGCATAAGAAAGGGGCGAACGTAATTAATTTTAAAATC
Source organism: Gymnorhina tibicen (assembly GCA_013399875.1). Classification (NCBI taxonomy): domain Eukaryota; kingdom Metazoa; phylum Chordata; class Aves; order Passeriformes; family Artamidae; genus Gymnorhina; species Gymnorhina tibicen. Next base: position 928,069 of record VXAZ01002373.1, read on the forward strand.
TAGTTATGAGGGTAGTCATTTAGAAGGTTTGCCTCATGCATATGTATTGTTCATACGTGGAAAACACTCTCTAAAATTCCCTTTCTAGAGGGAATATGGTGTTGTATTTGAACGCAACCAGACATCAGAATTCCTGTGCTGCTTCAGAGTGCATGACAACATAATATAGGGCATCCCAGCACTTCAGGTTCTGTTTGTCTGGCCCCACATAGAACCATTCAAAAGCCAGCTTTTCCAGTAAAAATGCCAGTGCTTTTAAACAGGGGAATGGATAGCAATTTCTCATTCAAAACTGAAAACTCGTAATGTTGCGTTTTCCGGAAGAAAGGAGAGCTTGCAAAAGTTGATTATAAGAACAATGAAAGCCTTTTGTTTGGACGCTTCCATAATGAAACTATTGTAGGAGTTTGTGGGCAGAAGGCAAGGTGCTTAGGAATTTTAGGCTGTATGGTAAAAACAGAAACCACAAGTCACAAGAGCCTTTGCAAGATCCAGGAACTCAGTTGCCTCCAGAAGACAATTCAGTCTGCCTGAGTTACGTAGCCAGCTGTTGAAAGAGATGCACCAAGGTCCAGTGAGAAATGTATAGCCACTTTGCATCCAGTTCACTTGGAGCACTGATGAGATAGAAGCAGCAGCAGTTGATGTTAGCCCATTAAGTCAGTATACAGTCAACATGATAGCATGGGAATACATACATATACATATAAATATGTGCTAGAAACTCACTTTATAGTGAAGAAATCTCTTTTATTGTTCCGTTATTTTATGTGGAATTGTCAATGAGAACAGGAAATCTCGAAGTTGTGATTAAAAAAAGTTTTCTGCAGTTCTCAGGAAAAGGTTAGTCACAGTGGAAAAGTCAATTTTTCTTGATTTTTCTGTTATAACAGCCTTTCACAGTACAGTGATGAAAACATGATGGATCCGTACAACTTGGCCATTTGTTTTGGGCCAACCCTGATGCCTGTTCCAGACATACAAGACCAGGTGTCTTGTCAGGCACATGTGAATGAGATAATCAAAACTATCATCATCCATCATGAGGCTATTTTTCCAGATGTGAAAGAACTTGATGGACCAGTGTATGAAAAATGCATGGCTGGAGATGACTATTGGTAAGTCACAATATTATCCTTCTGTCTCCTAAACAAAATCATTAGGCTGGTTATCTGGATAACTGCAGTGATACAGAATTCCTTTTGCACACAATAGAAGTATGAAGATATATGAGAAGAGCATTTAGGTCCACACAGTAAAGTGTTAAGTATATAAAAGTGAAGCAAAGGCAATTATGATGAGGTTTCCTACAACATTTTTTGGAGCTTTGTGTTCAGCCAGACAGAGATAGAATTCTGAGTGTACTGTGCAGAGCACACAGACAGGTTGGAAATTGTTTCTTTGGCTGTGAACCACCTTATCAAATTTCAGCTTATGATGCCTGCTTCTTTTCTTTGTTGTGCTTTAACTGGGCAGGTAGCTAAACACCACACAGCCACTCACTCACTCCCCCCACACTGGGATGGGGGAGAGAATTGGGAAAAAAAAGTAAAATTCATGGGTTGAAATGAAGACAGTTGAATAGGACAGAAAAGAAAGGGCAAATAACAATAATTAGAATCTGCAAAACAAGTGATGCACAATGCAGTTGTTCATCATCACTGACGGATGCCCAGCCAGTGCCCGAGCAGCAGCCTCTGACCAGCTTTGTCCCAAGTTTATATACTGAGCATGACACCATGTGGTTTGGAATGTCCGTTTAGTTGTTTGGGGTCAGCTGTCCTGGCTGTGTCTCCTTCCAGCTTCTTGTGCCCCCCAGTCTGCTTGCAGGTGGGCTGGGGTGTTCAGTGTAAACACTGCTCAGGAACAACTAAAACATCAGTGTGTTATCAACATAACATTATTCTCATCCTAAATACAAAACACAGCACTGTACCAGCTCCTAGGAAGAAAATTAACTCTATCCCAGCCAAAACCAGGGCACTCCCTAGACAGCAAACACACACATTTTTTATTTATAAAGGATTCAAATGTTCAGAGGGCTTCTTAACATCTGAATTTTGTTTCAAGGAAACATATATAGGCTTCTTCATTAATTATGTATTCATAGCACTAGAATAATTATGTTGCACCTAACTTTGTAACATTATAAAAATAATTTTAAATAATCTGATGGAGGTGGCATATTTTTGATGTATGTGGTTCCTCTCTCTGCTCAACCTACTGCTTGCCTCCAGTGACAGCCCATACAGTGAACATGGTACATTAGACGAGGTGGACCAGGATGCCAGTACAGAGCCCCACACCAGTGAGGACGGTGAGTCTGTTACGTTGCCGTGCCTTTGATGGGGGTAAGTTCTACAGGTGTTCCACGCAGGAGACCTTCTTCCTTTCCTAAGTGTGTCTTACTTGAAAGAAGGAAGTTTCAGTCCTGGTGTTCTCTAGCAAATCTTTAATCTCTGTTTGTGTGCTTTTGCACTCTTGATTCATCTGTGTTTGACCAGCTGTTTCCGTGTTCTCTCCTGATTTGCCCAGTCACAGGAAGGGCAAGAGAGAAATTATTTCAGTCAGCACATATTATTTTCTGACATAATGTTACATTTTTAGTGACTCTTTTGTCTACAAAAACTAAATTTTTCGGAAGTGTGCCTTTAAATATTGCAGCTAGAGGATATTTGCCATTCAGGCCCTATTTTTATTTGAATTTGAAAGCTGCTCTCTCTAAAGGATTTATAACAACTGAAAAATACGTGTGTACCCCCCACTGTGAAACTTTTGAACGGTAATAATTTTCTGTAAATATTGATCACATATACTTCTGGGTATGAGAGGTATCCATGAAAAAATTGATGTAACTCTATTATATTAATTCTTTTTATCCAGGTCATAAAAGTCTATTCAACTGTGACAGTTGGACCATCCTTCAGATGTCCCTCACAGTAACTTCTGCCAAGTTTCAAGCAAATTTAACAGATAGAAAAGTTCTCAAAATTGTTATATAACTACTATTTTTGTAAGAATTAGTAGCCCATTAGAGGTGAAGGATTCAGAATAACACTCCATGTAGAGAAGAGCAGCAGTGTGAGCTCACGGCCTGTCTGGCCAGCAGGCAGCCCAGGCAGAGCAACCAGCACACGTGCACTTAGCAGCAGTAGAAACAAAAGCTTCCCTTTGTCCGTTTCAGAGGATGTGTGGAGGAAGGAAGAGGAAAAGACAGAGCAGAGGAAAGGGGCGGAAAAGAGCTACAACAGAAAAGGACTTTTTTTTTTTTTAAAGAATCTCATAAGGGATACTGTTTAGAAGCTGGGACAATTGCTGTAGGGAAGGGAGACCGGAAGGTGTATGTAGAGGAAACCTGGCTACACGGGTCCCATTGCACACAGAGCAAAGTAAACAATAGTTCCACTCTAGCTGTACCCGTCTGCTTTGTCACGTACGCAAACTGTCAGTGACAGATTGTCTGTCTCTTCCCCTTTGCCAAGGTGAGGAGGGGCAGGCAGAGTCTGTCAGTGCAGCTGTTTGGAGAGGAGGGACATTTGGGTGGGCAGACATTACAGAAGGGGGGAAAACTGAGGGTAGGAGAGAAATCTTGATCTTCTGCCTGGGTATATTGCCATGCCTGTGCAGCAGGGAGTACTGACAGCTCTATGAGACAGGCTGTGCATGGGTTCCTCTTGACCAGCTCTGTACAGCTAAACCCACCATCTTTCTACAACACATCTCTTCTAAACAGTGTGAACAAACTCATAATTGCACTTTATTTTTCCAAGACAGTATAGCTATACTTTAGAAGAACTCCTTCTTCCATTGGAGGTATGAAGCAAGAGTGGAAGCTGAGGAAGTCTGCCTGTCTCTCATTTAGAGCACAAGTGAAGTGCAGGTGACACACCAGTTCAACATAATGGGGCCAACTTCAGGGTCGCATGACCAAACTAAGAGACAAAGGCATGAGTGGACATGGAGAAGTGCAGCTTTTCAGCAGCCATCAAAAGCAGTTACTTCAAAGCCATGCCTAGGAAAGACGAAAACATCAGCAGGATCCAGAGGAGCAGGACTGTGGCATCGCATGATGCATCATCTGTGCCTCGATCATCATGGGCTCTACCCCACCACTGTGTTGTTATACCAGTTTTACATTCCTGTCCTAGTATTACTTGTGTTATGACTGTGTCACTGGGGAAGACAAACCCTGAAGAGAATACCTGTCAACAGGACAAAGTTCTGTTAACAGATTTAACTGCTCAAAACATGGGTTTTTGTTAACCAAATCAGCCAGTAGTTTAATTCTAGTTGCCTCATTACACCTTTTTAATTAACTCAGTGCCAAAAGGAAGCGGACATTTGTGTTTACAGAGAAATAACTGTTAGCACAAAAATATTTGTAAGCTAGGTAAATACTGCTGCAAAGCTGAAGATTAACAAGCCTGGATCGCACACAAAAACTGCTGGTCTTCAACTCCCAACCTGCAAGCTCTAACCCATTTTTTTCCATGGATATGGCTTTCTGTTGTAATAGCACATGTTTCTAATGAAGGTTACAGACTTTAAATTAAATGCACTCACTGTCTCTTTGCACATACATTCATGCGTTTGTGCTCTGGACAATTCCTTTTAAAAAATGTTACTTAGACCAGATATGAGGATAGGTGAGAATTTTTCAGTTTGCTTATTGAACTTCATGAGAGTCACTGATTGACATGTGGTGGATTAAAAAAATCCTTTCTACTAAAAGGTCTGGAGTATTTTGGGGGTTTAATATGATTGATTCATTGATTATAAGCTGGATTCATCACTGCCAGCTGAACGTGGAGAGAGAGAAAGGGAGGTGCCGCATTGCTGCTGTATTGATCGGACACGTGGTACTTACGTGGTTCTGTTAGGACATGGAAGAAGCAGATTCTGTAAATGCTAAGGGGTTTTTTTCATGTTGAAAATTTTACTAGTTTTATGCTAAAATGTTGTATACATATGTAAGACCAAGCAGCCTACCCCACAGGAATTACAGGGTCATTGAAACATAATCCAGAGGTTACAATCAAAACCAAAAGGATTTCTTTTACTTACTGCTGCTATCAAGTTAAACTGCAAGTGGCTCTCTCTGTGCCTACTAGAAAAAACCCATCTGTAGGGGCTGTGTAAGTAGTGCTAGAAGTGTTTCATTACAATTTAGAAAACAACAAGACTTTTAAAAATTGAAAATTAAATTGTCTGCAGAGATAAAATGCAGTAGATTGGGGGAAAAAAGACTGGCACATATAAATGAGCATATAAATAACATATAAATGAGCATATAAATACTTCATAACTGCTTCATTTTAAGCATATAAATTGTTGTGGGTTTTTTCCTCTAAGTTTACTGGTGTTCATGTATTTCAGTTGATCGCTGGAAAGGGAAGAGGGACAGAGAAGCTGCATTTTACTGTAGTGTTTCCAGGCTTTTTTAGATGTGCAGAAAGTATCCTGATAAGGAAAACAAGTTTTTCCTTTCTCCTAAATCTGGAAATGAAATTTAATTTGTGAAGTTTAGAACATTTGTACTCAAGCTGAGACACAGAAAAAAATCTATCTGTAATTTTGCTACAGACAAACTTTTACCTGAAAATGTCTCTGCAGTAAAGATTCAAAGGACATTGTTCATGTTTTACTGAAACAGCTGTTAGCATATTTCCTTTACCTTCAAATTGATGGAGACTTTTTATTCTTGTTGGAGTCATATGCTAAAGGGTGACTAGATCTGTTTGCAAAGGAAGTAAACATTTCCTGAGGAAGTTAGACAGATGGACTTCTCCTAGGAAAACATACATAAAATTAATACCATACTCTTCATAGATATCTCATAAACTTAAGATAAAACTTTAGATGGTATTTGTGCTGAAAACAAAACTTCCAGGGACATGCCAGACTGTAAGTTGTTGTTGTTGTGCTCCCAACACATAGTCATTTTCTTGCCCTTCAGTAGTGCATGCTGTGATTGACACTTTGCCAAATTCTGTTTTGTCAACACCTTGCAACACTTTGCTTTTGCTCATCCCAATCAGAGAGCTGCTGTCCTGAGGACAGGACTTTGAAATTGCAAAACCACTCTATTCCCTGATGGGATGCAGAAGAAGATAAAGAAATAGGGAGATAGCATCTTCCTGGGGAGTTCAAGGACATGCTTTATTCCCAACAGACAGGGTACACCTGGGAGAACTGAGGAAGTACAGAGCAGAGCAACAGCAACTCCCCTAGAAAAAGTGCAGGGGATGGTGTTCCCTCCTTTCTTTAGCTCCTTGTGCCCTGAGGCACAGAGGGCAGCCCAGTGCCAGTTCAGTGCCATCACCTCTGTAGGGAGGGTCTACATCTGGCACTCCAGTCCCAAAACTAAAACTAACAGGTTTCTTCTGCCCTTTCTGCTGTCCCGAGCAGCAGAAGTTTTTCCCACAGTTCTTCAGTTTGTCCTAATTTTTCAATTCCATAGCATTGCCTGATTCACTAGAGATGATAGCTGGTGAGATCCTGTATGTCATCAAATACTTCTTGCTATTTTAGGTGAATGTCCACAGGTATGGACAGAGCAGTGCAATTACACTTCCCTCCGAGCTGTCAATTCTACTGTTAGACATTCAGTACCACACAGAATTTGAGTTACAGATCCCAAATTCAGCTTTCATTGCCTTCGCTTTTTGGAAATACGCGTCTGTCATTCAGTAACCTTGATATTAAATGGCTTAACTTTCCAAAATGCAGTTATTTCTAGGAGTAACTGTCATGATACTTAGGTTTTCACTATTAAAGCTTGACCTGTAACAAAGTGAATTACTATTTAAGTACAGTCTCAGTCCTGTTTGCTGTAGGAAAGTTATCTCTGTGTATAAAGAAAAGAAAACACCCCTTTTGCTATAGGAAAGTTGTCTCTGTGTATAAAGAAAAAAAACCATCCCTTTCACAGTAGGAAAACCTGTCTGAACTTGTTTTTTGTCCTCTTTACGAAATCTGTGTGAAATCTACTGGGCACTCCTCCCTGAGGAGGTGGGATTTGTTACCCAGGCAATCTGATGTACATGTCTCAAAAGTCACATCCATTAATGGGTACATTAACAATTCATACGGCTGGTTCCAGTGGGACAACATCATTCAGACCTCTGAGAAACTTTGTGAGTCTTGCAGGTGGTAGAAGGATGCAACGAACAGATTGCCATTGCGCACCACACTTAGATTAGCATAATTCCACTGAGTGAGATAGAACTATTTCTAGTTTAGTCCACTAATTTGTAAATAAAAAGACCTGTATAGTCAATTGTGGGATACTATATGGTCTGTTGAAGTTAGCAGAGAAACAGGAAATTCCATAGCTAATCAGTATAGGGGTTTATCCATCAATCCAGTACTCATGAACATTACCAATTAACTGCGGAGAATGTTTAAGGAAAATATGTGCAGGAAATTTGGGATTTTATGACTTACTGTAAAACTTTTTTGTTTGGTTGACTTTTTTTGTTTACATTTTAAAGTATTACCTGTTAGTGAGTGACTGGCTCTCTGAAGCCTGGGAGGTTTTATTTCTGAATTCTTGACCTACTCTACCGTAACCCATAAACTAGCTGCAGTCTGAGAACAGAGTGTTCATACAAATGTCTGCTTATTTTCAATCCTATCTGATTCCAGTAATTCCTTCTTATAACAAACTCCACAAACAATGCATACGATACATGCAAGAACTGTGGGGTTTTGTCAGTGTTACATTATTGCCATATGGTTTTACTTCTTTTCATTTGGCAGTAGTGTCTTTCTGTGCCTTGTAGTCGCTTTGTGGCATCTGCATTTTCTGTTAGAGAGAGACCGTAGACAGAATATCTAGAAATTACAACAGGGTAGCATACCACCATTAGAGGTTTCCCAGTTTTCCAGAATGTCTCTTTCTATGTCAGCTTTGTATTTTCTTTGCTTAAAAACATAAAACCAAGAGACCCTTCAGCCTCACCAACAAGGGAATGCCAGTGACCAAGACATTCATCGGGGCTGTGATGTTTGTTACAAATTCTCATCAGGCTGAACAAAGACATTGGACACGTGTCAGGGAACTCTTATGTTTTATTGTACAGTCACCATAACTTTAGCCACCAGCCCTATATTTAGACTCAAAAGGTATTGGCTAACACACCCTTAAATTTCTTACAACAGACTTCCACAAGAGTGGAGGTGAACAAGTCCTTAATTTTGTACAGTACGCTTCAGTAAATTCTCAGCTCCCTCAACACACAACCGAAGGTGCTGACTCACAAGCCACAGTACATCTGATATTCAAAGGTCCTGACTCACAAGCTCTTCCCTCCCTCAAAAAATTTCAAGGCACAGTATGGGGTAGAATATGATAGTTGTGCTTTGCCCAGGCAAGGCAAGGGAAGAAAACAAAAAATAACACCAGTCCTTAGATCTCACATTGGTGCTGCCATGTCAGTGGTCCGGAGCAGGGGCAGCGAGACAAAGAAAGCAAAAGAGAGAAAGAGAGGAAAGACGGAGAAAAGAGAAAAAAAGAGAATATGGTCCTCTACAGCCATCCAGTAGGGATGCATTTTCAGGAATTAATACTGTTATTGCTAGGTTCTTATTTGTATTTATATAATTGAAATAATGTCTGCCACCATACATTACTTTTGTGTTTGTAACAGTGAATTCCCTGTATCACTGTATTCCATCTCTGTAAAGTTTCTGAGTTAGTAACTTCTAAACACGCTACAGTTTGTCACTGACAGGAACTCTTAACGTGACTGCAGAAGCAGCAGCCTTCTGCAGGCTGGGCAAGTTATTAAAAAAATGAGCTGCAAACTATAACCTCAGTAAAGGTGCTATCATTATGTTTTCACACTTCAGAATGAAGTTAATTTTAAAAGTCATTCCTGTGCGAAATGTTGTCATAAAGGGACAGTGGCTTTCATTACCAGCCTGGTTCTTTGGGGAATTACAACCTCAGCAATTTTAATTTGCACCAGACAGAAAGTTGCTATGCTAGTCATTAGCCCAGATGTTAATTTCCATCTAAATATTGCTCTAATTATGTAAAGAAATTAGGCATTTCAGGGACTCTGGAGTTACTGGAATCGTCAAAGTATGTGAATTTTAGACCTGTATTGTGCAGTTTTTTCTTAATGTTTTGAGACTTTGATGACGAAATTTAATCTGTTAGAGGTCAGGTGCTTTTAGTTTTATGCAGAAGAAATAAGAAGTGGTTGAAATCACAGCTGTTTGCTGGATGCCCGGGCATGCCCATGGCTCTGGCCATACCTGCAGGGCCCCCTTGCTGACATCAGTAGGTCTCCATCCCGGCGCAGGTTATGGGATGGAGCCCATTGCCAGTGTAAGGCTGAATTTACCAGTATTCTCACAGAGGATTAGCCAGGACTGCTGTAGCCAGTGTTTGGCTTCAGAAAACACCAGCCTCCCCTGCAGAAACCAGGGCAGCTCGGGATTTTGGAGCAGGCAGAGCTGCTTTAAGCAACTTGAAGCCACACAGGGACTGTCCCTGCGGTCTGGAGTCGTCTGTCTCGCTCCAAAAGGGCATTGAGGAAGTGGATTAAAGCACGAGGCTTCAGTGCTGTGTGAAACACTAGGTTTCAGTAGGTCTGCATGCTCGTCACGTAAAAGACAAATCCCATGGCCCAGTTTAGGCAGGGTATCCCTACTCATGCACAGGCTAATCTTGTCTTCCTTCCTTTGCCACTGCAGACATTAAAAGCACTCCTATTTACTTTTCCCTTGTCACGCTGGTTCCTTGGGCCTTTGATTATTCGTCTGAGTTTGTTTATTTTATTTTCGGAAGTCTTCATTGCCTGGCCTCCATCCCACTCTCCAGCCATGCAGGAGCCCTTCCAGCAGGAGGCAGAGGCCTCTCTCCCAAAGGCAGTTGTTGTAACATTTGAGAATGCTGTTGTTTTCTGCAGTTCCTGAAGCAACCCAGATGTGCCACACCTGGAGCACAGATTGATTATGTTTCTTTGTAAGGGGCACATTGTAACTACTGCCTGAAGTCTGCCTTCGTTCAGCTGATCTCTGTCAGAATGAGCACTGAGAAAATGCAAAAAATGGAGTTTATGAAACCAAAATGAGCGTAATATAATCTGATATTTGTTCTTCCCACCCAGAGTGCGAGCCCATAGAAGCTATTGCCAAGTTTGACTACGTTGGAAGATCTGCACGAGAACTCTCTTTCAAGAAAGGAGCTTCCCTTCTGCTCTATCACCGAGCATCTGAAGACTGGTGGGAAGGAAGGCACAATGGAATTGATGGCCTTGTCCCTCACCAGTACATAGTGGTGCAGGATATGTAAGCAATGTCTGGTGTGACTGGGTTCTTGGGTGTAAAGTCTGACGTGCTTAGCAGTATTTTCCAAGTGGATCAGTGGTTTGAAGGGTCAGATAGATTAAACATCTGCCTTCTTCGCAGGATACCTGTCTTTACTGCCCTGAATTGACAGCTCCATCAAAAACTACTGTTAGGCTAAGCTACTTCTATGGATACATTCCCAGTACATTAAGAGACAGATACTGCTGCACCTATTTTAATTTGACTATCTCTTTGTCACAGTTGCTGACTTTTAACTTCAGGATAACAAGAGTGGGGGAAATGCAGCCCTGAACTCTTGTTTTACAGTATTAAGCATGTGCTTTGCCAAGGGTGACAAAGTTCTTCACAGAAGGGTTACATACGCTCAAAGTGTAAAGAGCTCAGGAAACAGAAGGATTATAAACAATTTTGGGAGGCGTGCAAGGGCTGCAGTGCATTGTAACATGCCTGCTTTTCTTAAGGGGATTAAAAGGTGCTCTGTCACACTTCACTCACTGACTTCTCATCTCACCACCTGTGTTCTGTTCAGGGATGATACTTTCTCAGATACACTGAGCCAAAAAGCAGACAGTGAAGCCAGCAGCGGACCCATAACTGAGGACAAGTCATCATCAAAGGACATGAACTCTCCTACTGACCGTCACTCAGATGTGTATTTAGGAAGGTAAGCTTCAGCATGACATGTTTTCAGTAGTCCTGCTCACAGGTCAGCTAACACAGTAATTACTCCTCCACATGCTTATGATGGGTCACTACATCTTGTTCTACAACCGCTTCTTCACTGGTGCAGGCAAAGAAAGAGATCGGAACCTCCACCTCCGCTAAGACGCCCAGGCAGGAGCAGTGACGGCCACTGCCCAGTACACCCGCCTCATCCTCTCTCCAACTCAGCCATGGAGCTGGGCTCTCCCAGCCTGGCAACTCACTGCAGTCCCAGAGCCCTCCTTCAGAATCGCAACCTCAATGCCGACAGCCCGGAGCGGCGGCGCAGGCCTGGCCACGGCAGCCTCACTAACATCAGCAGGCACGATTCGCTGAAGAAGATTGATAGCCCTCCCATTAGAAGGTCTACATCTTCTGGTCAGTACACAGGTTTCAATGACCATAAACCACTGGACCCGGAGTCAATAGCTCAGGTTTGTATCTTTTTTATTTATGGCACTGTCTGATTTTCTGAGGAGGAAATCTCATTGAATAGCACAGCACAGAGCACATGCACTGGTGGGAAGGTGTGTGCAGGGGAATATCCTACTTGGCTTTCCAAACAGAGTATGTGTGAAAGAAGGTGCATTAAGCAATCCTGAACAGAAGATGCACAAAGGAGTGTAAACATTGCAGAAGCAATAAAAAGCAATTATTTCCCATTACACTGTAGTTAAATTGCCTCTGCCGTACAGAAGACTAGGACAGTATTACAACAGCTACATAGATGTCTGTGCTCTGTTGAAGGCTGGCCTGTTCTGACTTGCATGTAATTAGTGTTCAATTATTTCTCAGTATTATGGTAAGCAGAAAAGTGCTCTGACTGGCTAGTAGAGACCGTTGCCATTCAAAGCAGAGATATACAGTCCAGGGTCTTGTGGATTTTACAGTTTTCATACAGTTCATACTTTGTGTTGATTTGATGCATGTAGTAGAACCTGATGTGCACGACCTTGCAGCTGCATAAAGTGTGGGCCATCTTACACCTGTGTGAACAGTCACCAGTCTTGCTCCTAGCAGTGAAGAAGTGAAGAAAATGGAATATGAAGCACTCTGATCATCAAATTGGTCTGTTGTACTGAGCTGGTAACAGCTCTTGAGTAAATAGATACCTCTGTCTTCAGAACTCCTATTTTGTCTAGGTAGGATAACGTAATTACTAGGGGCATCCTGAGGGTGCTCTATGACTGCAAACACATTTTACAATAACGCTGGCACTTAAGTTTTAAAATTTAATGTACTGGTAATGCTTGCTTTCAAATTCTGCTTCCAGTGAGGAATAGAAGGGACTGGCATGCTTAGGTCAGGACCCATGTATTGGGGTTAGAAAGTGCAAGTGTTTTACTGTTTTATTTTATTCTAAGCTACTCATTTACTTTCCTGGAACAGCGCTGTTTGGCTTAAGGTATCTCTTTTTTATGCCCAGACTGGTGATCATTTGGCAGTGAGAGAACCCAAATTTTGATTAAACTATGTGAAAGTCAGTGTGAGCAGGCAGGGAACACCAGGTATTTTAAGTTTAGTTGTATCTCAATACCACTGAAAAGCAGTAAACTAGTATCTTGGTGCATTCTTTTAGTCTTCAGGCTGGAAATAAATAAGAAGAAAATAGTTTTTCTTAGGTATGCATACTACACAATATCTTACAGGTTTTTTTCTGTTTAAGATTTAACTCAGTGAAACATGAGGAGAGAAGAGCTGATAGGCACACCAACTTTATTTCCTTAGAAAACTAAGTTTTATAATCCATGTGGGGAATACAGACCCTGAACACCTGAGGCTTTAGATGAGAGGAGCAGTTAGCTAAGAGTGAGCAAATGGACTAAAGTCTTCACAGTTGTCAGTACCCAAGAGATGACAGAAATCTTCACCACTAAAACACTGCTATGCAAATATCAATTGCCCTGACAATCACTTCATAAAATGGCTTGCAGATTTTGGTGACACACCTTTTTTTGATTCTCTTGTGAACAAGCTTAAATGTTTGTAATGACCATCCAAAGCTGCCATGTTGTCAATCGTAATGTCTTTCAAATAAATCTGGTGGAAATCGATTTTAGCACTATTATAATTGTTAGAGGATGAAATTAATTCATTAATTTCCTTCCCTGTCCCCTTGCTCCTCTGGCACTTTGCATTCAGTAGCAACATGAATGACTTGCTGCTTTCTCTGTGCTCTGACCCAGGACATCGAGGAGACAATGAACACGGCACTGAACGAGCTCCGTGAGCTGGAGCGGCAGAGCTCGGCCAAACACGCCCCTGATGTTGTGTTGGACACCTTGGAGCAAATGAAAAACACCCCCACCCCTGCCACCTCGACTGAGTCGCTCAGCCCTCTCCACAGCGTTGTGTTAAGGAGCTCCGAGCCGCAGATCCGCCGTAGCACTAGCTCTTCCAGTGACACCATGAGTACTTTCAAGCCCATGGTGGCCCCTAGAATGGGCGTGCAGCTGAAACCTCCTGCTCTTAGGCCAAAACCTATTGTTCTTCCAAAAACAAATCCTAGCATAGGGCCTTCCCCTCCTTCCCAGGGTCCAGCCGACAAATCTTGCACAATGTAGGCAGCTCAGCCACCCACAGTGCCCAGCTGGGGTATGCTAGGGAAAGGGACGGATTAACAATAGAAGTCAGGGCTCCGTAACATCATTTGGTCATGTTTGTAACTGGAGAGGCTTTGTTTTTCAGTGTTTTTGAATGTATTGTCTGAAAGTAGCTACATTAACATGGGCATTTGTGTTTTGTATGGTTTCGATTGAACAAAAAACTGGACAATTGTGCATAGTTTTAAAAAACAAACATAGACTTACTTGAAAACTTGATGCTGCACCATTTGTAATAAAACCAACACAGATCACAAACAGCTTGCCACGTTGTAACATACTTCACAGCTATATAATAACAGATCCTGCACAAAACTAAGGGGCGGGAGGGGGTGCAGGGGACATGGAGCCTCTCATTTCTGGGTCACCAAACCAAATCTCAAGCAGGTTAGTAAGAAGTGAAATCTAGCATGTGAGGATTAAGTGTCTTTATGGAATGTCTAAGTCATCTCAGGCCACATTTCTTATTTAAGACACACCAAAAAAAAAAAATCACCAAACCCTCACAACTCAAAATTGGCACCAAGTTTTAGCTTTCTTGTTGGCGGTCTCACTAGAGGCAAGCTCTGGATGGAGCTGGAGATCACATTGCTCTCACTGATACAAAGCAGCATTCCAGGACACAGCTAAAGCACACCTCCAGGATAGTATCTAGAAACTCCTTTTGCTGCCCTCTGTAATAGTGTACCTTTTCCCGTGAAGCTAGACCTTCATTCCCTGATACCACATTTTTTACAAAAGCTAAAATTGTTTGAAGTTCACAGTTAAGCAAGCCAGGCTGTGGGGAGCGCATGAACCTGTTGGTCCATTAGGCAGCGTGAGGGGCGATTAAAGAGATCAACTACACAGTAATTCAGAAAAGTATCCCATTGACTTTATTGCTCAGTGTCCAATTAAGGACATGATTTGGGTTGCAACAGTCCGAGTTTGGAGCTGACCCAGCTGTGCTGACTGCTGTGCACAGCGCAAACGCTCGGTTGTGCTGACGGCAGCAAGACAGGGACTCTAAAGAGGGACTACCCCTTGCCAGTGGTGCAGGGGTCACTCACAGGACAGGCAGCTGAGTTTCTACTGCCTAGATTAAAGCCGACTAAAGTTTCTCATAACCCCTTCCTCCTCCACTTCCCCTTTTTTTTAATGACAGAAATCAATACCTTTCTTACGTCTGTGAGTGGCGACTGTCAACTTTGCTTAGTGCTCTGTTGTTAAACTGTTAGGTGTGAACTAAACCTACAGCTGTTTTGCACATTGCAACAGTAAGCCATAATATTATTTCTGTGAACATATTTTCAAACATCCAATCCATAAAAGAAGTTTCAATGAATAAAATGGGGGGGAAAATCACTTGTGGTCCACCTACAGAAGTACAACTGGCTGTAATTAAGATCTGGCTTTCCACATATTCTGTAAGGTCTCACTCTTGGAAAGCTTGAAATTGTACAACTCACTATACATAAACAGTTGAGTTTGGGAGGATAAGAGTAGTGACAAAATTTGATAGACATAATTGCTGAGGTTACAGGAGTAATTTCCTGTTGTTATTTAGGAGCAATTTATTCCTGCTCTGATTTACACCTTCTAGACAGGTGATGCAGTGCGAAGCTCTAGGTGTGAGAAGTACCCCATGAACTGCCTCTGAGCCCCAAACTATTGCTGGTATTAGCAAACCCTTTTCAATCCAGTCACAGACTTCACACACATCTAGGCTAGAGGCAAAGTCTTAATCCACCACAGTGGGCTGTGCATGGGTCAGCAAACCTCCATCCTAGTCAACTGTACTGCCTGGTCCTAACGCCAGGGCCAGAGCATAAGCCAGGCCAGCCCCAGCTGCAGACCAGTGCTGGTCTGTAGGGTCTGCTCACTTGTTTGGGACCAGAGATATTTTCAAGTAGTTCCCCAGTTTACTACACTCAGTGGAACAAAACTGGAATTTCAGCTTTCATTTACATACAGTTTTTGTCTAGCATTTTTAAATTAACCCATCTGGCACAATTGAGATGGATACCTATATCTTTAAATTGCATAGGGAATTTTGTATGTTTAAATAACTGTACTGGACTCCATAATGCTTATATTAGAAATTGTTTAGCAAAAGAAAATATTAGAAACAGTGCATTTAGTGAATGCATCCTCTTAGTGCATTCACACAGTTAATGTGTAGTTTGATGGTTATTATAGATACTTTAAAGCATAGTAAGTGGATATGTAACAGGAAAGACTGCTACATCTTCAGGCATACTAAAGGGTAACTCCTGCACACCTAATCCAATCAGTATTGTCCTTTACTGTCAAGTTTGATGAATTGCAGTACTGGTAGCTTCCTGCTTGTTGACTGTTACCTACTTGTGTCAATGTACATCTGTAGTATGTACATGTGAAAGTGCCTTTAAATTTTAGAGGAGCTTTAGCTTTGCTCTTGTACTGTTGCATTTCCATTGCATCCTTTCCTGTTCGTGTATGGCTGCATTCCCATTGCATTCCTTCCACTCTTGAAGATCAAATAAAAACATGGAAAATCCACAGTTCTGGAAGAGAAATGTACTGTTAATCTGTTGTGACAATGCACTTTTATGTATAGTACTGTACATTTTTGGCATGTACCATTACAAGCTTCAGTATACATTCAAGTTTGTTCCTCATAGTGTATCTTTATAATAAAGAAGATAGTTCTGTCTCTG
Organism: Gymnorhina tibicen; assembly: GCA_013399875.1. Taxonomy (NCBI): domain Eukaryota; kingdom Metazoa; phylum Chordata; class Aves; order Passeriformes; family Artamidae; genus Gymnorhina; species Gymnorhina tibicen. The sequence continues at coordinate 944,375 of VXAZ01002373.1, forward strand.
TGTGTAGTTTTGCTGGGTAAACCACCGTATCTTCCAACATGGATTGACAATCCACTTCCCACATAAGGGAGCATCCAGCACACCAGCATCCCCCAGCTACCCACACCCCACGCTGCCTCAAGTGCTATCACCCTCTTGGCCTGAAGAAGCACTTGGAAAGGGCCCTGCCTAACTTAAAGTCCCTCTGTACCTGAAGATTCCTCACAAAGAGCCACCAACTTCACATAGTTCTGCCTGAGCACCCATCAAGAGCAGTCAATCCTTGTCCCACTGGCTGAGGAAACCCCCTGCCACTTGGCCAAACACACTGCCATCCTACCTCCTGCTCCCCGCAGGAAAAATCAGGTGGATAAAACACTCCAGCTTACATATTTTAAAAATACAGTGAAAAGAATAAAAAGAGAGACATTTCTTAAAATGGGGATATTTCTTGGAATAAAAGAAGAGGTGCTACCAGGCTGGGAGCGGGCAGGGGGAGTGCCACAGTTAAGGGTTATATTCAGTGACCTTATGTCCGAGAAATGGTGGCGATACACGCCCTCACAGCTGGCTCCAGGGACCGGGGAGTCTGTGATTGTCAGGCTGACAGCTGCATGAGAGATGTTCTGCCATACATGGATCAGATGCTGTCAAGGACAATTCCTGGGCTTGGACTACAGCTGCCCAAATAGGCTCGCCATGCTGCCCAACGTAGATGTTTAGGGGGAGAAGAGCTGTTTGGAAATGCATTCTCAATCCTTACTAAAAAAACCCCAAACCAGTAATGCCTGGTTATTGTCAAGGACCACCATGTGCCTGAAGAAGACAAATGCCCCATTCCTGGAAGTGTTCAAGCTGGATGGAGCTTTAAGCAATCTGGTCTTAAAGTGGAAGGTGTCCCTGCCTATGGCAGGGGGTTGGAACCAGATGATTTTTAAGGTGCTTTCCAACCCAAACCATGCTATGTTCTGTGTCAGGCAGTGTGGGGTGGTGTGGGGGAAGGGGCACAGCAGCCACCCGGGCTCAGAGCAGGGCTGTCACTCCTCTCACTGAGAAGCTGCCATAATGTGACTGCTCATCCATCAGCCCATGGCAGCGGCCTTTGCGCCACAGTGTCCAGTGACCTACTTCGGGCATTTCTTCTAGTCCCCTACTGCACAAAAGCTGACTAAGGCACACAGGAGGGGACAGCAAAGGTCATTCCTCATTCAAGGTTCTGCACAGCCCAGAGGATGCATAACCCAATTTCCACAGTCAGATCATTCACTGGTGAGGGGAGGGGCTTATGTGGTGGCTTTTAATCTGTTTTAAAATAAATAAGAAAACACAAGAAGAGGAGTCTCCTCTTGTTTTATAGTTTCAGGGTTGCACTGTGCTGACTTCCTAGCTTCCTTCCAGTTTTCATAGTGGAAAGAAGCCCAGCTCTCATGGAGAGAGCCAAAGCTTTTGGCAGGTGGTGGAGGAACTGCTGACTCTACTGGTGCTCAAAAAGCAAAAGGCTGACGAGCTGTTTTGCTGCAAAAAGTGTACTGGCTGAGTAGAAAAAGAGCAGCAGTGGCAGCAGAGTGTTTAGCTCTCAGGCCACTGCTGCAAATTATTATTTCAAGCCACATGCGGCTCCAGGATGTGGCATTGCCCCGGCCTGCTCAAGTGCCTCCTCATACAGCATAAGGAAACCACGGAGGATCCACCCAGGTTTTGAGTTCTCCTTGGCAGAGATACACAGTTTGTTTCTCACTCTGGGGCTCATGTGGACTTACCCAGAGCAGAAGGATCCACAGTTGCACTGTTCAGTCAGTGCTACCCCATGGGACAAGCCTTGACATTAGTCTGGACGGAACTGATGCATGGGGAACAACTGAAACCAGAGAAGTATTAACTAGAGATGGTATGGGATGAAGGTACCATTCTTGTACATAGGAATATTGCTTTTTCCATGAACTTGCCTCTTGAGGGGAAAAAAACCTCCCACAATAATATATGAAAGCCCAAACTGATCAACAATTTAGCATCCTAAAACCCAGTTAGCTGAACCAGCTCAATTATTGTTTAAAAAACAAACAAACCAACCGCTCATTCGGACATGCCACTGTAACTGCAGCTACTCCCTGTCTCTGCATTTCCCACAAGGGCATTTGCAGACCACGAAGCTGGCAGCACCAGTCTCTGCCAGCACTCCGGCTCCAGCAGACCCAGCCGGAGCAGTTTTTCCTGCCGGGGAGCCCTCACGGCTCAGAGGTGGCCCTCGCTCTCCACCGCAGTGCTGCGGCTCACCCGGACTGCAGCGGCCTCACCCTCAGCCCAGGTCCTGCCGCCCCTCAGCCCTTTCCTGGCAGTCAGCCCCGCTGGATACCCTCCTCCCCCGGGCCCCAGCAGGGCTGTGGCCCTAGCACAGTGCTTTGGTTCCTCCCACTGGATCAGCAAGGCCAAAACCAGTGGAAAGGAAAACAGAAAATGGCAGGCCTCGGAGCAGCCCGCCCGATGCACCATCCCACCAGATGTGAGAACAAGACTTGTGCGGAGGCACTAAGCTGGAATCAAGGGAGGGAAGAGCTCTGTATTCCCTTACCTTCTTGCACAGTGGGTACCGTGAGAGCTGGCAGGCCCAAGGACTGGAAGGAGACATGCACAATTTGATGCTGACTGAGGGATTAAATAGAGTTATATGACATGATCTGGGTCTGCCTGAACTGGACAAGTCAGCAGGTTTTCTCTCACCTTTCTCAATACTTAAATGCAAATTAAAAATGCAGGAATACACTTTTTACTGTAACTCCGCAGTCAGTTGAGATTCTGCCCCACGGCTGCACAAGTACAGTGTGCCCCATGTCTGTCTCTTCTCCTGAGTAACAAATGATAAGCCAAGAGGAAGTGGCCTCAGGTTGCATCACAGGAGGCTTAGATTGGATGTTAGGAAAAATTTCTTCACTGAGAAGGTTGTCAAGCACTAGAACAGGCTGCCCAGGGAAGTGGCTGAGTCACCATCCCTGGAGGTGCTTAAAAGCCATACAGATGTGGCACTTGGAGACATGGTTTGGGGATGCACGTGGCAGTGCTGAATTAACAACTGGACTCGATGATCTGAAAGGTCTTCTCCAACCTAAATGGTTCTACGATTCTGTGATCCCCAGTTGTGTCTCTGCCATCTCCCAGCAGGGTCAGGCCACACTGGTTGCTGCAGACACATGAGAGCAGCTTATTGATTCAGGCTGGAGGTTGAGGATTTCCCTTTTCTTAATTAACAAACTGCATTGGTTTATTTTTTTTCAAGTAGCATAGTAAAGGAATATGAACGTGAAGTACAAGGCAAAAATATTTCTGCTGTAAAATATAGACAAGTTATGCTGTACAAAGGAGGTCAAACACTTGCGGGATAAAAATCAATAACAGCTGCACTGAGTGCAGCACCGTGGATAAACCAAAACCAAACCCTGCCTGTTCTCATCTCCGTGAAGCACATCGATAACTCCCTTAATATCTGCCATGTGCCTTTTCAGTAGTGTACACTGACATCTAGAAACACTGACCAAACAACATAAAATAGTGATTTACATTTATTTGAATGAATTACACTCTGGGAGGGACAAATCACTCCTCTGGAGGTGAATGAGACACTCTTTGAAATGGTCAGGCTTCTGGCAGTGAGTTTTTGATTGCAAAGAAATGGCATTAACATGGATGTTGTTACCAGAGTCACGAGTAGAGAATTCAAATGTGCTAAAGGTGGAAAATGCATAAAATCCTTCACAACTTCGACACAGAACTGCTGAGTACCTTAAAACAACTCACTGCCACACATATTTCAGTTGTTTTTTTTACCTGCTTACAATCTTTTCTGAGACAGACATTGCAGTAACACCCCAACACCCCCAGCAAACAGCACCAAGGTGAATATAACAGGGTTATTTGTCAATATTCACACATTTAAGCTGAATTTCACTCAGACAGTTTTCTCAGCTATTTAAATGGGTTTTTTTCCTGAAAGCTACTACAAGAAGATGTCAAAAATTAATTTCAGACCTAATGTGAAGACCATTTTTTAATTTGTCATATATATCATAAGGCTTATTTCATGGCTAAGTCAAAGTTATTTGAGCAAAATCAGTTTGCACACAAGGTTACAATCAGAGATAGAAATGTGGCTAATCTGGGGCTGCTAAATCATGTAGTTAATTCTGAGCACTCCTCCATGCCCCCTCCAAAATTACAAATTAAAAACAAATAAATATATTTGTATGCACATATCATTTCTTGAAAGCGTTGGACCAGGTACATTGCAAAATTCCTGCTGCATGTTTTATTTCTGCTTAAGAAAACACGGTAATGTGATCTGTTTTGGAGGGGGAAAGCCCTCCATCCCCGGGCACCACGCGGGGAACACCAGACACCCCCATTGGAGGGACCCCCATTTTCACACCCCCACAGGACCACCCTCCTCCTGCACCCCAGTCTGGCAGCACAGCAGGTTCTGCTCAGCTTTCTCCAACCAGACCCTGGGCAATGCTGTCTCTATACCTCAGGCCTTCAGAATTCTCCCAGTATTAAAAATTAAAGTTTGGAACTAATATAATTTCTTATGTCCTGTAGGCCTGAATGCCGTTTGTATCCATGGACATCCATGAGTTGTGCACATGAAAATGTGCAGGCTCAGTGAAGCAGCAGCTGATTTGCAAGCTTTTATGCAAAAACTTGAGTTTCTTCTGTACCTGCAATGTAACACTGGGTGTCTGGCTTGGCCTCTATAGAAATAACTTGATTTTCTGTTTACATGCCATCAGCTTGGGTGTTTTCCATTTCACTGTTTTAACTTTTTTCCTGCTTTATAGGCATACCAGCAGGCTCCAGCATTTCAATACAATTTCTGTGTGCACTACAGTTCCATCTCCAGTACCAGGTACATTTACTATTACCTCAAAGCAAACTCAGTTTTTCCAGAGATCTATTAGTAATGCTTGTCATAGAATAATTCAGTTATGCTTAATGTGCTTTTCATTCTTAGTTAATAAAATCGATGGGAAGGCAATTCCTGCAGCTAATTTAACTTTTCCCAATATTTTCTTTTCTTGGTGAAATAAATAAAGAGTTCTGCTCAGGCCTTACAAATTAAGCAGCATCTGCCCCAGACATCAGCTGCGGAAGGAGCCCTGCTTGAGGGTGCCCGTGCAGGGTGGCAGCACTACCCTGGTCCCTGCACTGCAACCTCCAGGGCTCACCCCTGCTCAGTACAACATCAGTGGGACATTTTCCCCTCTGTTAACCTGAATGAGACTAAGCGTGAGAGCACTCAAATCTATACAACTCCTCTAATGTACTCTGAATCCCGTGTGTCACGGTCAAAGTACAGCAGCACTCATATGCCGTAGGAGACAGTCCACACCTTCCTCTCTTGGAGGAGGTAAATATGTCACCTGTGCCATCCCTACAAGGCCACCGAGTGTCAAACAGCACCCCTGAGGGTCTTTGCCCTCTTTGCTAAAGCCAGCACAAGTATCTCCAGTGCCTGCAGTGGCTCAGTTTCCCCACTGCATCCACTTTTCAAAGCACTGGGAACACCCATGTTTCATCTGACTAAAGGAAGGATTCCAGTATCAAATAAAACACATCAAGCAGGGAAAAAGACCCATTTGTATGTGGCAGAAATGTTTCCAGAATAAGGTGCTGCAATTCTTCAAAAGGAAATACAAATCACTTTGAGGTTATGCTTATGTGCAGGAATATTTTCCAGTGTTGTTTGCAGTAGTCTCAGTAAGAGTGGGAGATAATCAGGTTTCTTCATAACTTCTGTGGAGATAGCACTGAAGTGGGACCAGTGCTCTTCTCTCCAGGGCACTTGTAATTCACTCCTGTCTCTGGGAAATTCACCAGCACCTCTGCTGTCCCACTTCACTGTGGGCAGAGTTTGGCAGGGGAAGGACCTGCTCCTAAACTGGGCAGAAGATGATTCTGTGTTAGAGTGGCAAAAATATGGGACAAAAGATTCAGCCAAAGAGACAATGAGCTGGGTCCAACTTACTCTCATGTACCCGAGTGCCGGGCGATATTTTGCTGCAGGGTATCCCCCCTGCCAGGACAGGGTGTGCAGGAAAAGGAAGCAGCAGGGCCTGGGGGAAGTTGCAGATGTTTCAACACTTAGAAGATCAGGGAGGAAAATAAAAGGTCACTGTAATTCAGGTGAAAAGTGATGCTTGAATTCCTGTCAAGCTTCCTATCCACCACAAGTGATTTTGTGCCCATTGCCACGCTGTTGAAGGCAGGAGTGGCAGCCCATGCTGAGCTGGCCACCGAGGCTGTGCAAGGAGCCTGGATCATGCAGGAGGTGAGACACCAGACACAGACAGGCAATGAAAGGCACCACCAGATTTTGTGCCCACACATAGATCTAGTACAATTCTGTCTCCAGGATGATTGTAAAACTGTTCTGTTTAACCCAAAGCAGAGAGTCCTTTGAAAACTTTATTTCCCTTCATGTCCCATTGCATGCACTACTCAGAGTATGAAATTTAAAACAATTTATTTTAAGCTCTAGCTTGTACCTCAGGGTAACTGAATATTAAAAATTCATGGTTCAGTTTGTAACAGTTTCTCATAATTTGTGTGGGTTTTCCATGGGGTTTACCCTTTTAGGGGAGCTGAATGCACACTTCATGGTGGGAGCACTGGCATTCAGCCTCAAGCAAAATCCCAGTCCCCAGCAAGTTAACCTATACAGGAACATAAGACTTATTCTATTGGCTTGTACTACAAAATGTCTGAATTTTTTAAAGGTGAAACCCTCCAAAAGGCCTAAACCAAACTGTCCAACAGCCTCTGGGTAGCTTCTGTTTAAATCTGATTATTTTACAAGTGACCTCTCTCTTCCATATTCAAACACCAAAACAGAGAGTCCTGCCATCTTTTAAGAGACTCAAGAGTTAAATTCAATCCACATATAGGACATTAACTCTACATTGCATCTTTATGAAGTATTGTAGACCTAAGTCATAAATTACAAAAGCCTGGACTGTAAAGATATCATACAGCAAATATCTTTAAGCAATCAAAAAGTCAACTGCAAACTGAGAAAACGCTATTTCTTGCACAGGCGAACACCTCGTTAATACAAGACATAAACCAAAGCAAAGCAGCACACAGAGAGAAAACAAAGCTGGCTTTAATAGGATTTCCCCTTTCACAGCAAATTCTGCAAGCTTAAATATATTTTCCATAATAAAAACGGACAAAAGAATCTCTGTAACTTTTTCCTAAAGAAATATTTTATTGAAATGCTTTGCTGCATTTTTCATCCTTATAGGATAAATGCATTTCATTGTAAAATCTTACATAAACCAACTCTGCTTTAACATAAGAAAAATGCTTTTTTGTTTGTTTTGCTCTTTCTAGAATGAAACACTGCTGTGAAATATGTCTTCAGGAAATATCCTGGGTTTCACAAAGCGGCATTTCCTGATGGCATGATGACTTACTGGAAAACTACAGGTCCGTTCTGGCAAACAGCTTTGGGATGTCTCAGCTCCCTCACGCAGAGAAAGGCCCAAGGGCACACAGAGAAAACCCAAAGTACAAGTCAGGGCGCTGGGGACCAAATATTGCTATTAAAATAGTAAGACTTAAGAATGCAAAGGAAAAGCTGTCAGACTGAGAACTTCTATTTGAGAGAGACAGATGAAAAATTTAGCAGCCTTGTGTTTTATTTAAGGAGTTCAGCGCAGCGATCTGAGGACACTGTAACCCGACTGCTCTTCCTCCCTGCAGCAGCGTGTGCTGCCCATGGCTCAGCAGGACCCCCAGGAGGATTTCAGGTCTATTTATAAGTCATATAATTTGACGTTTTCCTAACACTCTTATAAGTGGCAAATCTTTCCCCATACTCACAAGTCTCAGCTCTTACCTGCCTAAAGATCCTTCCTATGTTTTTCCTTCAGCTGTGAGCACCACAGGAAGGGATGGAAACTTGAGGCCTTTTAAACTCCATCTGTTAATCATTTAGGGTTTGCAAGTGTCCTGCAGCCACTGACTTTTCTGAAACATTATCTTTTTGAGACTACTTCCTTTTAAATGTATCTGTTAACAACAAGTGTCCCTTGGTGAGATCTCAGACTGTTTCATAGAGAAATAATCCCCATATTTACCTTTTTTTGAAGCCACTTGATTAAAATGCTACAACATCATTTTTCATTTCTCTCATTTATGGTGCAACCAACTACTTCCGGATCTCTGCAAGGACATAATCAATATATCTTGGTTTCTATTTCCAGTCTCCATTACACACACACATGAACACACGCATACAAACAGGTTTCAAACCCCTACCCCAAATCTTGAGTGTTTCCCACTCCCGAGGCCTTCGCAAATTCCCCTAACATCTTTCCTAAGCCAACAGATCCATCAAGCTGAGGTAACATTCCTCAAGTGTTTTATGAATAGACATGTATTTTCATATTTAGGAAGACTAAAGGGGACACTATCCCATGTTGAAATCATCTTTTATGCAGCACGTATGTTTTCCACCATCAAAATCTGTTCATGAGCATCCCAGTTTCCTTCATGTGGATGCCAACTTCCCTTCCCTCTTGGACTTTTAACAAGCAGTGTTCTGCAGTCCACTCATAGCAGAGCATTGAGAGCCTGTATTCTCTTGCTTGACTTTGTTCACAGAAGGGAAAAGGCTGGGCCACACTGGGCCAGCTTCTTTTGGTAGTTCTTTGTAGCATGCTGCAACATGCCATCAACACTCCTTGCCATGTAAAGAAGCAGTGATGTACATATCAGAGGAGTTTCACTTCTGTTTAAAATTGTCTCTACTAACCTACTAATTGCAGTAGTTTGTGGAACATCTTGGAAAAATCTCTAGGACAAATATTCCCTCAACAGAACTTCTTATTAAAATATTTGCAGAAATATTCCTTCTAGCAAGAGAACAAATTTCTGAACCAATGCTGTCCCTGTAAATAAACGCTTCCCCCAACGACGAGGGATTTAACTGTATCTAGTAGAGTTAGTTTAACATCACTGAAAAGTTACCTCAGAGCTCATAAAACCCAAATTTACTCATTAGTGAACTTTCACGTCCTCTAATCTTGTGAGCAGTCTCTGCTGTAAGAAGTTAGTTGTGTGACTTCCCACAGTATCCTTCATCTCATTGAGCTTCAAAGTTTTTCAGCAGTTGAACACGGTTAAATCCACCTCTCTCAAAATACAGTGACAGAAACCATGTCTTTCATTTGGGAGGAAGAGGGGTGAGAGCACTCAACAAGTCTGGGCTTAAACCTTCTAATCTATACCAATGTAATGCCAGAGTTATTCATGATTTCAAAAGCCAGTTTTCTTTTATCATCAGAAGGACTGATAAGGTAGAAAAAAATCACCTTGGTATAGGATTTCTTGAGGTCACTTGCCAAAAATCATATACAATAATATACCTACAGAACAATAGCACAGTTTACAAATCTTTATTCACTGGCGTCATCCGATCTGGGACACAGCTGCACTGACATCACAGTTCATGCCTGACTAGATATCCAAATAAAGATCCTATGAAGTCTTTCATACTTCATTTATTTGTAATTGCCCCATGACCACAGAGTTGCATTAACCCAAACAAAAGTAAACTGAGCAGATCCTAGCAGAGAGCAGGGACGATCTGGGGAGGCTTTGAAAGGCTTCCAGGGCTGATGCAACATCAGAAGAATAAATGGGCACTGCACAAGCCTCCCACTTTGTGATTATTTTTTAGTGTTGATGGGACAACCCAAGGACACTCTGAATTTAAGTCCAGCACTTGAAAGATTCAAGTGAGCAAAAGCTTGGAGTATTTTGTACAAAAAGCAAAGAAATGGTAGGACAATGAGATGATACAACAGAGGTGGCACGCCTGCCAGATCTTTAATGAGATGGAACAACATTTTCCCAATATTTTACACAGCTCCTTATAAAACTAATGGCTCTGAGAAGCCTAGGAAGTGGATCAAGGAGGGCTGCACCAGGTTTGAGAACAGGTCGATGTAGCTCTGTACCTAACCACTAACAGGGACTCTTAGATATATCCAGGAAATTTTGGAAAACCAGAACTAGCATGCAGTAGCGGCTCAGTAACCTGCACCTTAGAGTTTACCTCACCCAGAGGCCTCACTTCCTTATTTTTTTTTCCCCTTTTTTTCCTCCCCCCCTTTTATTTTGTTCTTAAATTAGTACATGGAAACCACACAGCTCTGTGAATTTCTGAAAATTCACTTAGTTCTTTGGGTTAAAGAGTTTAACATCATTTACTGGAGTAATTATAAAACTCCAAACAAGGGGAAAAGTAACAGAAAAAAGACCCCTGGCTTCTGTAGATGCCAACAGTGGTGCTGTAAGAGCTGGACTTCGCTTAGAGGGACTAGAACAAGCACTCCAGGACATGCAGCCAGTGGTGCTCCTCACTCAGTAGAATGCTGAAGCACACAGTAATCAGAGCTTTTTAAAGCAAAAAGGACTTAAAACATATCTGTGATTACTTTGCTGAATCCAAAGTGACACAGTCTTGAGCATAGCCTAGATTCTTACCCAGCACTATACAGGTCCAAATCCCAACATGTTTCTGAGCCAATATTGTTCCTGTGCTCCTTGGCAGTTAATACAGTTCTGCTGGCACACCCAAAACTTACCTGCAAAAAAGCACAGGACAAAATGAACTTGGAGACACTTATGAAATATCAGTGCTATTAAGTTGTACGCCCCAAATTCAGGTTTTCCCTTTCTTGGACTTCCTGGTGCCTGCAAGTTAGTGTTTATGAAAGCAACGTAAGCCCTGTTGTGAAACACCACTACTGCCATTTATCGGGCTTCATTTTGAAGTATGGTTTAGCACAGAAACTTACATGTAGTGAAGGGTTTAGGGATTTTTAAAAGTAGCTGATGAAGAGAATATTATTTTCTTTTAAAATAGCCACCACCATGAGTCAAGCTGAAAGCATTTTTATCCTTACAAAACCAAATTGCTGGATGTGCTCTGTAGTCTGGGAGGTTACTTTCTTGCACAACTGCAGGAACATAGCTGATAGATATGCTCTTGGTTCCTACAGGGGTAAAATAGGCATTACACCCGATCTCCTAAAAAAAGAACCATCAAAAGCAATGTCATTTACACACAGTGCACCTGTTGATCACCTATATGAAAAAGGCCCTGACAAGGATGAACTCATGCCTAGCTCACGAGTAAGGGAAAAAGACAGCATATTGTTCTTAAAGCCCAAGAAGTAAGAGAAAGCAAAGGCGATTTAAATAAAACTGCAAAAAAATACGCATTTCCAAGGCAGAACATACATTTTTCTGTGTTAAATGGAAGTATTTGAAGCACATTTACTTCAGATCATCTTAAAATCACTTTTTTCGAATGGGGATGTAATGTCCTGTTGAGTTGTGTCATTGGCAGAGGTGAAGAGCACACACAGAGTGTCTGGGAACAGCCCTGGTCCCAGAACTATGTTTTATTAACACCTTGTATAATAATAGTGCACATAATTAGGTTTGGCTTAGCAATTTATGGCTTATCAGGGTGTTCTTAACTTTATAAATGTGAAAGAAAAATTTAGGATCAGGACATGGAAAACCAGGTAATGACGCTGGAAGGAAATGTTCACTGCAGCAGGTTCGAGTGTTTCTGTACATATGAGGCACATGGTCCAGCTCAGAGCCCCCCAGAATGGCATCCATCACCCTCTTGAAGGAACGTGATGAAAAATTCTGCTTCATCACCATGACAACTCATGCCACACCATTGCTATAGTAACTGGCTGAACATTATTAGTTTTTAACCACACACTCAATGGCCAGTGTGCAAATGAGGAGGAGCCACCAGGGCACTTAGCTCTGCCCTGCTGCTGCTCCCACCCCAGCCTGTCTTTGCAGTGTAATGCAACCTCCTTCCATGTTCCCCCAGCACCACACGGTCAGCCAAGCTCCCCACCACTGCCAGCTCTCCAAACCCAAGTCTGTCTCATCATCGGAGCACTAATTTCACGTATTTTACTGTTGGATTTGTGGTCTTTTCCCCCCCTGAGTGATTTATCAGGCTAAGATTAAATCCAAGTAGAAAATTTCACCTTCCCAATGATTCATTGAAAATCTGTTCTATTAATCCAGCGCACCACGGGGTGGCTTTGCGTGCTGCATTTGCATCCTACGCACGCAGTCGCAATATCAGTTCAAAGGCACCGTCCTGTCCCCTGAAGAGCCAGGATTTCAACATTGTCATGGTGCAGGAATGCATTTACTGTGCACCACCAAACCCCGTGAGATCATCATTACAATACTCCAGCTCAGGGTGTGGCGCTGCCCCCCGGCAGCACCGTCGTCGTGTGCAGTGATGTAAAACAGCAGCAGGGAAACACACACGAATGCTTCTCAGATCCCATCAAAGCCCAAAAGGTTGTGGCTGGATAATGTCTTACATCCAGCTACCTTCCAACACGAAAGAAGGAAAAATAAATACAGTTATTACTGGAGTGTGACCCAGTCTGGGGGCAGAGGGTGAAGCACAAGCTTGGCTGTCGCCACAAAAGGATGCAACAAGTTTGGAGGAGTTTGTCACTGCCCGGGGACACCATCCCCACCTGACTCCCGGACACAGCAAGCCCGCACCCACCAGGTGCTGCAGGTGTTTCAGTCATGCTGAAAGTGCCGTGAAATTGGCTTGTTCTCCTCTTGGAGGACAGATGGGAGAAGAGAAGGATGGCTTCTCCTTTGACCCTTGTGTTCCTTCCATTTTCCCTCCATTTCTCACACTCTACTCTGCCTCCTGCAGGTTCTCCTTGGGGCTGGTGCAGGCTGTAGCCTTGGCAAAACTCCTCCACCTCCACGCCAAGGGCAGCAGCGGGGTGGCAGAGGCACCTGCCCGCAGCCCTCGTGCCCAACACAAACCCAGCATCATCCTGTGGGGCTTGTGAAAGGTGAAAGGTGTCTCTGCCCATGGAAGGGGGTTGGAACTAGATGATCTTTAATCTCCCTCCCAACCCAAAAACCCAAACCATTCTGTGATGACCCAAAGCAGCACAAGGACATTGTGAGCCACCCAGCCCCTGCACTGCCCCATCCCTGCCCCTCGGCCTCCACTGCCCTGTGGTCTGGCCATACTTTGGCTGGTACAGCACAACCATTTATCAGATGTATATGGTGATACCAGACACATAAATATGATTATACCATACGCCACACACACACACATATTTATATACACATGCTGTTATACTATATATACTTATATACCACAGTAGCTCTGCCCACATTAGAGCATCAAAATACAATTACTTTGCATTAGGCTTAAACCCTAGCTTGATGCTCCCTATTATGGCCTGTAACAGATCATACTGCACTGCCTTGGTAAACAATAATTTTTTCATTTTCTCACTGTTTAGGAAGAAAAAAAAAGAAGGAAAAAAAACACTCCATCTTTTCTAAGCTGGAATGCAAGTTTAAGTGAACGGGTTTCAAGAGAAAAAACATCATAAAAGCTCTTTTACAGCTTTTTTTGCAATCAATAAAAAAGTTTCTCACAGAGAAGATGAAACAACATCATTTTAGTATTCATATATACATTAAGGTATGAAACTAGATACCTGGTATTGCCGTTTACAGCTGAAACAGAACTACAAATCACTCTATGGGGAAAAAAGCCAACAAGATTCAAACAAATCTGACTAGAGCAGTAAAATCTATCCCATGTTTATAAATGTGTAGGAGGAGAGTATAAATTATTTCTTTCTGGAAAGAGATTCCTAATTACTTTTTTCTTTTTGTAATAATACCACCCTCTAGTGGCACTTTTTCTGCTTTACTGAAGCAAAAATGTGGTTTAACATATCAATCATATGTATTAAGAAATGATACAAAAATTGCAAATAGGAATCTGTTGACCTGCACTGAATTTCAAGCCCACACTCTGCAGTCTCTGAATCTCTGCAGCTTTGGAAAAAGCTGTATCTGGCTCATTTCAAACATAACTTATAAAAGTAAGTGCTTAAGAAAATGCTACCATGAGAAACATAAAATAATGAAGTCCCTTTAATGCACAGTTGCAGAATAACATTCCAGATGGATGAATTTCTCAGTGTTTGGTGAGTAAATTACACTCTGAAGTATGAGCCTTATAGTTTCAATGTATTATTATCTTAGCCCCCTGAAGATATTTTCCTTGACAGCCTTAAAGGTAGATATAGCAAGAGCTTGTGACTGTTCCGTCTGTTGACTTGCACTTCTTTCTTGGACACACTACAAATTCATCAATAAGGTGGTGGTGGGATTTTTTTACCATTCTCTTACAATTTCAGACAGAAACAACTAGAATGAGCCATTTCTAACTTAGAAGCCATTATTTTAACAAACCAGTCCTATGAAGAGATGAGCCTGAGGCACCCACAGCATATTTAGATATTGAGAGCCTCACATTTTCAGGGATAAGGATCTGGGATATCATTTCAGTCTACAGGGATAGCAAGAAAAATTAGATAGTGCCACAAATCCCACTAGGTTGGACCAAGATTTATAACCATTTATTTTTATACTTGATAGAGAGTGAGTAACACACAACTTCAGAAATTTGCCTCCTGTTTTTCTCGCTGCGAGGTAGAGTCAGCAGGTCAGCCAGCTTGAGGCAACTCCTGTGCTGGGAAAACTCAGCATACAAAATTTTGAAGTCATCCAAGCAAAGCCAGCCTGAGCACACAGTGTAACTTCATCGTGGAGATGGCTGATCATCTACATCCAATTCTACAGAATTTTCAGGCAAAATTGTAGATAAATTGCTTAGGAGGGTGAGGTGGGGACTTGATTCATTGCACTAATTCCCTGCCTCTGTAATGATAAATGAGGACCAGGTTTTTCCCAAAAAGCTATTATCCAATGACACTTGAAAGTAATTTGCTCTTGCTCTTTCTGGACAGGGATGCATGAAGAGAAAGGAAAGGTAGCTTTTATTTGGCCTACACATCTTGCTTTCAGCAGAGCTCCAGGCACTTTACTCAGAGACAAGCTCTACACCTAGAATGGGACTTAATCTATCAACTTTTCGAAATAGTTTGGGCAGATTTGCATCATTGGATTAAAAGCAGAAAGCTAAACCTGTTAATACTCTCTATCTCTCACCCCATCCCTCTGACAAGTGCTGGCATCTCTCAGACTGAGGACAGGAGCCAGCTGCACTGCTGGAGGCAAAAGCAGCCTCAGCTCTCCTGCTACAAGTCTAATGCAGGACTCTGACATGAAAGGCACAGTATTATAACCCAAGTTTTCACTCTTTAAGTGTTGTCTTCCTAGAGTTTTACCTCTAGGTCATATGGAGGTCTCAGACAGTTGTAGGCAGTCCTTGGTGAAGCATCACTCCCAGTCCCTGAAGAACCAGACCCAGCAACCACACTGGGAGAACATGTAGCTTCAGGCTGCAGCAGCCACCCCTGATCCTGCTGAAAGCAGGGTGGCCCTTTGGCTACTGTTCATTGTTCACAGTAATGACTGTGAACCAGTTCTGGGCTGCATCCACCCAGAAGGTAGATGACTTTCTCCTCTTCAGACAATTTATCCTCTCCTCCCCCATATGCCAAGAGAATTTTTCAGGGCCAGGGAGAGGAAGCTTGTTCCTCACCCGAGAAAGCAGAGGAAATACCTGGAGGCTCTGCCAAACATCTGCATAACCAAACAGAAGAGGGAGAGAGGTTGACTTGGATTCCCCTGGTCAAAGCCAACATTGATCTTGGGAATGACATTTTACTATGTAAATGTTTAAGAGACCATCAGGCTATTCCATACTGTGGGAGGCAATTTCCTCTGCTTTTGTTCCCAGACAAAACTAACTCCAAGACAAAATCAAAGGCTGGGAATTCACTTTCATAGGGACACCCCCAGCCTAACCTCAGCATCTCTCACTGGCCCTCATTTTGCCAAGGATCACATTATCCTTCCCACAGGAAATTTACAATTCTTGGTTCAAGGTTGTGCATCCCAGTACGAGACCTTGGTGATGCTGGCTCTTTATGGCTCTGATCTGAGGAATTCAACTTGCACACACTAAAAAGCCTCTCAATACCTTTGCAGAAAATGATGCATACCTCAGAGCCAAAAACGTAGTGCCACTAAATATTTTATCTTATCAGCAGTGAGCTGCAAAAATAAAGCACAACATTTCACTGCTCTGAAGCTCCACATGTTAGCATGTAGCATTGTAGCAGCATATCCCAGCTAATAATAGGATACCACAAAGCTTGTCTTAAATCATCTAAAACCAGCTGCTTTGCCAAGACTGCTGGTACCTAAAGATGGAACACCACCCTCCTAGAAAGAGTATAGTTATTTTAAAGTAGTCACATAAAACAAGCAGCTGCAACTACAGGTGGGGTCTAGCACAGCTTTTTCAGCACATAAAATTTATATAGATTCCTGTGAAATTAGGCCAGCAATGCAGAGAGGCCAACGAAAATCTTCTGCTCATGGTCCATCTGCAATGCAGTCCTTCTGCATCTGTTTTCTCCCTGCCTGTCTTTCCCAGAGCTGCCATCTGCCCAAGGCCATCTTATAATGACTTGTGTTCCCTTCTCCTGCATTTTGCTCTTCTTGCCGCTGCCCTGTGCAGCTGGGGCACAGCCAGGTCCCAGCAGCAAGGTGGAGAACTCTCTTACCCTACCACAAACCCAGTGGCTGCAACACCAGGTTGAAAGTTAGGAGAGAACTGAACTCAAACAGGCAAACTCCCCCAGAAAAGTTCCATAGCAATTACCAAAATAAGTCAGGCCATGTGTTGAGTGCATGCATGCACAAGAGAGGGAAAGAAGCAGTTCCTGGAGAAAATTATTGAGTACTTAAAGCAATTTCATGGCAAAAACCTGCTACCTTTATCCTCCAAAGGAGAATTCATGTTTAAACCAGTCCTTTGCTAACATGAAATCAGAGTCCGGTTCCATCTTGCATTTGACTTGTATATTGTTTTTGCCAGGTCTGCAAAGCATTATGGTATTGCTGTACTTGGTCAGCATTCTCATTTCCAGAGAAATTCTGCTTTTCCCAATAAACAGCTCCCACCTTTGCACAATTGCAGCCCAAAGGCCATCCCTGCCGGGCCACTCAATAGCTGTTCCCATGGGCGCAACACTGACGTACTGCTCTTGAGGCTCAGGTAGAGCCCAAGCAAATAAGCCATGCTCGGCCTCTGCTGCATCCACCTGGGCAGGGCTGGCCTAAATCTCCGGGAGTCTGAAAACAGGACTTCTGGAGCAAACAGGGCAGAAACACCAAAGGTTTCAGCCAACTAAGTTAGCTTAGTGCCAGCACTTCTGGAAGCAACCACAGAGCTCACCAGAAGCCCAGGACCAGCCACGCTGTGTGACATCCTGCTTTGTGCAAGATGAGGGGTTGTAGGCACTGGGCCAAACAACAGGACTTGAGGAACGAAGTATAGCACACCGCTGATTTTCTCAAGCAAAGAGGAGACTGGGACCCAGTGCAAAGGCAGCAGCAGGCTGACCTGAAGCACGTACACAAAGAAGCCTCAGATAAATGATAGCAAAGAACTACCATTAAAATGATCACAAATGTCTCAAAAGGCTCGTATATGAAGAAGAGTGGACCAGAGCAATGATTAACTGTGTGAGTGCCATAAAATTACTTTCTGCTATAGTGCAAATATTTTTTTAAAAAGTGGATTAGATAAACACTAGGTGTTAGCATTCAGATACCAGGAGCTTCCAGTACTTTTAGATCATTAAAGCCTGAATATTATGTGCATTATGCATATGTTGCAGTCCTTCACAGCACAATACAAAATACGTTAGTTTTCATTCCTTGCACTGTCTTTATGCAAAGGGAAGAGAAATGGAAAAATGTCTTATTGGAGAAAAAACCTGAATAACACATGCAAAAGAAAACAGCTTACAAGACATAAATATAAAATAACTAAGACTTCTTAGAATACATTTGCTGTCAAAATTACACTGCAGGCAAAGGGTACTAAATTAAATATTCTGCCAGTATCCTCATGGACTCAAGCAAGTCATGAGGTACATGAAATTTGCTACAAGATAAGCTTCAACACTGCTATTCTAAGCAATCTAAATGGCACCGGGAATATCAAATCTCAGTACCTGTTTTAAAAATGTTTAAATATGTCTGGAGGCAATGGCTTTCAGTATGCTATCATAAACATCTTTACATCTTGCATGTAAAGCAGTCATTTATACATGACTTTCAAAGTACACTAGCACATTTAGTCTTGCTTAGCTAAATTGGTGTAGAGGAAAAGCTGGCAGATGGGATATCACCCAGTTCAGCAAAAGTCTATTTGTTTTCCAGTTCTTACAGTAAAGACACTGATCAATCTTTCCAGTACTGAAGTTAGTAATGAATATTTTTTTTCCAGTTACTGAGTTTCTGGTCACCTTTCCTTACTCCACAGATATGTTCCTCCCCCTTGCTTAATTATGAAGGTTTTCATTTCTGGCCTAGCCAGTTTTATGTCATAGATACAGAATCACAGAATGGCTGGGGCTGACAGGGATCTTAAGACCATCTACTTTCAAGCCCCTGCCGTGGCTGGAGACACATTCCACTAGACCAGACTGCTCCAAGCCCCATCCAACCTGGCCAGGGATAGGGCAACCACAGCTTCCCTGGGCAGCCTGTTCCAGTGTCTCACCACGTTTGTAGCAAAGAATTTCTTCCACATATCTAATCTTTCAGTGTGAACCCAACAGTCGTCCCATTACCTCATTTGTAATTTAAAACAAACTCAATAAAGCATCAAATAAGAAACTGTGCCGTGAGTCTTCATGGATCTGACAAATCTATAAATATTCATTCATCCCACACGCTCACACTCCCCACACTTCGTTTTTGGTACCAGCACACCTCAACTCTGCAACACTACTTCATTTTGATTGTATGTCACCTCTCTTCAGCTTCACCTGTCTTCACCCAAGCCACTTTCTACAGCGTGAGTTTTCTGCTCCCCATGTTATATTAATTTAAGGCTCAGATCTTACAAGGACAGCCACAGGGACAGGACTCTGAGACAGCCCCACAGACTTCTCCAGCACTCAGTTCTTTCTATAACTCGCCTGCAAATCTCTCCCATTCCCTCCCTTCCCACACCACAAGAGTAATGGTTATGGCTCCCTTTGGTTCTTCATCAACTGAAATATTCAGAAATTCTTGGCCAGGAGTCACAAGGCTCCTGTGATTGCTTCCCCAAGACCCTCTGAAGAAAAAACTGCAGCAAAGAAAAAACTGCAGCAAACCACCTCCTCCTGCACAGAAGCATCACCCAGCATCCCTTCCCTTCCCTTCTAAAACACCATTTGCCAAGGACAATGACAGGAGTGTGATGTGAGCTACCAGGTCTGCTGAACAGTCACCTCCTTTTCCTCTCCCCATAAAAACCACAGGTAACAGCCTCTAGCCATTTCAGCAACTGCTAAAAGCTGCTGATCTGCTCCAAAGGGCAACAGATTTCCCTTCCACCTCTTCCAATTCCTCCCTTGCAACTCAGAAGTGAACGTGTCTGTACCTCACACAGTTTCTTCCTCCAGTTTTCTCTCCCCTTTCCCACACATACTATGACAGGGAAATACTGCACAGGCACACAGATTTTGTACAACACTTTATTTACACTGCTGAAGACTGGGAATCAGTTCTGGCGACAGTTTCTTTTGTGTTACTCAGGCTGAGGAAGTAAAAATTACATGTTATTACAAGGTCACTGTCCCACAGAAGGACGCGCACAAACTCTCTGAATACAGTCATTTGCAACTTTGTCCCGTTAAAATGAAATTCAAGCTGCAAAGAGTAACACTCTTACAAAAAACAGGTGCCCTCCAGCTGCTGGTATATTTGCAACCCCTGTTATTTTCCAATGGCAAAGAGCAGACTGAGCTTTTGCAAGTAGTGCTGCAGTCAGACCAAGACTTCAGGTGAAAGGCAGAAGCACAGATACTCACAACAGACTAACACATAATTACAGCAAAGCATGGAAGGCTCCATTTGGCACAAAGTGGAAAGTCAGAGCTTGTATTTCAAGAACAGAACGTGCTTATATGATTGTAAAAAATCAGCATTTGCAGAGAGGCAAGACAAGTTACCACAACCTTCTGTGGGAGAGAAAGGGAATCATTAAAAGACATTTGCGAAGGTATCTTTCATAGTTCAATCTTAACAGAAACCAACATTTTGACTTAAACTCCCTTTTAAAACAAACCTGATGATGTTACACATTACACAGTGTCAACGAATGACCTTACTTTACTACACATATATACATCAGTTGTCCTGAACCCCCATGAAAGTGCGTGCACAACTGCATAGCTAACAGTCGGAAGAATCCTGCAATGTAAGGCTAGAGGTACAGCCAAATTGACTCCCTTATTGTATTTGGAAACCCTGATTTCCAAATTAAAGCACTTTCAGGGTAACTAGAAAACATACTTTTTCCAACCCTGCAGCCTAAAAGTGGTGAAAGAATGAGGTAAACATAACTGCATAGGCTATATATTTAAATCCAAATCCCCGAAGTGTTTTGGCTTAATTATGAAATTATTTAAAACTGAACAGAGAGAAAAATAGTTATAACAACCTGAAAACAAATCTAGGTTGACACTAACAGCAAATTAGACAATAAATCATTTAGAATGGGCATTTCCTACTG
Source organism: Gymnorhina tibicen (assembly GCA_013399875.1). Classification (NCBI taxonomy): domain Eukaryota; kingdom Metazoa; phylum Chordata; class Aves; order Passeriformes; family Artamidae; genus Gymnorhina; species Gymnorhina tibicen. The sequence continues at coordinate 965,010 of VXAZ01002373.1, forward strand.
CCTTTTTTTTCTTATTTTTTAAGTTAGCCAGACAAAAAGCACAAATTGAAAAGAGCCTTGGTGCTTTTTCCATGGAGCTGTTCCTTCTAGAACATTTGCTCAACTTCAGCTTGTCTGCTTCAGTCAGTCTGAGCCAAGACTGGGCCCACACTGTCACAGCACTCCAGTGAACACCAGCCTTCCAGGCCACGCTGCAACTTCTCTTGCCCCAGCCCAAGTTCTGGAGCAACGACCAAGCTTTACAAAACAGGGCCTTTAGAAGAGATACCAGTGCTTAAGAGAGTGTCAGAGACCTCAATTAGCATTTTAAACCATTTGAAAACTAAATTATAATTAACAATACTGACTTTTCTGATTCTCGTATTTTTATTTAAAATGTGTCTTTGCAGGTTCACTTTTTTTAATGTTCCCTTGCATCAGTGTTTAGTTCCCAGAAACCATTCCTGTCAGGCAATGCAGTTTTCTGAAAAGATAGTATTTTCCATCCTCACCACATTTTCAATAAACTCTGTAGAAGACAGTCAATGATCAGACTAAGATAAAGTGCATATATTCCTTTCTGGTACAGGCAACAAAATTGTGGACTGAAAAAACAAATCATACTGAAAATTGAAAACCACACCAAAAAAACCCCACAGTGGCCCTTCAGCACCCCACAATTAAGTTGCCCCACTGCGCACTGCCCAAAAATACTTTTCTTCAAGTGTCTCTTAGGTTAAAAAAAAAAAGGAACTTAGAACATTTTAAAAAATGGTTCCTTTTCAATTAGACTCTGAGAATCACAAATTTGTGTAACTTTGAAAGCTACAGCTCCCTCAAGGCTGGCATACTGCCTTGACAACTTGTAAGTAGTTTGTATTTCACCCTTTGGATCCCGGTTTCAAGCTTGCAAAAGCTTTGGAGTTCTTAAGGGAATGTGAAATTTCATTGAGAAAAGAAATAAAATGATAGTCCCTTTCTGACTTCTTGGACTCAAAAATAACTACAATGGTAAAGTGAGGTTCGGGGCGAGTCAGAAAGTAGGTGCTTTGGACTTTGTCATCGTAGAAGTGAACAACCTTCTCCAAACTGTTGAGGTCAGAGGTTCTATCAGTCATAATCATAATCACATTGGGCCAGTGCATAACGGGCCTGTCACTGGGCAGAGACACCACTGCAGGATACTGATCCACTCCTTTGGGGGCTTCCCTGTATGAATGGGGGTGATGATAGCCATGTCCCTGAAAACTCTCTGATCCACGATTGTCAAAAATTAAGGAAACATTGACAGCATCATACTTCCGGATGAAGCTGGAAATTTTCCCAAAGTAATCAGGATTTGTTTTAGCAGTCAAAGTTTTCATTTCAGATGCTGTTGTCTGTCGACTAAGGGCCTCGTGAAAGTAAAAGCTAAACTTGGCAAGGAGAACGTTTTTGAGCTTCATCAGCCAGAGGAAGAGGTGTGGAGGTTGCACAGCCTTCTGAGACTGCCCTCCAAACAGGTGCTTCTTGGTCTCCCGCTGTTTCTCAAAAATTTGGCCCCAAGTCTGTAGCTTTGTGTGAGCACTGTGCAAGTTGACCAGGGATGGAAGGAACTTCCACTCTGAGATCTGAGCCTGAGCCTTTAAGAGGTGTGCAAGCACATCTACCTCCAGCTGGAAACTGCTTTCAAGAGGACTGAGGATTGGATGATGAAATCTAGAAAACATAACATTAGTCAAGACATGAGAACTGCTGTACACAACGGTGAAATCATCAGATAGTATTTGCCAGTTAACAGACAAAATATCAAACATCAAAGCAGAGCAAAGTGTAAACAAACAATAACATTCTTAATTTAAAGAACAGTTCTTTTTACATAATTAGGGTAAATATTTTCATGAATAAACAGTGTTTCGTGTCTGACAAAAAAAACCACCTGTCAGACATTTCTCTATCAAAGTAAAGGAGTTGTATTTCATCAGTTCAAGAACAATCACTGTTTATCTTAATCCATTAACTACTATAACACCATTTCTTTTTAAATTCAGGTGATCTTGTTCCAATTTAAAATCTCTTCAGGCAGTAATATATGTCTTGATGGTTCTGGAATAGCAGTAAGACATTAAGTTAAATCAAAGGAATTATGTTATAAATCCGTTGTTCACAAAGGGGAGCTATGAGGAAGTCAAGCTGAGCTTGGTTTTGCTTTTTTTTTTCGTAAGTCACAATAAAATTGCCAAGAAAAAAATAGTCACTGGAACCATAATTAACTCTTTCTCTTCTCACTTTTTTTTCCAGACATTTAGAAAAAATAATACAGATGCAGTCTACCTCTCTTCCCATGATACTCAAATTATTTGCAAATTTATAACATCATCAATAATAACATACTTAATTGAAACAGTGAAAAACTGTAATGTAAAATTGTTCCCTCACTGGCATTTAGGACTCTTTAAGAGGTCTCTAATAAAGAACAACAAAAAGTTCAAAGACAAGACTTGATGAGGTTTCCAGATTTATCCTCTCACTTTAGAAAAATATCTTGGGTCTTGTTATTGGTTTAAAACAATAAAGTTTATACAGAATTTTCCAACTTTTAACAGCTCATCTTCAGACAAAACTAAAGCAATGTCATTATTCCTGTCAGCTTCCAGGACACAACAAATAAAACCCATTTTGGAAATAGTTGGTTCAAAACCAAAACAACTTCATTTTTTGTGGACCAGAAGAGAGAATGAAAATTTCAGGCTTTTCATCCCCTCTCCCTTCACTACTTTTTCTTTGACTTTCCCTCAAGTTCTTGTCAAAACATTAACTCTTTGGCTTGTGAAAAATGTCTGACAATTTTATCACTATCTGTAACCACCTCTTTTTTTTGGAAGCCACAATTTGTATCTTGCAAGGATTTGTTATTAAGATGCAAATCCAAATCGGGGCTGAGAAGTCCAGAGCATATCTACATTTCTTTGAACAAACAAGAGTCAACTAAAAATAATTTCTAACAGTCAACATTAAATATCTCCAATCGTTTTGGTATTCACCAGAAAACCAGTTTTGCTGCTGTGTATTTTAAGAGGGTACAAAAATACAACATTATTTGTTGCAGACAAGCAATTATGCAACATTATTTTTTGCAGACAGTCCCATCAAATGACACACAGCACAGTGGTTTGAACACATTCGCAGTCAGACCAACAAAGTTTTCGTCAATCTTAAAAGCAATTTAAAAATCCTTACTAAGGCAGCATTGCCAAAGTCTCCTAGATTAACATTCTGATGTACAGCTTCCCACTTCTACTTTGCTTCATGGCTTTCTTAATGTTTCACTGTCCAGCAGGATTTGCTAAACTGTTTCAATCCAAAAATACACACCTTAGCCACAGCTGAGAAGCTTGATATGGTAGCAGAGTAAACTCACAAGTTATGTACTACGTTTATATGCTGTAATTGAGTTTTACAACGTAGAAGCATCCAACTGAGCTCAGTATCATCTAAAACAGACAAGTTCTTACAATATTTCATAAGCCAGAGTTTTAAAACTTAAAAACACATTGGAAAATTGATTTTTTCCTCCTAACCATTCTTGAAAGCAGAGGGATGGTAGTTTTGCTTTGCAGACTGTGAAGAAGCCACATGTTCTTTTTATTTCTTTCCACAGATCACACATTCATGCACATATTACACAATGCTGACTAGATAAAAAACATTAAACACTCAAAAATAATTATATTAAAATAGGTGTTATAGTTACTTATTCATTTCATACTAAGCTTTTAAAGGATCCTGCTTCTGATGCTGCTTTAATTATTTAAGATCCTACCCAAACTAACAGTTAAAAATTTCACTATTTACTTCTCCAGATGTATTCTAGAGAAAAATGGAAAGGAACATGTCTAGTATTGGCCATGTACAAGTCAGCAATAAGTAGTATTAAAATAGTAACAAAATAGCTTTACACTGTTCAAGAATTAATGACATTTCACATACAAACAATATGTCTTGTTAACAGTCAGTTCTGCTGTTCCTTTACCAGCAAGCAGGTATTTCCTCTACATTATCTGACCAGCTATTTTGACACATAAAGGAAAGAAACCAAGGCCAGAACCTATCTAAAAAACACACATCCTGTCTGGCCTTAGCACAGCTGGCTGAAATAACGGCACACATCCTCAACTACAAGTGAGGAATACACTGACAGAGGGAAGAGGCTGTGTAAGGATGAGTTTATTTGATCTTTCACCTGTAAAGCAGAAATGCCTCGCAGCCAGTACATATCAACGTAACACACCCCAGAAACTGATCTGAGATACGAAGAAACTAAAAGGAAGGACTAAAGGAATATATCATTACACCCACTTTCTCAGAAATATTCTGTAGGTCACTGGGGAGGAGCACACTGCAGCTACTGAATTAGCTCTGACAGCATCTTAGATTGTCTCCTTCTTAAAGATTGCTTGTTAACCCAATGCACGATCATCAGGTTTTTTTCAAGGGAGACATTACTTATTTTTTTAAAGATGTTATAATACATATAGTTATATAATATATCTTATATAAACATATTATATAATATATAATGCCTTAGAAGTACAAATGCATCAGTGAAATTAATTTAAATAGCACAGTAAAACATTTCGTATGCACGTATAGTCTCCAATCATTTCATCGAAGTATGAATTTTGGTTTTCAGATTTTTAACAGTGCTGCTGATTCAGCACATGCTCAGAACAGATGGCACTGGTTAGTGCACAACAGAAATCAACTTCTCAAAAAACACCCCAAACAAAAAAATGCCAACAATAAAAACACCCAAACCGCTAAACTTACTTCCCTTTACTCCTTAATGTTTATCACACCAAGGAAAATATATCTAAGCTTCAGGTTTTTATTGGATGAACAGCCCTGATATTTTAAGTGGTGACAAGCCAAGAATTGCAAAACATCACTAGTAAAACATATAGACTAGTTTTGATTTTCAAGGTGCAAAATTATGTAGCAATTTGCCAAAGTTATCCCTAAAAAAATAAAGGAATCAGCTGCAGTGCTTCAATCTGGAATATGAGAAAGCAGCACTGAATTATTTTGATTTTTCCTAGGTGAACACTTTAAAAATCATAACTGAAAAAAGTAAGACCTATGAATATTCTCCCCAAAAGTCTTGTTAGACACTATTTCACTAACAAAGATTTTTAAAAATTCAACCACATCTGACAGTTAACTTCCTACAATGGCTACCTTTTTTGGTTTAAAATGAAGAGGCAGAATTTGAGTGTGTTGACAAGCATTCAAAAATTCTCTTTTAAACTGCTATCGCTTTCAAGGCATATAAGTAAGATGTGAAATACCCATCCTACCCTCATTTAGAAACATCCTGGGATTTTTTTAACAGGAACTATTAAATCTTAACTTCAAGACACCATATTGGCAGGGACCAAAGGCTCAGAGGTGCTCCTCCTACTGGCTTCAAGACCTCTTGAGAGAAGTGGTAACAGCACCATAAAGCCCTCCCACGTAGGCCAGATACTTGTGGTGTAGCTTTTAGGTCTAAGCAGACATACGTCTAGCCTAAAAGGTAAAATTGTCACACAAGTATTTGCTTTATTTATGTCACTTTTACTGAAGTCCACATGAAATTAAGGCTTGTTTCTGCTCCCCTGCCAAAGAAAAAGTGCAAGAAGCCTTGCATCTTATAAAAGGAAAATCACTCTTCCTCTCTCCTGAAAATGAACACGCTGAGCATTAATTAAGGCATAGGGAGGAAGGCTCCTAGTACACCACGAGCAGACTCCCTTTTTTATTTTTCTTCTTTTGAAGAAACTTCATGCATCTGATGCTGCTGGCCAACACAGACTTCACACATGAATTTGTGAAGGGACTGTGCTGTTCAGCAGCCAAAGGACAGCAAAGTCTTTTAAGTTTGCTTTGAACTTCGACATCAGGTATTACAGATCACGTGTCTGAGTACATACTGCCAACAAAGAAGCACTGACCTTGAACTGTATTTCTTTAAGATGGATTCCAAAATGTTTACCAGTTCCTCAGAGTTAATGAACTTTTGGGTGCTGAGCGTGTACATTTTTTCATAGAAGTCAGCAATTTCCATCCGAGCCTGAACAAAAAAACAGAGCTGTTCAGACAGGTGAGAAAGCAGCTCTTCCAAGTGAGGAGCTGTTCCTCCTAGAGCATTGTGACCCGTCGCCACCACCTTCTTCAGCTCATTATGCAGAGATGTGTAGATGGTTCGGATGGAGTCCTTTCGGCTGAAGAATGACTGACCACCTGTTCAGATAAATATGGAGGTATTACCAAAATCCAGGGACAGCAAAGATAGACAGCAATACTGGAAAATTCTTGTCATTATAGATTTAGTTGGTTGTAAGTATTATTTAATTACAGTACTTCTTTTAACAAAGAAACAAAATTCAGTGTTTTATTCTGCAAGTAACTGAATTACAGAGCATATGCTCAGAAGAACTTTATGTAATTTCATGCAAGCTACACTTTTCCCACTTCACGTCTCAGCAGCCAATGGCTGCTGCAAAACAACATCTTCACAACTGCCTCAGTTATGACATCACTTTTAAGAAACCCAGGGTTCAGTTAAATTTACTACTATGACCTGGAAATACTGTTATCTGTGGAACTCAGAAGAATTAAGTCATCATGACTTGACTGATGAAGTTTTAATAGCCTCCACTTCTATTAATAACTCTAGATCTTTTCCAGAGAATTCCCTTAACAATCCCGCTTCAATCGTGAAGCACTCAAATTCACAAAGCAACCTTTAAATGGGAACCATGTGACATCTGTGCGTACCAATCAAATGTTTTCTAGTCCCTACACAATCTCAAGATAAACCGGAATTCAAAGGGAAAACAATCACATTTTATCCCAGTGAGACCACAGTGCAGATTAATCCATAACTAAAACTTGAAGGGCAGGAGGGAGAACTAGAAGCCATCTGTGCTCCTTTCTACCTGCTCAACACTATGAGGAATTTAAAAGAGAAAAGAAGACAGGAGTAAAGGGTCAAAGTAAAAAATATTTAAGACATTTGTACAGACAGACTGTACAAATGTACTAGCCTTATTTCATCGTTTCTATTTACAGAAGACCTAATGTGCCATTCTGGCACTCAACAGCTGCAGCAGAGCAAAGACCACAGAGATTGAGTCTGAATCTTTTAAAGATTCCAAATTTAGGTTCCACTTTGAAACTGCTTATAAATTTTATAATGGTGGATAGTTCTTTCCACATTCCTTTTACACATACAATGTTCAAAGGTGACCATTGACATTTGAGGCAGAAAGGTAAAGAACTGGCTATCATAGTGAAACAGCTCCCATTATAAGACAGGAGTAGACCCCTGGACACAGGGAGGAGGAAGAATCATCTATTGCAGTTGTTCATAAAATAAATAAATAAACAAAACTTTGCCCCTTCTGCTGTCACCTTTATCCTTTCTGCAAGCACCAAATTCACTCTTTAAAGTCAGCCTTATAGACAGAGTTTTGGCTATAAAGATCTTCTTATAAATAATTCCAAGTCACCACTTAAATAACAAAGCCAAATTTTCTTGAGGGTTTAATGCGCTATGCATCAGACTCATATCCTTTGATCCATTTTCCATGCCCATCTGCAGTTCAAAAAGAAAATAAGCAGCTTTGCCCAAAGGGTAATGTCATGAAAGCTTGTCCTGTGCCAGTTTGGGATTTTTCTATTCACGTACTGACGAAACACGAAGCAGCTGAGATCATGGCCAAAGCTTCCTGAGATCCTGCAGTACCTGCATGGGTAACAACTTCTAGGACAACTTCTCCAGCCTCGAGTACTTACACACATACATCTCTAATACAAGGTGAAAAAGCTTTAACGTTTTGGTCACCCCAGTAAGCTCATCTTTGCCTATATCTAAGCCAGAGCATCTCAACACAGAAACACCTCTGGCTAAATCTTGGGACGGGCGGGTAGGTACCCTGTCCGCCAATGAAGAGATGCATCGACTGGCACAGCAGGCAGTGTGCCACCTGCACGGCACCTGTCCTCTCGTTCATTCTTTAAGGGCAGCACAAATGGCACAGCCGATTTCTCAGCGGGCCCACGGACACTTACTAACCCAGCACTCGTCTTTCAGACGCACATGCACGCACCCGCCGAGGCAGGGCCCCCAGGCACCTCGAGTACGCAGCACTGTGCAAACACCGGCTGCCAGGTGACCTCCCAGCCGCCCGCTCTGCGCCCGCGGAGCCCAGCGCGGGGCAGGCCCCCAGCCTGAGGCCAGCGCGGCGCGGGCTGGGAGAGCCGGTCCCTCCCTCCCCGGAGCGATACCTAGCTTCTGTCCCAGGAAGGTCATGCTGTGATAGGCCTTCTCGGCCGCCGCCAGGTGCGCCAGCCCGGCCAGCAGCGCCAGCCAGCTGGACCCCGCGCTCTTGTTGGCCTCCCGCTCCTTCTCCACATTGTCCTTGGCCTTGTCGTAGGAAAAGATGCCTAGGTGGGAGAAGAAGGTCTCCAGCACGGCCTGCTCCACCGGCACCGGCGCTCCCAGCGGGATCGACTCCCCCATCCCGCCCGGCGCCTCCGCAGCGGCCGCGACTTCCGGGTCCGGCGCCCGCCCGCCNGCTGGCGGGCCGGCAGCGGAAGGCCTCGGTCCGCTCCCCGCGCTGCCCGTTCGCGTGCGCCGGCTGCGCGCACCGGCGCTGGCTCCTGCTGGCCGCTCGCCTCCGCCCTGCCGCCCTGCGTTTCATGCTGTAAGCTTAAAGCTGAAACCCACTTTCCTGCTAAATTATTCTTTCAGTTAAAAAAAATTCTAAACCCCAAGGTCTTTCTGAGGCCCTTATTCCCACCTCTTGGATTCCCACAGGACCCTGCAGCTACTTTGCGTTTATAGTTTCTCCCTCCCTTGCGACTGGGAGATTGTGGATTACCCACGTTAATCCCATTTTCTTCTGTTCATATTTCAGTCAGAAGAGCTGCCTGAACTGATTCTCTCCGTGGAGGCGATGAGGAGTATAAGGCTGAGCCACAGGGCCAGGCAGTAGAAGGGAGCTCGCTGGGGCAGCACTGACTGGTCCCAGTTCCACATAACAACTACCCGTCCTTGCACCGACAGACAGCTCCCCTCCAGGCTGAGTTGCAGCTCTCCAGCTAACCCAGAATGAACACGTTCCCAGTTTCCTCTCTGCACAGTATTGCCCTGCACTCTTAACAGCACCTGCAGCTGTTTTTAGGCTGACATCTGGACAAAACACAGCATCAGTTCTCTAACACTGGTATGACGCATGTACTAATTTAAGTAGCTGACTGCCTCTTGTTCAGGAAACACCATCACTGAAAATGGGCATCAGATGCAAGCATCAGCTTTAGGTATGAAGCAGCCTTTTAAATAAACCTTAACTACACAGTGTCTGCAAGCTTCTTACTGTAAACGAAGCAGCCTGAGGACTTGGGCTTGGACATAAAAATTGTCATCATTTTCATTCATTGGTCTAATAAAAGGATAAATCTGCCAAGCCCTTCATCACTTTTCTAAGCACAGGCACCTGTGTATGCATACTTAAGCTTATTAAGAGCGGTGTGCAACATCCCTGAAAAGGTTCAGGTTAGAAATAAAATTTTGGCTTTAAATGCTTAAAATTTGAAGCAACTTAACTGAAGTTATGAGGTCTTTATTCCTACAGCTGACAAGTCTGAGTTCTGTATGCACCAGAAGCTGCCTTCTTCCTGAATTCAACTGATCACTTAGTGTGCCAAAAGAACAAAAGGGATGTAGGATTTTACAGCTGCTCAACAGACTTCTCTGACCTGGAAAGTTGGTTATTAAAATTTGATTTATTGATGGGATATTTTGGTAATTTAACTCAGCACCTGAAACACTCACCTGTTCAAGGCAATCACAGCTGTAAATAGTAGGCTGCCAATGGTTTACAGAAAATAAAAGAGTAGGAAGGGGGACTCCTAGATAATCAGGACACTGTCTCCAAAAGACAACTGGGAGTGAAAGGTTCCAGTAAGACCTTTATTGCAACACAGAGTTGACAACATGTTCTTGTATTTAATAGAAAGTATTTGGTCTCTTGGTAGTGAAACGTGGTTTGTGCTGGCGACGCAGAACTCTGTGTGGCAGCGGGAACTTGATTTTAGAATCCTGCAAAAAAAATGTTTCTATGTCAATTGAGGTATTAGATGAACAACAGAAAATAGCTTGCAATAAACAGCCAAGCTGTTTTCAGTGACTAACTTATGCTTAGAAAAATAATCCATCCACAAATTAAGATACACTTCACAGGAACTTAACAAATACCTTCATTTCAGTGCGTTTTTTTCAAAGTAATGCCAGTAAGAGGCATGTTTTCTGCACCGTAACATGTATTTGCTTTATTGTGACTTTCTTCCAAATACTTCTAGCAGTAGAAGCTTTGGTCATAATATACCATAATCATTAACATATGCACCCAAGTTTGGTTCCTGCCCTATTTCTGGCTGCAAAGCAAACCTGTACCACACAAGAGAGATCCCCTCTTCCAGTCCAACGTTAGACCAGGACCCACTGGCCACTGCAGTGTTGGCTCACTTACATGGAACTGCTTGACTGCTGGTCTGCGGCACTTGCTGGCAGCAATTTCCTCAACCTTCATGATCTGAATAGAGTGAGCACGGGCACGATGACGGGCTCCCATATCACGGTCTGGAACAACAGAACTCATTAAAAATAAATTTTATGACATTTTCTATTCAAGAATCTTACAGCCTTTTGTTCAGGAAATGTTCGTAGTGTCACCTACAACTTTTAAAATTTCTAATCAGCTGCAATTAAAATCACAGTTTCTATTACATTAAAGCGATGGCACAAATATCACAAAACCCACAAACAGCAGCAAATTCTTCCTGTAAGTTATAAGTAAGCTCCTCAACAGGAAGTGCCATCTTACTCATCTTGTCCAATTTCAAGAAAGTATACACAGACACAATTAATATACCTAGGACTATTTAATCTCTTGCAAGAGAAAAAAATCCTGTGATTCAGAATCAACACTGAACTATGATTACTGGAAAGACACTTGAACTTCAAAACAATTTCCCTTCCAACAAGAAGGTGCAAGTAAAGGTAGGACCTGAGGATATCTTTACTTTTATTGAAATAGACCAGCAATAGAACCATGAATTTATGTTCATCCCACATAATCAGGCTTTCAGAATAGGAGCAAGCATCTGTACTTGGGCTACCTGAAAACTCCTCTATTCAGCAGTGCAAGTCACTGGCTTCAAATCACATCCACATCTAGTTCCACAAGGCACGTCTGTTGAAATACTACTGTGTTTCCCATGAAGATCTAACACACCTATTAAAAACTTACCTGTCACAACTACTCTTGAACATAAAAGTACCAGTCGTTGTATCATGAACAATAAGGTTCCCAAGTCTCTTAAGCAATCCTTCAGTATGTTAATTAACAGGGATTATCGTACGGTAATGTAGAACCTTAAATTTCACTTTCAACAGCACTTCAGCTTTTGAAAGGCGACACGATACATTTAATATTTGCACACATGACAAGAATATCATTATTAAGAACAATATTCTTTGGGTTTTTATGTGCAATCTGTAGTGCTTATAACACCTTGGAGTCAAATATCAACAGCATCAGATACACAAATGGTCCATCCCTCAAGTACTTCAGAAAACAGACTGAAATCAGGACAACCATTAAGTTCCCTGAAATGAGGCAATGAGATCTTGGAGTAACAATAGGGGTTTTTTCCTGTGATTTTTTTTTTTTAACTTGTTCTCCAAAGGACAGATGCTAGTATGAGCTCTGAAATATTCTCTTCACAAGACTTGGGAAGATATATTCAATTATCTTAAAACAGCACAGTGTGGGAAATACATACAGCACCTAAAAAGTAATTAAATTTTCAGTTTGTATAGCAAAACTCATTACTAGAATTGTAGAAAGACACACCAAAATGAAGTGGGCATATTTTTCAGGCAGAGAAACTATATAAAGAGAGGTAACAAGTCAGATACCACATGTACAACAGATAAACATCTATGGAATATCTGGCAACCCCCTCCTTTATTTTTCCAGTGTTTCAGTTATTTTACCATGGATTAAGTCAGCATGCTTTAGCCCAGTTTGAGATTTAATCTTCTACTTATATACTGATCCTACCATTTTATACCTCAAACAGTTACATATACTCACAGCACTGAGTGACAGCACCCGCAGTGGTCAAATCTCTGTACTCCCTGTACATGTTGTGGGTTCCACTACGAGAATCATAGCGCAACCAAATACCAAAATTTTTTACCCTCAGAGGGGACTTCTCATACACCTGGAATTACACAAGAACATGGAAGTGGTTAGAGATAATGTACTATCACCATTTTACAGATTTAATAGTAAATATTTCAGAGCTCTAACGAAACCAGTTTTAAGTCCTACTGTCAAAAACCAACTCTTTGGTCTCTTTCCCCTTACCAACATAGCTGGATTTATGTCTTGATAATTCAGAGTAGAAAGCTTTAATAATTCAAAGAAAAATACAAGATTTCAGGTCTAAAGACTGTCCTTGAAGAATCAAGATAGAGGAGTGTAAGCATACAAACATCCACTTTCCCACGGTTATGAATATCTGATGCGTCTGAAGAGGTATATGGCACAATGAACCAAGTCTAAGAACGAGAGAGCAACACATGGCTCATAGCTTTGAAGCAGTAAGTTTCTATGTAGTTTACAGGACATATACCAGCACTTTCAAAAACCAAACTTGTCACTCCTTTTCACAGCAACTGAAAGATGAATGGATTTCAACCTCACACGCAATAACTGCGATTACTATAAAATCCTTCCACATAAACCTGCTGGAATTCCCTAAGAATCTCCTACGTTTTTAGGTTTTTAATCCTTCACCTGGCCACAGTACACAATCTCTCCAGAAGACTTCTTCATCTTCTTCAGCTGAGAAACAAAGTACCAGAACCGGGACTTGGCGACGACATGGTTCGGAGCGAAGATCCGCATGCGGTACAGAGGAGGCGTCGTGCATTTCGGCGTGGGCAGGCAGCGCCCGACCACCTTGTACTCCCGCAGCTGGAGGGACACGAAACACAGGCGGCCCGCAGAGTGAGTGAGCCGCGGAACCACCGCCACGCCCGCCCCCCGCCGAACCCGCGGCAGGATCCGCGGCTCCAGAAGAGAACAGCGCGACGAGAGGAGCTCAATCTAGAAGCGGAGAGAGCCCCTTGCGCTGGGCGGGTCGATCTCCCCGCGGTGCCACCCGCCGATCTGGGCCCGCACCTGGCGGGAGCGGCGCCGCCGCCATGTTGGCCGCTCGCCGCCTCACGGGCCAGGCGGCGCCGTTCGGGCACGCACGGGCCGCTCTCGAGCGCTATAACCCGCCATCGCCGCCCTCCCGATGGCCACGTCGGCCCCACTCCCGGCCCCGGCTGCGCCCTCCGTGCCCCGGCCCATACTCACGGTGCCCGACGCCTTCATGGCGCTCCTCTGCCGCGGCCCGCAGGAAAGGAAAGGGACGGCCGCGTGCGCCGCCGCCTCACGTCAGTCACCCGGCCCCGCCCCCGGCAGCCCGTGCGGCGATTGGCTGCGAGCAGCGCGCGACTGGAGGACGCTGCTGTCAGTCTCCGCGCGCGGCCCTGGGTTCCGGGCTGGCGGCGCCGCGTGGCCCGGCCCGGCCGGCGCATGTCCTGCCCCGTGCCCCGCGGGCAGCCCGGCCCCGGCCCCCTGTTCCCATCACTGAGGCCGCGGGCCTGCATGGTCCCGATAGGAGACCTGGCTGTGCATGACTCCATCTCCCGCTGGCCCTGCTGGCGTTGGCGCGGAGGACGCGGCAGAGAGGCTCCAGGCGGAGGCACCGCGCTCCCCTCGGGGCGGTAGCCGGGAGGGGAGGGCTGTTGGAGGAACCTCTCTCGCCCCTCGTCCCCTGGGAGAGCGAGGTCACTGGCTACCGTGAGGTTGCTCCTACGGATTGCCCCACGCACTCAGTTCCATGGGATCCCTCTGTTTTGCGGCTGGTCCCGCCGGGCGATCGCTCCCCGGTGCGCCGTGAGCGGGCAGCGGCTCTGCTGGCAGGACAAGCAAGTGTCTCTCGAGCTTTGGGCGCCTCACGCCATTAAGAGCTGTACTGCTGTACCCACGGGACAGGAGTGGGTTTTGCCTTGAAAGATAGTGTAACTGCAGCGCGACTGGGACGGGTTTGTAATGCAGTTGTTCGCGTTTAGGTCGGTTTTAAGCCTGGCCCGACGGCCACGCGGGCGTGTGATGACGCCAATCCCCGTACGCTGCGCTGCGTTGCAGAGCCCTATGCGCAGGAGCCCAGTGCCACATGTGCAGACACAGCTAGATCGCTCCTCATGGACAAGCCTGCGCCAGCCCGAGCCCTGCCCAGTGCGCGTCCCCAAGCAGGTCGCTCCGGCCGCTACTGCGGAGCTCGCACCAGTGCCCCAGTCGCCCCCCGCCGCCGCAGCACGATTTACAGATGCTGAAGGCAGTTCGGGGGCGGGCTGGGACAGCCCTAGTTTATTTCGCCGGTGCGGTCGGTTTTACGGCGGTACCGAGGTGGGGGGCGGGACTACGACTCCCAGGTTACCCCGCGGCCGGGGCATATCCCGACGTGCCCCGCAGCCAGCCGGCTTAGTGGAGAGGGGTGGTTCTGTTTTTCCTCCTCCTCCTCCTCCTCCTCCCCCCGCCGCCAGCCGAGGCGGCGCGGCCCGGCCCGCTCCGCTCCCTGTGCTCGTGGCGGCTGCGGAGCCGTGGGGGGGGGCGGGAGCACTGACGGCGGCGATGGAGCACTGACCGGGAAGGTACCGGCGGGGGGGCGCGGGCAGGACGCGACACGCGGCGCGGGTGACTCAGTCCGGGGGGGAAGGGGCAGTGTGGGCTGAGCTGGCGGCGCCTGCGGGCTCCCGCGAGTCCCCTAGTCGGTTTCCTCAGGCCGGGGCCACCTCCCCAGTAGCTGAGAGGCTTCGGGGAAGAGGGGGAGGCACCTCCACGTCCGCTTGACCCCGCTGCGGGGGGACAGCGGCGGCCGCAGCCGGCCGGGCCCCGCTGGTCCCGCCCTGCGGGTGCCACGAAAAAAATCTGTTTTTCTCTGTAATACACGCTGCAGTCTGCGGTGCGGTTCTGTTCGCGGGAGGTGCCGCCTCGCTGGCTGTCCATCCGCTCCGCTGTGGTTCCGGTGGGGGAAGGAAGAAATCGTAGGACCGCAGCGTGAGGGGAGGGAGGGACCTCCCCGCACCTCCATATTCCGCTGGTCCCGGCGTGGTCGGAGCGGTGGGTCTCCGCCGCGGGTGGGACGGCTGGGTCGCTTCCAGCGGCCCGGGACGGCGCTGGAGAGGTTTAAGGACAACCCGGTGGCTGTGCCGCCGAGCTGGACACGGGGGGCTGTGAATTCCCGACGCCCTCCCTGGCTGCGCTGCGGAGCGGTGTTGGCTTTTCCCAGCCACAGGAGACCGGGCTCTGACCGAGTCTGGGGCGGGGGCAGGGAGGCCTTACTCCTTTCGGGGAATTCCTGCCAGTAAAATTGTGCCTAATGTTACTTGCAGAAAGAAAAAGTTTTCTAGTCCTGTTGAAAAGTTGTCGAAGTAGTAGTAGTTACACAGCTGTTAGCTTTAACCGCATGTTAGGGCACTGTAAAGGGTCTAGACCCCAGAGGCTGTAAATATGCCCAAGGTTTGCAGCAAGCAAAACCGCAAAAAAGACTGTAAAAGATGAATTTTAATGTCTTTGTTTTATTAGAGAGACAACTTGAGGAAATTCAAATGAGGCACGCCACTGGCTCCCCCTGTGCTATCACATCTTGTAAATACTTAAAATGACTGCTGCACATGAAGCTTTCTTTAATTGCTGATTATTCCCATGGTTAGCATCTGTAGTTAAAATGCTCTGAATGCTTTCAATTATTGTGGTATATCTGGATCGAAGTTATACACTTTGACCACATTTTTATTGCTGATTGGGCAGTCTTCCCCACTTAAAGTGGGTTGACTTTTTTTTTTCCCTCCTTTCCACTATGAAAACAATCTTTACTATCAAATGCGTTTTTAAGTATTTAGTAGGAGAAAGGGAGTAAACTATTCTGATGAGACATACCTGTATGATTTCACTGGTAAGGAACGGGATCTTCCTAATTACTGTAAGATGAGTTTGCCACCTGACATGGTGTACTGCTTAACAAAAAAATAATCTCTAAGTAAATAAGACAATACTTTCTTCAGAGCTGCATGTTAACTATTAATATTCTCAATTGTTTTTGTAAATAAAACTTGGTTTAATTACATACTTGATGTTATAGCTAAGTGCATTTTGCAATGGATTTTGTGATTTATCAGTACTATTAAAATCACAGTTCAGTTTTGCTTTGGAAGTGTAACTGGCTGGTTAAATAGATTTGTGGTAGAAAAGCTACCTGCTTAAGTAAAACCATGAGGCATGAAAAGTTGTTTTATTAGCTTTCTCAAGAGGCTCATTCAAATATTTTATCTCATTAATTGTTTTTTATAGTTGGCTAGTCAAGATGAAACTGAGGAAAGGCTATATGACAGAAGTTGAAATTTTAATTATACTCATGAGGCATTTAGAAAATTAGAACTGATTGGCATTGCTGTTAGCAATAACAAGTGAAGAGAATACATGTTTGAGTCGCGTTATTTTTAATAGTGAAATTTGTCACCCAGGTATAAATCATCTGCCCTAAAGATAGTAATGTACTGATATCAGCAAGCAAATATGCAAAAAAATGCTTCTGTATATTAAATAGTTGTGTAACTCTGGACCAGACCCTAATCAAAAGATGCTATTAAAAAAAATTCATTTTCCCTGGAGCATTTTATCTTTTTTTAATCTGGCTCTTCTGGATGTTGATTGTGGGGAAAACAGATTGGGGGCTGGGGATGCAGAGAGAGAGAAGACTCAGCACAGCAAGTTTAATCCCTAAAGATTCTGCCCCTGAGGGGGATCACTGTGACTAAGGCAGTCTGTGAAGCTTCTTTTGCCACGGAGTCATCACTTTGTTCCAGACTTTCTGGTTTCTGTACTGCCGAAACCTGCAAATTTTTTTTTGTATGAGCTCGATTTTACTTATTAAATTGCTTTTCATTATGCACTTTGGCATAATGTATTCTGTCTTGACTTTTCTATAAAAGTCTGTCACCACATTAAATTCTGGGCTCTCCTTTTCAGTTCTGCTTGCTGTTGCTTGTCACTGTGCCACCTTTCTTCCCGTGGGGGAGGGTGAACAGTACAGCCTGCACGAGACGCAATACTAAGAAATTGGAAGTTCTACCCATGGGTATGTAGGCAGCTTCAAACCACAGCTCCTTTGTATTTCATCTCTTCCTCTTGTCTCTTCCTTTCCTCTACCTCCTACAGACTTACGTAACAAGGCCTGATTTCAGGCCTAATTAACTATGTTACCATGGGGGGGAAGGCGGGGCAGAGATCTGAAGGATAGATGGATTTTTGTCCCCTCCTGTTGTTTAACAGCATCCTAGTATTTGGCAGAGAAGCTTTAATTTTTTTTAAATCTCTGTTTTACTAGAGCATTGCAGAACAGCCTGTAGAGGCAAGCCATCTTCAGAACAGTTGTCTAGCTCACTTGTTAATTTTACACTGAGTTTCCTGAATAAAAATCATTGCTAGTAAATCAGCACCCATCAGTAGGAACAGAAAGCTTTTATTAACAACTCAGTATGGTGTATTTTGTGGTTAATTTCTAAGACACTTGTATGTGCTTGCTTTAGAAGAAAGACCTCCTAATGACTTTGCTCCCACCATGGGAAATACTTCATAGGTGGGTTTATGAAGCATCTTAACTATATTGTTAAGAGTTGAGCAGAGATTTTTTTTTTTTGCAGTTTTGTGGTGGGGGAAAAAAAAAGTGGTCTTTCATTTAAGGAGTAGATTTATGCATATGTCATATCTTGCTGAAACTTCTGCATGCTTGAAATTTAAGCCTTTCAGTTGAATACTATACATAATGCCATCTTTCTGTTAACTAACTTCTCTTTTCAAGAGAATTGAAATATATGAAGACTTTAAAATTTCCTTGTTCAGTACAAAATACAGTACTGTGAAAAGCTGATTAAAGGACTTAGAATTCTGATGTCTGTATCAGAAATATTTGCATTCATGTTTAGTTGGCATACATTGTTTGAGATTTGTGGGGCAACTTGTGTAATTGTTGCTGTGCTGGTTTTAATTTTTCTAGTTCTGCTGAGCAAATAAAATTTCTTTCTTTATTTGCAGATGATCGTATTTTCCCCTCTAGAAGAAGTGAGCAAAGCAGTTAGGAACAGGAAACAACGAATATAGCAATAGAGATGGATGAACAAGCCCTTTTAGGGCTAAACCCAAATGCTGATGCAGACTTCAGACAAAGAGTATGTAATTAATTTCCTCTTCTCTCTAATAACTGGAGGTGATACTGCAGTGCAAAAATCTCATGTTTTCACAGGCTGAGGGGTTTGGTGGGTTTGTTTTGTAAGCCAGTGCATAGGGTTTGTGGTGGCAAGTACAAAACAAAGTCATGTTGCAAACATGTAAGCTGAGGACTGTATTATCAATTCTGTTACACTTCAGTTCAATTGCACTTACTGTGCACAGAATTTATTTTTCTGAACTCTGACTTTAAGTTTTTTTAATTCTTTGTACCTGTTGCTCAACTCCTTACATAGGTTCTCATGGAATGAAAATCAGCCACAGAAAACAATTTGCTTGAAGTTGGCCTGTTGATTCTTAGATATTTTTTAACTATAATTTTAATGGATTACTTTACTTTAGTGTCTTTTTAATGAAATGTGTGGGTTTAATTGTAGTGAAGCTTGTGTTACTGTAAGTAGGCTAAGAAAGTAATCATGGTATGTGGGTAACATTTATTGCCTAAGAGATGCTCTTATGAGAAGACATTATTATTTATATAACTATTTATTGAGTAATTATCTCTGCTTACTGATTACCACGTTGATTTAACTTGTCTGCAAGATAACTTCTAGTAAAATCTTTCAGGAACGAGGATGTTAATACCATGGTATTGTGTTCGTAAAACAAATCCTGGAATGTTTAAAACAGTTACAAATGTGGTTTGATTTGCTAAGCAGCCTGTTAAATATATTGGTTCTGGGTATTTGTCCTTTTTAAAAGGATGGATATAGCTAGTCTTTAGTGATCTGTTAATAGACTATCACTAAAACTGGAAGCTTTTAGATTTATTGACCTTTTAACTATGCAGTCTGGCCAGTTTTTAAATATTTCATAGCAGAAGGGGACCTACGTTTTTCCACTATCATGTAAGATGTAACATAAGGGAAGTGTCAAACCATTTCTAAACAATATATTAAGTACAAAAAAATCACTAGTACTAACTACAGGAAATTCTTATTTTAGAACTTACTTCTGAATAATTACTTTGGGAGATGACTTTGGTGAATGGAAATCTTTATGAACTACTGCAAAAAGCAGCCCTAAAAATACCCAGCAGCCAAACCTCTGCCTTGAAATACAGGCATTCATAGAATTGAAATAATGTTATTAATCTAACCTCTGCTTCAAAACTTGCTTTACTGTTCTGTATTACAGGCCACACTGAGTCTTAAAGCAATTAAATCAAATTAACTTTTGTCAAAACTGTTTAGAAGTCCTGATAAGTAACTCGATTATGTAAAATTTGTAGCAGTTTTCGTGATATCTGTAGAAGATTCATAAACTGACAGTTGTCCAGGTGGTCAGTGTTTGAATGTTTTTTGAGCTTGGGGTGTTGAATACAAGCAAAGTGGTGCAACAAAAATAGTGAGTTGTTTTCAGTGAAAAATCTAAATCACCACCTCTTTAGAATTTGTGGAAGGAATTTTAACTTGGATGTGAACTTCCACCTAAATGGAAAGGCCCTAAGCAAGCTGCCCTAGTCAGCTGTATCTCTGGAGGTTCCATCTAACCTCAACACTTCTGATTCTATGACTTCTGTATTCAAGTAACAAAAATCTTTGTATGGAATATGAAGTGGAAATGGGTACCTATGATATTAGCATTTGGAAGAAACCCGCTCAGTGTTAAGGTGATTAGGGAACCACTGGAATTTATCCAAATAGTGCTGATTTTTTGAAGAAGAGCTGTTTAAATATGAGGACAAGTGTGAATTAGATGTATTGCTATGTGCTTTGTTCTTTTTTAAGCGAAACTTACCTCGATTTTTGCAGGCACTAGCCTACTTTGAGCAGCTCAAGATATCTCAGGATGCTTGGCAAGTCTGTGCAGAAGCGTTAGCTCAGAGTATATACAGGTAATGTAACTAATAATTTCTTATTTTCATTAGTAATATGTGTGAGTCTGATTTAGCTGTGCAGCGTAATAGGCAAGCTAAATTGTTCAAAGTTAATATGGTCTTCATACTATTTTCAGTATCATCGTTGATCTGTGGCCTCTGTATAATGCTTTTCAAGGAAGAACCATGTGTAAATTAAACTCCATGATAATTTAGTAGCCTAAAGACTGCTGGTGTTTGAAATCCAGGGGAAAAGAAGAGCTGAAAATTGCCCACTGTGAGATTATAGACTTTATATGCAGTAGTCTCATAAGTAGTTCCTTGCCCCTGTTCTATGAAGTAGGCCATCCCATTTTTCAAGATGCAAAGAGTGTGTAATCACCACTATTTTTGCACATAGTTGTGCATTTACATCAAGAATACTAGGTTGTCACTGTTTTATGGAATAATTCAATTTGGAAGGAAATTGAGGGCTGCATATCTCCTGAATAGCAGCAGTAGTTTATAGTGAATGCTTTTTTTGTAAATGATTCATCAAAACTACTGACGGCAGCAGAATGTGTAGTAATTAAAACCACATAAGATTAGAAATTATAATCTTTAAAAAGTACATTATGATTGTTGCAAGTTTTAGATAATAAGATGAAAAAGCGGTGTGGATGACAGAACATGTGGAATGTCTATTCTTAATCTATACCTCAGTTTATCTTTACCTTTGATTTTTAAGATGCAGTGTACAACTCGCACTTAGTGTAGTAGTGGGCCTCAAACATACTATTGAAGCCTGACAGATTTTTATAAGGGCAGGATACAGTAGCTATTGTAATTTTGTTTTTTCAGTACTGAAATCAAACCATAACAAATAGGTGGCTATAGAAAAAAAGACTAGTATCAAACATAAATATTAGTTTAACAGTTGCTCATTTCTACCAGATTAACTGCTCAAGTATTTGACATTTTTGCTTTGAAGTAACAGTAGCAGGAGTTTTGTTTTTTTCTGGTGCCAAAGGGGCAACCTGATTGTAATATTTGAGGAATTTTTTTCTTCACAGAAATGTGTACCATATTGCTTCCAGTAATAGAATTTTCTTTTCTAGTGATGATCATATCAAGTTCTTCTGCTTTCAAGTTCTGGAACATCAAGTTAAGTTCAAGTGAGTAATTTTTCTTGACACCACCCATACACATCCATTTAATTTTCCCTTATTATTCTGCTTGCAAATAAACTTATTATGGTACCTGTTGCCTAGTTGTGGTTGATGAGGTGTCTGTAGTCTGGTCCATAGAGCTTTCTTGTACTTTACCTTTTTCTTGGAGAGGTTTTGAGCAGCATGCTCTGCTCTCAGCTAGTCTAACACCTGTGTATGGCCCAGCGCAGACCCAGTTAGCAAGGACTGCTTGAAACTTAGCTGTTCCTGTCTGGAGATTCAAGCCTTACTCTGTACTCTCAATTATTTTTGCAGCTGTGCTCTGTACAGAGTCCTGGACTTCACACAGAGCCCTCCTGCTCAATAACCATGGCAGAGGTGTTGAGAAAGTAGTCTTTTCACTGACTGGTGGTTTCACAGAACCATAATTCTTTTTAATAATATAAATTTCACTGCACATAACTATTATTTTTTTTCTCACTTTGGGCTCCTTTGGTCTGGAATTGAGCAACATGGAATCTTCGAATATCATCGTGACTGCTTGTAATACACTGAACTTGTGGGTCAGGAGCTTAGATAGGAGTAAGATGTATTTTGTGACTGATTTTTAGTTAGGTATGAGTGCAAATGTTAAAGACTTTATTTACCTAATTTTACCTCACTGTCCACTTTCCTCTGCTTATTTCATTACTGTCACCTGCTTCCTGCAGTATGTTTTCTCTCGTTTTCCTGCTGCTTATTTTCTTAAAACATTTTTGGTGGGGTGCTTTTTTCTTCTCTTTAATGAGTAGTTGGCTGTGACGGGAATGCTGGAGTCCCATTCAGCAGTCATTCCTGTTAAGGACTCTACAAGCCTATAGCTAACTCTCTTTGCAACAGAGTATTCTCAGCTTCACTAGTCCTGGCAGAGGTATGGGTAGTATTTGAGGTGGGCTGGATATAATGTCAAAATTTGCCAGGAGTATATGTATGACATAAAGCAGAATTACTTCCTTGGGTTTTTTGACATAAGTCTGATAATAAATGTAGTGTAGGTCAGATCCGTGAAGGATTTCTTGTACGCAGTAGTGATAGTCTTCAGTGTGTAGTAAACAAGTTCAAGCATATACAGATGTCCCTTCCTTCTCCCCTTGGTTTATGGTCAAATGTGTATTTTTATCAGGGTCATAAGTCCTGTCCCTGACAGAGCAGCCTTCCTGCAAAATTTCAAGCTCCTTCTCCAATATAGGAGGCAGTAATGCCTCAAAATGTGGTCTGTTACTATGGGTAAAATGTTTTTCATTATTTTTGCCTTTGAGTCAAAATTTTAACATGCAAATAGCTTTGTAAATTGCTGTCCTAGAAACCTTTCATTTACGTTAATGTGGAGAATTATATACCATGTAAGAGTTTTTGCTTTACTGAATGTTGGTCCTTGTCATGAAGCACAGTTGTATTTTGACCTCAATATTTTTTGTTTCAGATACTCTGAACTTACTGAAGTCCAGCAGCAGCTAATTAGGGAAACACTCATAACATGGCTGCAAGCACAGGTACGTATATTCTTCACAGCAGTCTTACATGTTAGGCTTTTTAGACTAACATAGGGCATTGAGTATGGACTAAATGTTTAATCTGTTGAATTTAAAGATGGCTTCCTGGAGATATTTGGTATCTGATGGTTAAAGGTTTGTGAGAATTTTTATATCGAGTGTTGTAAAGAAGTCCATGCCTGAACTTGTGACTAAATATATAACTCTTGCATCAGATAATGATTGTGGTTTAATCAATTGTGTGTGAAATAAGGTTCCCTTTAGAGAGGTGTAATGCAGATTCAGTGTCTGGAGGAGGAGCAGTAATTCTGTTTCTAAGACCCTCCTGAGTGAACTCCAGTCTACTTAGAATGCTGGCAGATGTTTATCGCTCCTCTGTTAGTACCACGGCAGAGTATGGACTACTCTTTCTTACGGAATTAGTTACTGTAGCCGAACTTGTAGTATCAGCCCCACCCAGGAGTTTACAGTCAGCAGAACCATCCACTGGGCTTATCCAAGTCTTTGCCCATACCTGCCATTATATAGTTGTCATTCGACTTCTGCACTGAAGATTAACATAGTTGCTGTGTAGAAAACTTAACAGTAGGAAATGGACTGTAACACAACTTGGAAAAGAACAGATCATTATGAAGTGGATTAAATTGCTTTTCTCTTTGTGGCAAACTGTTCCATTTAGGAGATTTTAAAAGGGAAAGGAGAGAAGAGGAGATTGGTAGTGACAGATTTTATTTTTTCCCCTAAAATTTAGGAACTTCCCTTACTGTTCTTAGCACTAACATCTAACACGGGCACAAGCTAGCTACAGGAGGACTGTAACTTTCACCAAACTGACAAATGACCTTTTAGTCTTTGAGTCGTACACTCAATGTCTTGGTACTGAATGAAAGGCTTAGGACTGTATCACCCACAGAGAACATTTTCCCTATTGCATGACAATTTAGCCAAATTTTCTTCAAATTCCTTGGAGATGTAAGGGTTTATTTATTGGTCTCAGCCAGGAAGAGAGGTAGTACATTAACCACTACAGAGAGTTCAAGAAACCTGTAAGATTCTTCTGTAATTCATTAAGAATATACAAATGAAATGTCTTGTTTCTGCCAGATGCTGAATCCCCAGCCTGAGAAGACTTTTATTCGCAACAAAGCAGCACAAGTCTTTGCATTGCTTTTTGTTACTGAATATCTCACAAAATGGCCCAAGTTCTTTTTTGACATTCTGTCAGTAGTTGACCTTAATCCACGAGGTGTGGATATGTACCTCAGAATCCTGATGGCTGTTGATGCTGAGCTGGTGGACCGGGATGTTGTTCATACATCAGAGGCAAGTTATTATTTTGCATTAACACTTGTTTTAAATTTTTAAGAAGTTCTCTTACTCTAATTAAAGCAGAAGGTGTTTAGATATGCTTTTTTCCTGTGGCAGCTCTGCCTTAGACACATTAGGTGGTTTAAATCCAAAAGCCATATGTTGTTTAATGCTTTTTATGATTTCATACTTCTCAGCTAATTTTTTTTTTTGCTTGAAAGCTTGCAAGCAAAAATCAACCGGGTTTGCCAATGTAATGCTGGACTAACTCATTTTAAAATGTTAGTTTTTTTTCTAGTGCATATTTTAAGGGGTCCTAACATGAAAAGTCCATTTAATGATCTAGAGAACTGCTCTTTTATTTCTGCCTTTTTTTCCCAGTGTTTGGGCATTGTGGTTAGAAAAAGGAAAACCTAGGATACTTTTGTTTTATTTGTTGGAAAGGAAATAATGCATTCTCCTTGGGTTTCTGATTTGAGTTATTTATCTTGCTATGACACGTGATGTTTGGCAGTGGATATGAAAATGCTGCTAACTTGACAAGATGCTAATCTGTGACAAGACTGATTTATCCTTTTTCTGTATTGATAGGAGGCTCGTAGGAACACCTTATTAAAAGATACTATGAGGGAACAGTGCATTCCAAGTTTGGTGGAATCATGGTACCAAATATTACAAAATTATCAATATAATAACTCAGAGTTGACATGCCAGTGCCTTGAAGTAGTTGGAGCTTATGTATCCTGGATAGATTTGAGCCTGATAGCCAATGAAAGGTAAGAAGGTTTTGATGGAAAGGGTTTGCAAAAATAACCTTGGTAGTGTGCTGACTGTATAGAATGAAACAATTAAAAATCATCTTTGAAGGACTTTTATATATCTTTGGAGTTTTGGAAATTTTAGGAGAGTGATTGTTTTTGCAAGCCAAGCTGATATAATGGCCAAACTAAACACTACTCAGTTTGCTATGTTTTCTTTAAAATGTATAAAATGTTGAGTTTTGTCAGTACAATAGACTTTAACACTGTTTTATAAAAAGAGATCATTGTAAATATGCACACAAATAATATAAAGCTTCTACACAATGTTACTTTGTACATACAAAGCTAAACTTTTTTTTTCTCTGAAGGTTTATAAATATGCTGCTAGGTCACATGTCTGTGGAAGTTCTCCGGGAAGAAGCCTGTGATTGTTTGTTTGAAATTGTAAATAAGGGAATGGACCCAATTGATAAAACAAAATTGGTTGAGTCTTTATGTCAAGTATTACAGTCTGCTGGCCTCTTCAGTATTGATCAGGTTTGTGTATTGATTTTTAACAACAGGAATGAGTCATAGGTTTCTGACCGTTCTTAAATAAGCAGATGCAAAGAAAATTATAAAACTGTCCATAGATTAGAGGGAAGTACTTGTGCTTTTGCATCAAAGCTGAACACTTCTTACAGTTTTCTTACATTTGAATTTAAGAGCTTGTTAATAATGTTCATTATTAATTTGAACACAGTGTTTCATTCTAGAAGCAAGGTATTATGTAACTCCTCTGCTCCTCTCCTAAAGCATGTTGTGCCTGCTGTTAATACTGCTTCTGTGTTTCCTTCTCTTGAATCTTCCCTCCTGAATGATTCTGTAATAGGTATTGTAGCCAAGGCAGCTGATCTAATGTCTCATCCTAAAAAATTCTATGCATAATTAGGTAGGGGAAAGAGCTTTCTTAAGGACACATATACTGTTTTGCATGTGTGCACCACCAAACATGGGGCTTGAAATGCTTATCTGTAAGCTGGAAAAATATACCTACTAACAAAACACACATTTAGTGCTGTGAAGAAAGAGCAAGCAGTCCTTATGAAGCTGTAGTTCTTAGATTGCAAGGCTTTTACCTCTTAATTTTGAAACCTTTGTCAAATTTGTATTCCTACTAATAAAAATCTTACTCAGTCTTTCATAGGTAGGCTTGTTATTCTTTCACTTTTGTACAGTTATGGCAGAGACCAAAGCATCTCTTTGAGGTGACTGCTTTAGGGGTATTTTTCGATTCTGATCAGTGGATTTCTGCAAAAGCCAGCCAGAAGTATTCAGTAATAACTCTCTCTTACAGGCAGTACTGAAAGGTACTCATTATCAGTATTTCTGAAGTGAGCTACAGCTGTTAATACTTTGAAGTTTTCCCATAAAAATATTTTCCTCTTATACAGCCTAAAATCTATGATAGGCATGTGCTGCTGCTTTTATTTTGAACCTGCTCTTGCTATAAAGAGAGAAACAAACAAATCTGAAGAGATGAAGCAAGCTACTGTTGTGTAATGGAGGACAGCCAAATCTGGCATTGCTTTAATTTTTCTCTCTCTCCATTCTCAGGGGAAAATGAACCAGGCAATTGTAGTTTCCAGCTAGGAGACAAGCGTTGGTTTAATTCTACATACTAGACATGGGTAGTACAGCCTGTAACCTCATGTTATTTAAACATAAGCTCTGTTAGTATTTTTAATCAGGTGTCTCTTCTTGCAGGAAGATGATGTGGATTTTCTGGCCAGGTTTTCTAAGCTGGTCAATGGGATGGGACAAGCATTAATAGCTAGTTGGACTAAACTGATAAAAAATGGTGATATGAAGAGTGCTCAAGACACTCTACAAGCTATTGAAGCAAAAGTGGCCCTAATGTTGCAACTTCTAATTCACGAAGATGACGACATCTCCTCTAACATCATTGGCTTTTGTTACGACTACCTTCACATCCTGAAACAAGTAAATATGTCTGGCTTCAATTTAATGCCCATTCTGGCATGATTTCATTTGATTTTTGTGTGAATGTCTCATACTATGTGCAAACTGACTTGCAAAATAGGTTTTTTGACTAAGTAGCATTCAGTATCTTTAATGCCTGTGGTCATGCTATTTCTGTAGTGTTGTTTAGAGATCTGAAGGAGTTTAATTAAATCTTCTGTTAAGGGGAAAGAAGGATTGCAGATCATATGGCTGTTAAAGCAAGTCTTTCTTTTCCTATTAGACAGTAATGAAGGAGTTAGAATACAAAAAAAATAACACTTGAATTTTATTTTACAGCTTTCTGCGCTTTCAGACCAACAAAAAGCTAATGTAGAGGTAGGTATTTTTTTTTTTTACTACAGATTTTATACTTCAAGAACACATTAGATCAGAATATTTCATTTTGCTGAAACAAATCACATTTCATTTATATGCCTCTATGTGACAGTAATTAAAAGTGAAGACTTCCAAGTAAGGACAGTGCGTTCATGTTTTGCTAAGTAACTACAGTTGTTTCTTTAAATAGTAAACCTATGTTGAATTGCATATGAAGATGAAAGCTATTTTAGAGCTGGTCTTCCCAAACAACCCTTATGGATATGTTGGCAAGCTCCTCTGCAGGCTATACTGTTCACGAATATTCTTAAATCAACAGGGAAGAGTTGTTTTCTTGAAGTTTATTTTTATTAAAACCTGCCCTAATTCTAAAGGATTCGAAGAAGTCTAGGAAGGGTTGTCATAAATATAACCCTTAATAATATAAGTTAAACTTAAGAAAGAAGCAGCAATTGAGAGATAAGTTGTAACTATGAGCAATTATATGTTAAACATTATATCAAATATACATTAAGTACAAGTTTATATGCTTGAGTTTAGATAATCTTAAGTTTATATGGAAAACATTATGCTTAATAAGTAAAGCTTATGTCCAGTTTTGGAAGTAGTAAACTTATATGGATTTTTCAGCCCAGTCTTTCTATTTCTTTTCTTTGACTGTTCTGCACCAGTGTAGATGTACTAATTTGGATGTTGAACTGGTTAGATTGGTGTAGTTATTTTGTAAGTTCATACAGCTAACGGGTGTGATTCCTTTTCCTTTACAAAGAAAACTGAATTCTGTACCTCTTCTACCAGGAAAAGTTAAATTTGGATAATTGTGGTGTAGACTATCTTGATCTCCTTTTGTCTAAGGTCTGTTTAAATTGGATTAGGTAACACAATAAGAGAACTTCGATAATAACACTGAATCTTTTTATTTTTCTGTCTTTTGTTCTTAAAACTACATCAAATGATATTACTACTGCAGTACACTTAAGACACTAAAAGTTGAAATAAGTTACTGCCCTGAAATATGTTGGTTTAAGTTGCTTTCATACTGGAGATGTTCATATTGCAATTATTTCTTAATTTTACTGAGCACTTCTTGAAGATCTTTGTTAAACTGAGAAGTAGTATAACAATTTTTTTTTTATCCAACTCATAATAAGAAAGTAATGGGAAATAGTCTAAATCTTATTGTTGTTTGTCTTAAACATTTTGTGCTTAGCAGCATTCCTTTAAAGTTTTGCATTTTAAAGTTTACACTTTCAACTTGTTCATTATTTGAACAGGAAAAAAGGGGGGCTTGTTTCTTGTGCCTCTGAAGTTCCAAGTTTTTTCTCATCAGTAGGATCACATTTTTAATTCTTAGAATGACAGGTGCTTCTAAACATTTTTGGCTACAAGTGTATTGCATTAGTGTTTTGCAATTATTTAAATTCTTTAATACCACTTGTCACAGAGAAGCAGACACTTGTCACAGGTCATGGTGACACTTGGAGTCAAAATACCTACTTTGGCAAGATGACCAAAAATTTCACCTCAGTAACCTAGGTTTAATTCATTGGTCCATTTTGGTGTTGATGAATTTCAGGTTTTGCAGTTAAAGTGAAAAATAGTAATCATGATTTATTTGTCAAAAGGGGTTTCTTTTTCATTTGGTTTCATTCAGACTTAAGTAGAGCTAAGATCAAGCGTTTATATCTGCTTTAGGATGTACCAACAGTCCCTACTAAGGTTATATTGCACTTCATTGCTCTAATTATTCTGACAGCTTGCTGCTGCAAGTTATGGACAAGGTGTAGAGAGACCCTCCCATTGAGTGAGAAGGTGCAGAAAAGGCCCCCTTGTTCTCTGAACTTCTCAGAGAGGAGTCTAGATGCAGCTGGATCCAGTCCTTCTCCCAGACTTAGTCGATGGTTTATATATAAAGGATTGTGTAGGTGTAATTGAAGCTTTTTGCAGCTTTGTTCTGCAGGATTAAGGATGGCAAACCAAATATATAAGTGATTTATTTTGTTGATGTAGATGATAGTGATTAGACTAAAAGACTTGAATCAGAAGTATTTACTACATGCAATGGATTGTAGTTATAAGTACTACAGTATAGTTCACTGTTTCTTGAAGCAATGTTGAAACAGCAATATTAAAGATAGCAAAACAATTATTGAATAGACATTGATGTTACCCACACCAATTATTATGAACTATTAGAGAAGTTGATGTTATAGCTAAGCTGAGCTATCCCTTTAAAATAGTATCTTGGACAACCTGTTTAGTTTCCTCTGCCTAGATCAGTCATCTTGATTGTTTTCAATGTGAACTGAACAGCAGAAATTGCAAGCAGGAAATAAAGCTAGATAATACTATCGGAGACTGAGAGCTCCAAAACATTTATGCTGTCTGTCTGTGTATTGCTTGGATATAATCCATCTGTTTTGATTTGGACTGTTAACTTCTGCTAAACCTCTGAAAATAACAGTTCGAAAGGGATTAAAAATATTTGTAAACGCATAACACTAGCTTTAATGTTTTCTTTACTCTAGTATGTTTAATTGTTGTTTCTTATAACTTGTCTGCTTCTATGCTTACTGTTCTGTTTTTATCTTAGGCAATCATGTTGGCTGTTATGAAGAAGTTGACATACGATGAAGAATATAATTTTGAAAATGAGGTATTGTGTTATAGGAATAAACACACGTGCAACTTAATTATATGTAGTAAAACTTGATCACACTTCTAAAACCTGTATTTTTCATAGGCTAGAGATTTAAAGATAGGAAGCAAGGGTCCATAGGCTGAGTTTTTTTCCTATTTGGAAAGCTTCTAGGCATGTCTGCATAGGAAAAAACAACATAGTAATGGTATATCCAAGCCAGCTGAGTTAACAGTATTTGTGGCTGTGTTTGTACAGAGCTATTCCTAGGCAAATACAGCTTTGCTGATAACTAAACATTGCTGTTGAGGTGGCTTGTACAGTGCGAATTTGCATGTTTCTGCATGTCAGTTCTATCTTGCAAAAATACCTGAGAAGTATTGTGTAATGAAACTCTCAAAAGACATGCTGCTTGAGCTACTGGAGATGGTCAAACCTCTGCAAAAATAAGATAAAGGTGGGGTAAGCTCTTTGATTTCATTTTCCTTCCATTCTTAACATCTCTGTGAGCCAACATTAATGACTATGTGAGACAGACTTACTTTGCCCCGGGCTGTTCAGAGAGCTATTGTCTTAAAAGGGTTAACTTTAACTGTATCCAGTCCATCATAAATGTTGTCAGTCCATTTTAAAACTAAGCTAGATGCTGAGAAAGAATGTTTTTGAGGAGTGAGTCAATTTTTAAGAATTGGGTCAATAAGGCTTTGCCAAGAGCGTTTTCTTTCTTGTACTTTTGGCTGGTTTTCATTTTGGAAAGCCTTTTTAGTATGTTTCTGGACTGAATGCAGTGGATCTCAACATATTATAACCAGCTATAAAAGGAGCCTGCTGTTATGCTGCAAGAGCACTAGATGAGCATTATTGAATTCTCTGAGTGTGCTAAACTGGTTTTGTATGTACGTGTTTTTGCTTTAGGTGTAATTGTCTAAAGTGGTTGTGGATGAATTTAAACATGAAAATAAGGACTTTACTGATGTGAATGTGTTTTTTGTTAGGGTGAAGATGAAGCAATGTTTGTGGAGTACAGAAAACAGTTGAAATTGTTGCTGGACAGACTGGCTCAGGTTTCACCAGAATTACTGTTGGCATCTGTCCGCAGAGTTTTTAACACTACGCTTCAGTAAGTTGGGGTTTATAACTTGTTTTGTATGATGCCTTTTTGGAGTTTGGTTTTTATTTTCCTTTTGTAAACCGTCAGTCTGTAGTGAAATGTGTGATGCAGCAAAATGAAGTCAATTGACAGAATGAGCTCGTTACAACTTAATAAAATATGACTTTGTATAATCTGTTACTCAGCTCCTTACAAAGAAAAAACCTTTCTTTTTGTAACCTTAAATAGTAGCTTTTCTTTCCTGAAGATGTTTCTTGATCTGTGTCACTTACCTACACAGCAACAGCTGTTTGGACAGGTGTTCACTTTGCCACATCTCCTAAGACTTTCCTTGAGGTGGAAATATTATGCATTACTTTTATCAGAAAAACAGGGTTGGATGGGGGGAAAAAATCTAAGTGAAGTATTTTTGTTAAAAAAAAAAAAAAAATGTAGATCCAATCCTGGAAACTGCACGCAAGTAAAGAAACATTACTAGTTCCCTGGCTAGGAGAACAGTTACATGTATACAAATAGGAATCCAGTATTGTTTGTGGCTACCTTGTACCTTAACTGAGCCTCTTCTTATGTGAAGCTGAACGGCTTGTCCACATGTCATAGTAAGTGGGTTTGTACCTAAATAAGCACATAAGAAATCTGTAGCTTTCAAGCTGAAACTGGCAAAAGAAAGTTTGTGGTGATCTGATGAGGAGGTGGTATTTTAGAGGATAAAGTCTTTCAGAAGCATCCTGAATTACTGCCTGGCCTTCCAGTGTTTTCCTTAGTTTAAATCTGTTCTTTTTATGCTGTGCATCTGAAGAAGGCTCAAAAGAAAGTATTAACATGATAGAACTGCAATTATTTCATAAGGTGCTAAAGACTAACATGACCGCCATATTCTTTCTCTAGGAACTGGCAGACTACACGATTTATGGAAGTAGAAGTAGCAATAAGGCTGCTGTATATGTTGGCTGAGGCTCTTCCTGTATCTCATGGTGCTCACTTCTCTGGTGATGTTACTAAAGCTACAGCTTTACAAGACATGATGAGAATGGTAAGCGTGTCTTGAGAGCTGTTTAAAAGTGCCAGTAAAGACTGGAATGTTTCAGTTCAAATGGCTCGTCTTAACTACTAGCGTGTCACTTATGTTGCAGTTAGGTTTTATAAACAGCTAAAATACTAACTTGCTAATGCTTTTATTTGTAGCTGGTGACTTCTGGTGTTAGTGCCTATCAACACACATCAGTGACCCTGGAATTTTTTGAAACGGTGGTTAGATACGAAAAATTCTTTGCTGTTGAACCTCAGCACATTCCAACTGTACTAGTAAGTTTCATCTTGTTTACATTTTTAACTAAGTAAGACTAGATAAGTTCTTCAGACTTAGGAAATTTTCCTGTTCTCTGAAGGTCACTAAGGAAGCTGGGTTTCTTAACTTGTTAGATGATTAGATTTCCCCCCTGCCTTGTTTAGGGACTCTTAAGACTGAGATGCTTTATTGATTGCAGATGGCATTTTTAGATCACCGTGGTCTTCGTCATACAAGTCCCAAAGTACGAAGTCGAACAGCTTACCTCTTTTCCAGATTTGTCAAGTCTCTTAAGTGAGTAAATAAATATATCCAAATGGCACTGAATTTACTATACACAACACTTCTGTATGTCACAGTTGTCATTGAAACAGGCTGGGCTTCAGATGGACTGCAGTGAAGTAAAATATCAAAACAGTGCTCTAGCAGGGTTGTTCTATTGTGTAATACTAAGGTAGCAGTGGAAATACTTGTCGCAGAACAAAGAAGTGGAATACATATGCCCAGTGTATTTTAATCAGATGTTAAAGCTGATCAACAATATAAATGTCTGCTCTCCTTTTGCTCAGTAAGTAGAGCTGAGTGTGAGTGGGTCTGGAGACTTTCAAGAGTAACTCTTCCCTATGCCTAACTAAATTTTGAATAGTTTTAGAATTTATACTGATGAAGTTTACTCATCAGAGTCCTTTGAACAGTTGTGTCCTGTTGTTCTTATTTCACAGGCATGTATTTAATTTAGAGGCAGAAGCTCAGAGATGGCTTTGATTTCGACATGCTTTTATTTTTCAACTGTTAATCAGAATACTTCACTTAAATGATGCATGTTTTTAAAAAATGAGGGAAAGAAATGGTTATTTCCCACTATGCCATATATTTATTTGGCCTACCACTAGCATCATACCCATAAGCCAGATTTTTCTGCAGCAGTGCTTTGATATTTAAGTGGATTCCTATATGGAGAAGGTAGTTTAGCATTTAACTTCACAGCTTAAACAAAATATCTTGAAACCTGTAAAAATGCATGTGCTTCTAAGTAGTGTTATGTACTTTGTGTTTTACTTCAGTAAGCAGATGAATCCCTTCATTGAAGATGTTCTGAACAGAATACAAGACCTGATGGAACTTTCTCCTCCTGTGAGTATTTGCAGCAGGTTTTTGTAATGAGTGAGGCTTGCACATACTCATCAGTGTGCTTGAGTACTTGCTGAATTGTAAGCTTAGCATGCAAACATTTAAGCACAAATAATTATCCTGCTTTTCTGGTGCGAGATCACTTGCACACCTTCCTTCTGTACCTAATTGTAATAATCTTGCTTATGTGGGTTTCTGGGAGTATAGTGTAGAGATGAGTATATATATATATATATAAGGCTATAAACTTTGAGAAGACAGCCTTGATAGAGGACTCTTAGTGAATTATGCCTGTTATCTTCCATTTTAGGAAAATGGCTACCAGGCGCTGTTAAGCAGTGATGATCAACTTTTCATTTATGAAACAGCTGGAGTGTTAATAGTTAACAGCGAATACTCTGCAGAAAGAAAACAGGTTCTGATGAGGAATTTGTTGACTCCGCTGATGGAGAAGTTCAAAGTATTGTTAGAAAAACTGATGATGGCACAAGATGAGGACAGACAGATGGCACTGGCTGACTGCCTCAATCACGCTGTTGGGTTTGCTAGGTAGGTACAGCAAGTAACACTGTATGTTTCTGGTTTGAGTAAAAGGGAAATGCAAAGGATTTACTGGGAGGAGGGGACTGAGTTTTCTACTTTGACCTAGAAAATCATCAGTGGTTGTAGAATTTCTTGAGATAGCTGAGAAAGTAAATCCCCTTAGAAGAGTCTGTTTTGGATCTAGATACAGAGAATATTGAGCAAGTTTATAATGAATCAGCATCTATTTCTTTGCTCAAAGGATTGTATGGAGCTAATCTAATCATATGTTGTTGGTAAATTGTTAGAATTTAATTCTCAAAAACTGCCAAAGTGATGCTACTTCATATCAAAATATTCTCTTCATTACTTCCACTGTCTAGCTCCTATTTCATGAAATGGAGTATTGCAGTTTAGTGCCTGGGTTGGAAACATTTGTTCTCAGTGTTGCTGCTTCTTCATTGTACTGGAACGTGAGCTTATGTAAAACTTGACGTGTGCTTTTACAGCCGAACCAGCAAGGCTTTCAGCAATAAGCAAACTGTAAAACAATGTGGATGCTCAGAGGTTTATCTGGACTGCTTACAAACATTTCTGCCAGCTCTCAGTTGTCCATTACAAAAGGAAGTTCTGAGAAGTGGTGTCCGCACTTTCCTTCATCGCATGATTATTTGCCTAGAGGAAGAAGTTCTTCCATTCATTCCTTCTGCCTCTGAACACATGCTTAAAGATTGTGAAGCAAAAGATCTTCAAGAATTCATTCCTCTTATAAACCAAATAACAGCTAAGTTTAAGGTATGATATTGCATAAGCGTTTCAGGGTCAAAGTGTTGCTGAGAGATCTTCTTTTCTAGTTGCAGGAAAACGGGTATATGTTACAACTCTCTCTAAGAATTAATAAATGAGTGTATTTTGAAGGCTGCTATTGGGAAACATTGTCTTTGATCACAGTCATACATTGCTGGACTGACAGTGATCAAATGAGTGGTTTTTTCTTTGATCAGTCTTGAAAATTTGTATTTTTAATTTTTTGGATTTGATATTAAAATACTACTTGCAGCACAATTTTTTTTTATTGACACAACTAACTTCATGCCCTCCACTGAAGTTTTAAGCTAATGTTACAAAATACACAAGATCTGAAGTGAATTTTCTCATCTCTTACAATGTAATTTCCAGAAGACAGATATACAGAAATATCAAATATGTGTATAGGGAGGAATATAGATTTACAAGATCTCTATTCGGTGGTGTTGCATAAAAATATACACTGAGGCTTAATGTACTGTTATTCAGAGTAGATTGACAAACACCCAGGTTTGGAAATGGCACACGAGATGTGCATTAAGTAGCAGTAGGACTGTCAATTGATAATCTAGCAAAGGCTCTTGAAGTATAACCTTTGAGAGCCTCCCAGTTTCAAACGGTTCTAATGTAAAGTCAGCGAAACAGATGAAGCTACTAACGTGTTACCCGGGTCCATTCCCTGGAGCTGCCACAAGAATGTTGCACTGCTGTGAATGGTCTGGGAAATCCATTGCTGTGTGAAAAGGTTAAGAAGCCATTTAAATAGGCTTAAGTAAGCTTTCCAGCAGAATGCAGAATTAAAATTGCTGCAAATGAAGAGAAGTGCATTTTGGGATAGCATGTAGATGGACCTCTGGAGTATCCAATCTTCAGAGCAGAGAGGGAATTTTGAAAAATCAGGTATTCAAGAGACTAGGGAGGAGACTTACTACTTTAATCCTTTTAGCAAGTTATGCTAAAGGCAATCTGGGATAACAGTAGATAATTAGTCTGTGAAAGATGAAGAAGATAAAGTCACAGGGGCAAGACTGGACAAATACGATGTTCAGATGTAATTTTTAAGTTTGTATGATACAGTCCTATTCTTACTATAACATGGAAAAATAAAGATCCTAGTTTCTATAGTCTCACCTTGAATACTTTAGAGGCATAGTAAAGAGAAGATAAAAGATAAAATCTTGCTCAAGTGTTAAGAAATAAACGTATGACTTGCCTCTTTGTGGAATTCTAGGGTGTGACTGAATAGCATGCAACTTCAGTTTTTCAATTAATTAATTTAGTGCCCTTACATATATTTCTCACTAAAAGTGTTGTAAGTGACAAGTTAGTTCTGTCATGTCAGTAGGAAAACTTTTTCTTTAGTAATCCTTAAAGAAAAGTTCTATAAAAGCTGGCCTGTTGCCAGTTTTAACATCTTAGAGATGGTATTTCAGGAAATTTGAAATGGTCTATCTGAACAGAAGGATGAAAAATCCTGAAAAACCTTTTCCTACTTAAAATGAGGCTAGACAGGACTAGTTATTTTTGTGCAAAAGGCTTAAAATAGGTGGTGTGTAAGTCAAGGTGCAGTAGTGTTCATGGTGACCCTGATGCAACTTGCTTTGTTGTAAGTAATTATATGAAATTACTAACATTAAAAGTGAATCCAAGCTGAGAATTGTAATGAGCCTTCAAGTTTTAATGTCTAAATGTTCAAGTTCTCTTTTTGAGCTGACACCCTCTTCTGATCTTCACAGACACAGGTTTCACCTTTTCTGCAACAGATGTTTATGCCACTACTTCATGCTATTTTTGAGGTGTTGCTCCTTCCAGCAGAAGAAAATGACCAGTCTGCTGCTTTAGAAAAACAAATGTTACGGAGGAGTTACTTTGCTTTTCTGCAGACAGTAACTGGCAGTGGAATGAGTGAAGTCATAGCTAATCAAGGTAAGAAATTCAGTTTTTCAAAGGATAGTACTATGGTTATTATTACCTACATTTTATCTACTAAAATTATTGGCCTAGTTCCTGGCAAGTACTATTAACTATCTTACAGTCGAATGGATTAATGGAAGTACTGTGTTCAACTTGCCTGATTCAAATTACCTGTTGAACAGGAATTTGGGGTTGTGAAATCCAGCTATAATAGGCATATTCTTCCTACTGATCTTTTCAGCTTAATGTGATCACCGTGTCTACTAGGACAAGCACAGTGTATCCATCTTCACGTATCATTGTTTTTCTGGTGAATTGGAGATCATACAATATATACCAATGTTTAGCAGCATTCAGACTGCTGGGCAAGACCACTCACAGCTGCCACTATTTATTGTGTCTATTCTTGGAAATACACATCAGTAAATCCTGTAAACTTTTATTAATGTTGCCTGATCTTGTTATCTATGGTAGAAGGCATCATGTGACTTAGTATATATGCAGTTACCAGGTTTTCCTCACCTTTACTGGCCAGATGCAAATTAGTTCTTTTCATAGTGGGAATTTGAGGTCAGATATCTAGTTGTGTGATACTTTAAGTAATTCTTCCTATTTGAATTTCATCAAAATGGTTAGGGACTTCAGAAAGTTTAAAGTGACTCATCTGGTAAGTGGAGCTCAGAATTCCTTTCCCCTGTCCTAAAATGGTGGTAATACTGTTGGGAAAGGAAAAAGTAGCATTAAGTGATGAGAGCTTTCTTGAAAGAGGCACTTGGTAGTTAAGATGGGCCAAGAAATTTTTAAAGGAATCAAACAAATAAGCATAGACACAGCACAGAAATTTTAAATGTGTGAAAAATATCTTGTGATATGTTGCAAGATAAGCTAACTACTTCAGTGCTGCTGAGTTTTAATTACTCTTAAATTACTCTTTAAGAACTCTTCCAAGTTTAGGTAGAGAGGAGAAAATCTGTAAACAGATCAAAGTACTGCCCTCACCTTTGTGTGTGTTAAAGGCCTGAAGAGCAATTTAAATCTTCAAACATTAAAAAAAAAAAAACTATAACCTAAATAAGAGTTGTCTTGCATCGTAGGGCAAACTTCCCAAAAATATTTGAGATTTGTGCAAAAAAGAGCTATTTTGAAGTTGAAGCATGTCTTCCAGGTCAGTATTTATATAAAATAGTGTACAAGTACCAAAACATTTTAGGCTGCAATTTGAAGTGACAAGCTCATTTTAATGTGTTTAAGGTGCAGAGAATGTGGAGCGTGTGTTGTTCACTGTCATTCAAGGAGCAGTGGATTACCCAGATCCTATTGCACAGAAGACATGTTTTATTATTCTTTCTAAGTTGGTGGAGCTTTGGGGTAAGAATGTCTTTTCAAAATTCCTTTCCATTGCTACTACCCATGAAGCAATAATAGAACTTGAAATATTATTTTTCTTTTTAGGAGGTAAAGATGGACCAGTAGGTTTTGCAGACTTTGTCTACAAGCACATTGTTCCTGCATGTTTCTTAGCACCTTTGAAACAAACGTTTGACTTAGCAGATGCCCAGACAGTACTGGTATGTATTATGGATGGTTTTTTTTTTTTCATTCTTGTGGGGCAGATTCAAGCTAACAAACCTACAATAGCCATGTGGTATTAAAGATTGTCATCTCAGAAATAAAATCCCTTATGTTTTGTGGGATTTTTTAAAAATGTAGATATCTGTATGATTAATTATTGAATAATGGAGTAGTGTATTCTGTAGTTTACCTAGGCTCAAAATCAACTGGAGATCTAAGTGTTTAACACTGACCTGCATTACTTATTAACTAATGTTCAGTGAAAGCGAACACACAGAGTTGGTTGTTCTCTAGTTCATTTTGGATTCAGCTGTGCAGAAATTTTTCTGATTAGAGTGGAACAAAACCTTGAAGGTCAAGACTTGGCATTGTGTGGGGGGAAAATGAAGGGATAATGGCATGAGCTAGCCCTTGTTTTGGGCCTCATTAGGTTCTTTAGCTTTGAATAGTGAACCAATAGACCAGTGCAACAGTCTAATGCTCTGTATTACATTTCAGGCTTTATCAGAATGTGCAGTGACGTTAAAAACAATTCATCTCAAAAGGGTAAGCTTCATGATACTTCACAGGGAATAACTGTACAGGTTTCTTTCTAATGGTTTTATCAATTTCTAAAAGTTAGATACTTACTAGGATGAATTCCTATTGTACTGTTACATAAAATAAAAGGATGATCATAATGCTATGCATGGATACACGATCCAGTAGTTCTACCTCTTGGTAAATTAATGCAAAATATTGACTCTTCATTAAGGAGAAAAATCTGCTCACTTTGTTACTGTGTTTAATCAACTGGCATTCTTTCACTTTCAGTGTATAATAAAACTAACATAAAAGAGCAATTAGTGATGTACTGTAGGGCACTTCTGTGTGAAGAATAAATTATATTTTGATGTGTAGGATACTAGATGAAAAACATTCATGGAAAAAATAAATTTGGCATTGTCTAATGCCTAAAAGAGTGTAGTGTATTCTCGTTTTATTAGGAGATTAAATAGTTTCTATGTTCATGTTAGTTTTTGTTACATCATTTAACTTACAGGCTATTTTTTCTGTCAAATGCAAGTAAAAGTCACAACTACAGAAAACTGTAAGAAATTATAACCTGGTAGAGAAGAGATTGTGTTTTAACTGAGGAGTCCTTTTTCCCCAAAAGCAAGGAAGAGATAAATCTGTAGGAAAACAAGCTTTGGTAAAGGAAGTAACTTACTAATACAAATACTGTTTCTTTTAACTCTCTCATGGTTTAGGAGCAATGTTCTGCAATTGAGTGTTCCCACTGCAATACTCCAAACCATGTGCTGCTTGCTCACTCTCCCCTCCCATTCCATTCCCTCTCCCAGTGTCAGGCTGGAGAGGAGAATTGGAGGCACAAAAGATGAAGATTTGTGGGTTGAGATAACAATTTACTGGGAACAGCAGTGAAATAAGAAGTGAAACAGCAGTGAAATAAGAGGCATAACAGCAACAATACAAATAAAAAGCTACAAGAAAAGCAAATTATTTACATGTGAAAAAAAAATGCTCCACGCAGGAAACCAGTTATACTTGAACTGCTGCCACACTGCTCTGGAGAGGGGGTACAGAATAACCACCCCTCCTGGCTACTGCAGAAATTATCCCTGTCCAGGCCAGAACCAGGACAAACAGTACTGCTACAAAGTGATCTGAAATCTTCTCCTCTCATGTGAAATGTATACCATGTTCTAGTTCCAGGGCAGCTTGTGTGAATTAATAAAGTTCTTTCACTTTCCCTTGGTAAATCTATTGGGTTATGTTTGTATTCTGCCAGCTTGTGCAGTAATCCCTCCTGTGCTGGAAGTTATCTGATATATATAGGTAAAGAAAACAAAAACGGATGTGTTAATCAAAATGTTTATTTTGCTCAAAGGTCCGGACATTCCATTTTATTAGTGCTTAGTTCACTACAGATTACATAGTGTTACAAGAGGAAAAACACTATGTTCATCTGCACTTGGCTACTGAATTTTGCAATGGGAGTAGTATGGTAAAGCAGTAGGCAGATACTAATACCCAATTTTTTTATTTCTTCCAAATGTCAGTGAAATTAGAGCTGCCTCTATAGTTAATTGACTCTTACAGTTGACATGTAACAAACTGGCTCTATTGTAATTCTTATTTCAGTGCAATTTTTAGTGCATTTTTCTTCTGTGTAACAAAAGATACCAACTAAATTGCAGTAGAACCTTCAATGCCAAAAGTGAGAAATCTTTTTATTTGCCAACAGTGGAGAGTAACATAAACACTTGAAAAGCATTACTTCTATGTAAAATGGTCACGTAGACCACCATATAGTATAGGGCTGTGATTTTTCCATTTGTAAAAAAACATGCTTGAAAAAATTGTGTACTGCTTTTCTTTAGGGTCCTGAGTGCATTCAGTATCTTCAGCAAGAGTATTTGCCTTCTTTGCAAGTAGCTCCTGAGATAATCCAGGTAGGAATTCCTAAGCAAATATTTGGAAAACTCTTTAAGAATCATAAATGTCAAATGGGGAGAAATGGATATTTAGAAAGTTAACCTTTTATCCCACAGTAAAATTTACTCAGTTATTGCATATGAGAATAGGATTAATTTATCATAAAGAATAAAGATACTGCAAGGGTACCTTGTACAAAAAAAATGAAGTCCAGTGCATGTAACTGTCTAAGCAATCGTCCTACTTTAATTCAAATTTTAACTTGAAGATCTCCTTGTAGATAGTCATGTTTCTTTCTCCTCAGCTAAAAGTGAATCAGATATCCTGTATTTGAAAAAAAACCTCAACGAAACAAATTGTTTTTTTGCCCTCGAATGCACTTGGACTGTCATAGCCTTTTATAAGTTTTTATCCATAACACACTTTTCTTCGGTTGTTCATTAGGGAAAATACAAGCTAATATCAATGGCTTTGCATATGAATATATCTCAGGTTGTTTTATTTTTGCATTTAGTTATTTTGTATTTCTTTGTTCTCACAGGAATTCTGTCAAGCACTTCAGCAGCCTGATGCTAAAGTTTTTAAAAATTACTTAAAGGTATAAAGATTTTTTTCTTTAAATGGCTTTTAGTTCCATTTGAACTTTACCATACAATTCAGTCATAGTAGTGACTTGAAGTAAAATCAAAATACTGAATTATTTAGTCATAGTAGTGACTTGAAGTAAAATCAAAATACTGAATTATTTAGTAGTTTTTACCTATTGGGAATTTCCAAGTAGTAAAGCAGTTAATTGGAAAGACAGCAAACAACAACAAACTTTAATGTATAAAATTGTCACTCATTCTTAGCACCTGCCATCTCAGTAGTTTGATACTCTTGTGGCTTTTGTATAATAGCTGAAAAAGCAAAAATGTGATGCTATAATCGTAGAGAATGTCAGAATGCATCCTTTTTGAGGGTGTGAGTGTAACCAAATAGCACAAGTCGCATCCTTAAACTTACTGTGTTAACCAGTATGTTAAACACAAAAATTAGCTCTTTCAATCTATTTCTCTTATGCCTCAAGCATTCCATCTCTTATATTTCCTTTGTTTTAATTTTTTAAAAATAATTTTTCCCAGGTATTTTTCCAGCGAGCCAAGCCCTAAGGAAAGTACTGGAATCTCATGTACCTGTTTCCATAAAGCAGAACTCTGGTTGTTAATTTATAAAAACGCTAACTCTTGTGCCATTCAAACTGGTTTTGTTTTTAAGAAATGTTGCTTTGTGCTCACATCAGTATGTACTTTAACCTTCTGCAAAAAAGAAATGCAAATTCCCCACCTGTGTCTCAGACATGAAGGTATGTGACAACATGAAAAATTACCTGTATACACAAACTTTTATTATGTATAGGATGATTTAAGCTTACACTGTAACACATACAGCAATGAAATTACACTTATTTTTTAAATTAAATGAATTAAATGTAAAAATACCTTCAGACCATAGCAATGGTTATTAAAATGTGTACATTTTTGATACGGAGTAAAATGTTTTAATAAGACATAAAATTCATTTCTTCATGTATGGTGACATGAAAATAAAACAATCAAAGTCCTTCTTGTAGATAGTCATTTTATTGAAGTTGTCTTAATGATAAATATATATATACCTCCTATAAAACAGATTGGTGTAATAAATAATTTCATTTAAAAGTAGCATCTGGTTCTATCTTTTTTTTATAAAAACAATAAAATTTTATCCAGTGAAATGTGTAAGTCTTTCTG
This sequence comes from Gymnorhina tibicen, assembly GCA_013399875.1. NCBI lineage: Eukaryota > Metazoa > Chordata > Aves > Passeriformes > Artamidae > Gymnorhina > Gymnorhina tibicen. The sequence goes on from VXAZ01002373.1 coordinate 1,007,528, forward strand.
AATCATTTTAGCTGAATCTTTAGAAGCTACAGCATTCTTGAACCTTCTGGCTGTTACATTTGAGTAGAACTTGGCAATTTTTCTGATGCTTAGATAATAAATTGTATTGCTCCCTTGCATGTGGAAGATGCTGTCAGAAAGAAATAATTGCATTCACTGCAATATTTCAGTAGTGTCAGTGGTCTATACAGTGGTTTTCAGTAGAATGCTGCTATTTTAATTTTTTTAATTCTGTAACATGACAGGTTTTTGTAACTATTTCATAGGGGCAGGGCAAAGTTTGAGTCTTGCCGTGCATGGGATTTGTAATACTTTCCTCATGAACTGATGTCCATAGTAAAAAGCTGACTTACCTCTACCATAATTAGATGGGCACTTTACCTAGACTCTGTGGTGCTGTGTTCCTCATTCACTTTAACTGGAAAATAAATGGGAAGGTGGATCAGAAGCAGCAGCCAGGATCAGTGTGTGGTGATGTTTTGAGGGTACTGCCATTTTCATTTTTCAGTGAGGGAAGAAAGTACCTTTACTACCTTCAATAGGAGAGTATCACTTCTGTAAGATTTTGTTCCTGATTTATATGCGTTTAATCAAAAGTTTCTTATTATTTTAGTAGTATCACAGAATGAGTGCTTGTGGTGCTTTTCATATTTCCTAGTTTCACAGTCCTGTTTCCCTCCCCTTGCTGCCATACCAGTGCTCCATTTAATTTTCTCCCTTAGCACTAGGAACCTTCCCCCTCTGACTTGGTGCTTTCCAGGTGTTGCCGTTCTTGTGCACCTCCTCAGCACAAAGGCTGCACCCCTGACACTGCAGCTATGGCTGAGCGTTTGCTGCCAGTCTTCTGTGCCTGGCTTGGCCTCCTTCCCCTGCAGTTACGGAAGCTTTAGCACACACAGGGGAGAGCTTTCACTAGGCAGATTATGAAGTGAACAATAAAGCTTCCAGCTTTACCTAAGCTTTTTGGGTTTAAGTCACAGTGTAATGGAGTCACTCTTAGTTTTTATATATGATTTAGGGTTTTGCCTTCTCAAGTAAGGGCAGTACTGCTAAGAGGATGATTTAGCTATTATCAAATTAGAGCCTCATGAGCAAAGTCTTTAAACTGGCCACTGCCAAAAGAGACTCTTTTCCTTCCTCAACCCCGCCATCCTTCACCCCTCCCACAGGTACCGTTGTGCCAAATCTGGAGCTCTTCTATGCCCATAATCAGCTATCCAGGAAGCTGAAGCAGCAGAAACACTTCCCCCTCACAGTGTGTTGCCTGCTCTGGTGGTGGTAGGTGAGAATGGATATAAAGCAGAGCGCCAAGTGTAGGAGCGAGCTGTGTGTGGCACCCATTAGTCTGCCTCTATTATAAACTTGTACCCTGCCCTCTCCGTCCATAACTGAATGAGTATCCTGTAGGATGAGTAGTCTGGATCTTCAGAGAATCTAAGTTGGTTCAGCCTGAAGAATTAAAAAAGGATTTTTTACTTTTGTATGCTTTGACTGTTCAATCAGCATAATGTCCTGTTGGGCCTTAGGCAATGTGAGCTGTAAAGCAGCACCTGTGGGGTAGTTTCTGTGTCTTTAGCTTAACATGTAATTACTGATTCTGGCTACTAGCAGGTTATTGTTTTTTGTAATTGCCTTCAGTGGTGCAGAGATGGCAGGTCTGCAGCTGCTCTATCATAGTTGGGTTATGTGGTGGGTAGGCAGTGCCTAGTAACTATCTTTACAAAGAATCAAGGTTTAGAAAGGCAATTGCTGGGTTTCTACATCTTTACTTTGAAGAAGTGGATTCCTGCTGTGCATGGTTTTTTTAACATCTGAACTGAGACGTTCACTACCTACCTCCAAAGAGAAAGCTAGTGATGCACCACATAATCAAGAGTGTGTGAACTAGATTCTTCAGGCAGTGTTTAGATACTTTGAACATAACAGGAAAACTGCTCAAGCACAGGGTGTGACTCTCAGGGAGGGTCTTGGGCCGGGCCAGGAGTTGCAACCCAGTTATCCTCATGGGTCCCTTCCAAGTCAACATATTCTATGACTGTGATATTACTTGCATGGTAGAAGAAGGGGAAGAAGATAATCTCTCTAAGGAGTGCTCTCATTTAGGCTGACAATCACAATTTATCCTTTTCCAGACAAAGGTTAATGATCGCATTTAAAGGCTGCACTAAACACAACCACCTGCAGCTTTCCTGTATGACTTAACATTGTTGTGGTCAAAATGCCCCTATATCTAGACTGAAGATGTTTAAAATCATCATCATGGTGGTAACTCCTTTAGCGTATAAGGCGAATTTCCTCTTGTAAAGAGTGTTTAAATACAAAATGTTTTCTTATGCCAGTGGGTCTTTCTGTTTTCCACTGGTTGCTCATGTTCATGGCATGACAGATGCACGGGCAGTTGTATGTGTCTGTAATTTATCTTGGGGTGTTGTACACAGTGTTTCTGACTAGCTAGGGGGTGGGTACCTGTGCGGGATGTGAATTACTCAAGTTAAGTTATACAGACATACAGTGTGATAACCACAGGATCATTTAGATTGGAAAGGACCTCTAAGACCTTCAAGTCCAACCACTAACCCAGCACTGCTAAGCCCACTACTCAACCATGACCCCAAGTGCCATATCCCACACATCTGTTAAATACTTCAGGGATGGAGACTCAACCATTTCCCTGGGCAGCCTGTTCCACTGCTTGACCACCCTTTTGGCAAAGAAATTTTTCCTAATATCCAATCTAAATCTCCCCTGGAGCAACTTGAGGCCATTTCCTCTTGTCCTGGTGATTGTGAAGATTGTTTGGCAGATAGGTTTTACATTTGTTGCTCGAGCATGAAGGCTTTTACCTCTCACTTTCTGTTTCTTTGTTCTTCCTTCATAAAATGGTTGTTCAATATCCCAGGCATTTCAGAAAAGCAGGAAATACCAGGCTCCAGAGCAAGAGTTTTTATCTAAGAATGGTTTTTTTTTACTGTCAATGCAAGTGACTCTTCCACTGAATTCTCCTAGATGGCTTTGTATCTATGCAACAAGAGGAAGAGTATTATTAGCGTGAGGTTTGCTTGGGAACATTAATCTGTACGTGTTGGAAACAGCTTTAGAATGAATTCTCTGGTGGCAAGCTGGAAAGAGCTGTCTTACATTATGGAATTGTATCTCTTCCCTCTGCAAAGCTACAGGAGAAAATGGCTTAAATAACATGGAACTATGAAAGGCAGTTCCAGCAGAAGTAAAGTTGGCCGCTGCACAGCCTTTATTATTCTGCTTCAGCTGTGATGCTTCTTAGGTACTTAAATCAAATATAGAAAGCAAATAAATTACAAGAGTAAATGGCTCAAAAGCTTTGATTTTCTTTAGAGAATTTGTTTGTGATACAGGAAAAACAATTATTAACTTGCTTATGAGTTTCAAGTGTTACTGTTCTTACCCACTTACTGGTAAAGTTAGTGGTTGTCCTTTTGGTAAGGTTGGTAAAATGCAATTTCTCACTCAAAATTTTTAAAAGTTAAATAATTCAATTGGCTGTTCATTCTTTCTTGGCAAATATCTAGAGTGATTTCCACTCTCCCCTGTTCTTACCTCATTTTTGCTAGGTTCCCCAGAGGGTCCCAAGAAAAAGATTAGAAGAACATACTACATTTTGCCTGTTTTACTGCCTTCAGCTCTGATTGACTATGTTCAGCTTGACTTTTTTTTTTTTTGTTTCCCTAGCATTTTTTCGTTTTGGAGTTCTGGCATTCACAGCTACAAGTGTGAAGACTGTTTGCAACAGGCCAGCTTTAGCTGCAATTCCCATAGCCATATTGTTAGGATGGAGTTCCAGTAGTATACAGCTACAGACTGCTGAATTTGTGAACATGAATGAGAATCCAAATACAAGAGAGGTGAGGAATAGCAAAAGTTTTACTTATATGTTAAAAAGAAATGGAAACAAGCAAAGTAAAAAAAAATCTAGAATGAAACTGCAGTGGCACTTTCCTTTTTGGTGTCTCTTTTTTCCTATTCTTAAATTGGGCATAACATTTTCCTCTGATTCATGCTGTTAAACATTTAAGTTATAACTGAGAAGATCTTCCGTGCATAAGGATCACTGAGTATCTTGCAGACATACCCTAAAAAATGAACTTTTTGGATCATGCGAACCATATGAATCTTTTTCATTGCTTCAAGAACAGGGGAAAGCACATGGATGGTAACTGCAGTGAGAGCAGTCAGTGGCCAGCCCCAAGGGCTGGGTGACACTGTGTCTGAGATACTCTAGGTTTTAAATGAACAAAGTCCTGGGGAACCTGGTCTGAAGTCAGCACTGATACTGCTTTGAGCAGGTGACTGGACCAGAGACCTCATCCATCCTGTATGAGACTGTGATTTAAAACAACCAGTTCTATAACGCATCATCATACTTAGCCAACAGTTTCGTTTCATTCAAAAGTGGAAGCAAATACATATTCACAAAGAACAGTTCACTGGTGTTTTCCTCATTTTGTGGGGGCCCTTGCTAAAATCGCTATTAACAATCTGATGAATGTTTCTGAAGAAGACAAAGCTGGCTCCTGGGTGTCCACCTGATCGAAAAATATGGCTTGCAAAGCAGGGTAGAGAGGAAAGAGTAACAGAAATAAACCGTGTAACTTCTGAGGACCATTGCACTGTTTTGAAAGATGCAAGGACAGAACACAAACGTAATAGGGAACTATTCCCTCTACAATATAGCATAAAGCAAAGTTCAGATGCCAACAAATGGGGAAAATAAATTAAGCATTTATATTAAGACCATAAATGCATCAAAGTCAATTTATCAGTTGCACTAAGAACTTTGGAAAAAGCTTAGTGCCCTGTAACAAGTGAAGCAGAGAAAGTCTAATCTGGTGATAAAAGTTACAAAAAAAAAGTAAGATAATAACAATAAACAAAGCTGTGAGCAAGAGTCTGCTGTCAGTTCCTCAAGAGAATAGGCTTCCAAGATTTGGGAAGATGGCAACTCCAAAGAGGAAATATAGAGGATCAAAAAAGGGATCATCTTGGGAGGAAAAAACTTCACTATTTTCCCACTATAATTATGATCAGATTACATTATGCATAATATAAAGTTATCAATATTTTTCATTATACAGATCGTTTATTGGAACAGCAACATTACCGGACAGACAAAAACCACACAGCAAGGGATAAATCAGCCTTTGGTTTAAAAGGTATTAGTAACAACTGAGCGGGATCAGGGATGTGAAAACTAACAGGATTTCATGAGGTTTAAACAAGGTGAAACAGAGAGAAGTTAGACGGGGCGGGGAAACATTTCTCCCGGGTATCCCTTGAGCCCGCCCTGGGGAGGCGGGGGTCCCACAGCTCTGGCTCAGTGGCCTGGGAGGGGGGCAGAGGCAGCTCTGTCTCGGGGAGCCGAAGAAGCGAAACCTCCGCCGGACCCATTACGCAGCAAAAAAATCACCACGGAACCCTCCTCGGAACCGCTCCGAGCCCGCTAGGAACATCGCACCAGCCAAAACACCCGGAGTGATCACTTTTGTACAACATCCGACTCCCGCTTTCCCGTGTTTCCCAGATGTTTCCCCGTCTCGCGGTCCACCGTCTCGGGGGCGGGCGCTGCTCCCTCGGCCCCAACGCGCAGGATCCCCGCTCCGTCCCCGCCGGGCGGGAAGGGCGCGGTGGCTGCGCCGCCCGGGCGGTGCCTGGCCCGCTCCGCCTCCCCGCGCCGCGGCAGGAAGCCGGAAGCGGCCGGGGCGCTGGGCAGGCCGGCG
>VXAZ01002373.1:1013358-1178709 GCA_013399875.1 Gymnorhina tibicen
CCGGCCGTGCAGCCCGGGAGGGACGAGGCGCGGCCGGCCCGTGGCCTCGGCGGCGTGCCCGGGGCCCGGCCTTTGCCCCGGTCTCGGTGATTTCCATCCCCGTGAGTGTGCCTCAGGAAGCGTCGTTGCCTTCGTGGCTGTAGGAGTTGTTGAAGTTTTACCTCGGGACTCTCGTCCTACGGTGGGGTGAGCCCCGGGGATGTTCCCGCCGTACCCCACATCTCTGAGAGAGGGCCGTGGCCCTCCGTTGGTTTCCAGGAGCTGCAGTCCCAGACAGGCCGAGTCCTCTTCCTGCATTATGGACTGGACATGCCGAGAGTAGGGGTGATGAGCAGCACTGGAGCCAGGCTTGCCATTTGTTTTGTGTGCCTTTGGAAGAATGTGCTGTTTCCTTAGGGTTCAAGCAGCACCTTGTGTGGCTAAGGGCAGGGTATTTCCATGATTCAGATGCCAGCTGTTGGACTAGAAACTCCCGTAAGGAGGTTGCAGCTGAAGAAAGCAGGGGTCGAAGCAGGAGCTTTAAGGGAGGAAGCTTCTTTTCTAAGCCTTGAGAGAGGGCATACAGGGAAGTATAAAACGTTAGTAGTTACCAGACTGTAAATAACATTTCTTTGGAACCTCAGCACCTTGCCTGTTGGGTTTGGTGGCGTCTAGAATCTTGCCTGTAAACAGAAAGAGCCATCAGTTTAACTTCATCATCTGTCCCTGCTTGCCTGGTGAAGTTGTACACTGCAGCTGTCAAAAGGGGAGCCATACCTGCTTTGTGTGCTTATCCCGTGTGCCTGAGGTAACAGAAAACTCCTTCATATTAATTAGAAGCAGTCAGTACTCCTGCTTCAAAGCATTGAGAGTTTAAAAAAAAATCACATTAGCAATGCAGTCTTTTTTTATTACAATCCCCTCTGCTGATAAATTAAAAAAGTAGTAGCATGACTAGAAGCAGAAAAATATTCAATAAAAAACAGCTAAAAAGCTGCCTCCAAGCCCCTGAAATTGTTAATAAGTCATGGGGGACAATAAATCAAACTGCTAGCTGCAGAGATTTCTTTAGTTGTATGTGAGGAGCTTTTGACTCATCTAAACCCAGACTTAATGACCATAAGTGAGATGTGAAGAAATAGAAAGTTCAGTGTTAAGTCTAGTGACAGGATCAATCATACAGTTAGAGCCTTTTTTCTTTTTTTTAAATTTTAATAGGAAACCCTTAGTGACTTGATTTAGGAATATAGTGGAATAAATGAAAAGAAAACTTGACATGCTGAGTATTTAGCAAAGATCAGTTATGACTTTGTAAGAGAACACAAAATATTAAATCAAAGTAGGCCTAACATGTTATTCGATCTAATTGTTGTAATTTGAAGGTTAAAGCTGAATGAATGGGGTTTATACCTTAAAAGTGAAGACTCTGCCAAAAAGAGTGTACTCTTTTAACAAAAAAAGGGTAATAGTGCAATACTGACTTCGTTTTGCTGCTTAATATGTACCCTGGGATTAATATTGATATATTTATATCTGTAGTTTTAAGAGTGAAAAAAACCCAGACCTTGAGAATCTATTAAATGACTTGCTGGTTTGGGGTTTTCTTAATATCCACTGAATGATACTGAAGATCATCTGTTGCAGTCACGTCCTTTTGTTTTTTCATCCATTGCCCTTTGTGCACACTTAATTATAAAGTAAGAAGGTAAAGAAAAAAGAGCTGATCTTGTACATAAGCTACCTCATCTTTATCATTTTTTGAAATGTAATAATTCGGTCTCTTAATAGGCTGCTAATTTTTGTTTTTATTTGAATATACTCCAGTGAAGAATTTCTGTGCACTTTCTGTCCAATTAGAAAGGATTTGTTATGGTTCTGTGTCTTGGTATGAGTAATGAATGTTGTTTTGAAGTAAATCACAAAGTACATGTTTATTGGTAATGTGCCAGCTGGCTTGTTACAAGCCGGGTTTTAATTATGAGAGGAATGTTTTAACTTGAAGATTTTACAGATGGTTTACAGAGCAGGCTGTTATGTGCATTATTTCTTTGCATCCGCTCTTCCTTACTTCTGTGTCTGCATCGTAGATAGCTCTTTGGCATCTACAGTAATTGCCTGATGGGAGAAGTCATCTTATTCTAGTTTTGCAAATTGTCTTGTCAGAGTCAACCAAGAATTGTAAAGGTTGAGGATGTGGTGTTAGGGTTTTTTTTGTTGTTGTTGTTTAGATTTGACATAAAACCTTTTGTCCCTTCCAGAGGCATTAAGAAGTTTATCTAGACTTTGCAAATGGCATTGCTGCATGACTTAATTAATTGTAGAGTAATGTCAGGTCTTTGCATTGTGTCTTTGCGTTCTGTATGCTACGTGTTATTGCCTGGATGTTTTGGGACAGCTTTGCAAGAAGCTGTCTCATGAGCGAATAGCTAAATGAAAGTGTGCAGTCTGCACTACACGCAGAGAAATGTGCTCAGAGTCATGAGAACGCGTGTGTATCGGCAGCGTAGCACGGTAGGATCAGGAGCGGTGCAGGGGTGTGTGCTCCAGCTGGCTGCCGGGGCAGGGTGCGTGAACAGCGGCTGGCATGCGGCTTTGTCCGCTCTCCTGCGGTGTGCACCGTGCGGCTCCTGTGTCACCTCGTGCACCAGGGACCTCTCAGAAGGTGCCAGTCACCTTCTGGTAACAAACACAGGAAATTCTGTCATGCCTTTTCTTCAGTAGTTACAGGAAAGGCTTTTCTTTGAGTATCAGTCAGCAGTTTCCTGTCAAGTATCACGTGCAAGTAACATGCAGCGTCCCCTGCCAAGCTGAGCAAAGACGGCTACTGTAGGAGCTTTCCCCGGTCCAGTTGCCATTCTGCTTTTGAGATTCTTTAGGTTTGGGAAGCTGCATCTTTGATTTAGAGCCTTTTGCTAGGCTTAATGGCAAAATCAATGTGTTAATTAAACCAGAAAGTTAAGGGTATTCACCTGCATCTCCTGCTGTTTTGGCAAACGGGAAGATCTGGCAGTTCTAATGTTTTATTTTATGTTAATAGTTTTAATTTAACCAAACTTTTTTTCCTCTTTCCTTCGAATCTATGAAGACCCGAGTATTTGACAGTTCATATTTCAGGAAGGGTGAGGAAGCCAGGCTGTCTCTCTGGATGTGACATAGTCAATATGAAATTTTAGAAATGAGAGAAATGTCCCTTAATTTCTTTCAGTAGTAATTGCTGGATCTAGCAAGTGAATAAAAATACTTGCGTCGATTGTGACTTTTTTTGAGCTCACGTAAAAATAGCATTCTGTGAGTTGTTAGTCCAGTTCCTTTACAGTTCTACTGAAATGCAACTTCCAGAGCCAAAGTGATCTAAAATACCTGTATACTTATCTGCCATCACCTCTAATGTCTGTTCTTTGGGATATGTGCAGAATAATGGAATTCAATTACAGGTCTTGCTTTCCTTTAGAAGATCTTGTGCACATGTTTTTAACTCTTTTCTATGTATTTTGTTACTTTATCATTTAAACACCATGTACAACACTGAAGGGATTATAAAGCTTTCACCTTTCCAGTTGATTTTTCACATAAAGTGTGGGGAATACAGACCTTTAATGCAGAGAGGTGTTGTGTCAATGCATTAGTTTTGATTGTTGGGCTTGCTTTTGTTTCCATGTTTCACCTCTTATTCCTCTACTTGGTAGTTCTTAATTCTCCATGTCTTTGGAGTTACATTTGGGGTTTGGACATTTATATTTCTTTCTAATTAAAATAAGTCCCTTTCGTGTATTTTACTGAATTGTAATTCAGTGTATTGAACTTTCTGTTTTTAAGGTGAAAAAGAAAACTGTCTAATCAAAGAGCAAAGATGCAGAGCACTTCAAATTACCTCTGGCTTTTGTCTGACATTCTAGGACAGGGAGCGACTGCAAATGTTTTCCGGGGACGACAGAAGGTTTGTGAAGAATTTTCATATGCAAGTTGCTTCTTGAAATCAACAAAAAACATTCAAGATTTGGGCCTAAAGCTAATGTATCTGTGTAATTGTTCAAGCTTATTTTTTAATTTTTAGTATTTGTCCATTGAATTAGAGTTCTGTAGTTAGATTTCTAAGGATTTGTTTTTAATGTTGTAATGTTGTATTTGTTGTAATGTTGTATTATTTTTCCTTGAAAATATTAACCGTTATGAATTCTTCATTCCTTTTTCTTTAGTTTTATGGAAAAAATAAACCTTGTTTAAGAATTTTAATTTATTCCTATACATTTATTCCTATAAATTTATTCCTATAAATGACCTACCAGTTTCTATTACATGATACTATGATTTATATCTTCGTTAAATTGTCTTTTAATTGTTTTTATCTGTTCTTTTAAAACCTGTTTTGGTGATTTTTATGATTTTTGTACGTGAAGTGTTCTTATTGTAGTGGATGAAGGTGGTGTTAGTTGTTGTCTGTAAGTCAGTGCTTTTTAAATGTCTTCTTGGTGATGTGCCTTGAGTAATCAATGCAAAATAGTAATTTTTTTGCCATGTAAATGATACACTGACGTATGTGTATGTTGTAGCCTGAGTGAGGGGTTAAGATGACCTTACTTGTGTAGGTCATTCTATTCCTATGAATTTCACAGTATGTCTCACAAAGTGAAGATAAGTGTAGTCGTTAAAGCTTCGTCTACAGTAATGATAGTCTGTGTGGAATCAGTACGAAGTGATTTATAGGCAATAGTGTTTCTGTGTTCCACATTTAAGTGTTAAACAACATTAAGCAATAATTTAGCAGTTAATGTCCTTTTCTGGGTGAGTGAATTTCAACACAGAATGATTCCCCTGTAAACCAGTTTCATGGTTGCACCTGTCATCACCCTCACTAGTCTGAGCCTGTGACCTGTAGCTCATTGTCAGCGGGAGAAAGCTTTTACCTGGGCACCACTAGTGCATGTGAGTGTGCTGCAAAGCACACCTTGTCTAAGCACGGGAAGGCTGTGTCCTTAGAAATAATCTGTTGCACAAACTGCTAGTGCAAGCTTATACCTAGAGTGGGTACAGGGAGGTGCTTTGCCCTGAGAGAGGGACAGGAGTTACACTTCCAGCTGGGGCTTAGTCCATCTTGAGAACTTAAGTCTGATTAAGCTCATGATCGTGCTTCTGACACTTATTATGTGGGTTTGAACTGCTTCAGGATTTTACGTGAGTGGCATGTAGTGCTGTGGTGGTTTAGGTTTCGAAACTGCCTTTGTTGTTGTTAAATACTGGTTTATCAGTATAAACAGAACAGTAAAGAAAGAGAGAGTAATATTCAGCTACCAGAAATTGTCTTTTAACTTAAGCAAGCCAAGTACGTGCTCTCATTGATTAGTGCAAGTAACTCTTGCTGAAAAAGTATTTTTCAGCTAAGTTTATGAGTATTCTTAAATGTGTAGCATTTCTTATGCTAACTGTTCTTTTTTTTAAAAACACTTATGTTTTGTGACCTAATGAGTTTCCATTCTGCTAGTCTGTTTGCTTCTAGTCTATATTAAACTAAACCAATTTAACTTTTTTAGTAGAATCTTTATTTCCACCTTAGCACAAAATACTATTTTGAAATATTTCTAGTCTGGTTATGCTCACAGGTACAACAGAAGATTGCAAAATGCTTGGATAATGTCTATGTGTACATTTACAATCTTTTGCTTCTGTTTGATGAGTAGTTTGTTTTTTTCAACAGAAAACTGGGGATTTATATGCTGTCAAAGTATTTAACAGTATAAGTTTCCTTCGTCCTGTGGATGTTCAGATGCGAGAGTTTGAAGTATTGAAGAAACTAAATCATAAGAACATTGTGAAATTGTTTGCCATTGAGGAAGAGGTAATGCATTGTTGTAGTTGTGATCTGAGATGTGTGGAAGTAACTGCAGTAACTGGTTTTTTGTTTTATCCATATGTATAGAGCATATAGTTACATTTTTAAAGAATGGTAACATATACTATCCGAATACTCCCACCCAACCACCACCATGTTTTGGTTTTCTTTCTTCTTTGTTGTTGTTGTCGCTGTTGAAAGAATATGTTTGCTTTCAGGAGGTGAAACACCTTCAGTGTGTAGGCACAGGTTATGATTCTTCATCTCAAGAAGCCACTGTCCTAAGTTTTATCTTGAATTAGGATTTTTAAGCTATCTACATGTATCGATATTTAATAGTTGAATAATGGAACTGTTTATCATTGAAGGTACTTTGGTAATCCTGACAATTTTATGCTTTTCCATTGCAACCAACTAAAATGGTGACAAAGGATACTATTATACAGTAGAACTGTTTAATAGTATAAATTGCAGCAGCTGAACTGAAACTGAAACTGATCAATTGAAATGACCGAGATGTTGAGATGAGTAAAGAAGGACAGTCTGTACTCTCAGCACTTATGGTGTGTAGTTTCTCACTTGTCCACCTGTCAATACTGCTGTCAACCTGCTAGTACCTAGAATTTGAGGCTTTCTCAGTTGTTTTCCCCTCTCCGAGTTGGAATACATGAAACAATATAAAAATCCACCTATACTTCTTTTGAAGATCACCAGAATGGGATTTATGATACAGCTATAGGTTTTACTTTTCTTTTCTTTTTTGAAGGTAAGATCTTGTGGTTATTGGTAATTTCTGACATTGGTGTCACAATAGTCAGATTCTAAATCTCTCGATTTTTTTTTTCAGACAACTACTAGACACAAAGTACTAGTTATGGAATTTTGTCCATGTGGAAGTTTGTACACAGTTTTAGAGGAGCCGTCTAATGCCTTTGGTTTGCCAGAGTCTGAGTTCTTAATTGTTTTGAGAGATGTGGGTATGTAGACTTTGCTCTTTGGTGTAATTTGTTGACTGAAACAAACTCATACTTGTTTTGTTTACCTTGAAACAGCAAGAGACATTTAAATGACTGTCAACTAATTGAACAAATTAATATGGTCATATGGAATCACATCTTTTTTTTGTGTCTATGTTGAAATAGGTAGCAGCATTAAGAAGCCATTTCTGTGTAAATTATTGATGTAATTTTTTTTCTTTATTTCAAGATTATTTTCCACATGTTGAACTGACTTCTAGTGATAATTTCTGAAGAGTAAATTAGAAAAATAATACGGTTTACTTGTGTTTATCTGCTATAAAATTTTCCTTCTAATTTACCTGCTATAAAAACTACTTTATGGGAAAGATGTTACTGAGAGCAGGAAATGCTGCTGTTACTGAGAGCAGGAAATTTAGCTGTCTGGAAAGAAATTAGAAGGAGAACTTTTTGTTAATTGAGTGTCCTTCTCGTTCCCATTTCCCAATGAGAACATAAGCATGTCTTCCTAGTTATAACTCAGTGTTTGCACAGTCTGTGTCACAATGTGTACGTGAATTCTGTATTTATTTTTTCACTTGAAGTGGCTGGGATGAATCATCTCCGTGAGAATGGAATAGTGCACCGTGACATCAAACCAGGCAATATAATGCGTGTTATAGGTGAAGATGGTCAGTCTGTTTACAAACTTACAGATTTTGGTGCAGCAAGAGAACTTGAAGATGATGAACAATTTGTTTCTCTCTATGGCACAGAAGAGTATTTAGTAAGCCCATATGATTTAATTTTCTGTTGAAGAAATGTTTGAAGCCTGAGGCCCTTAGTGATTATGGTTGAATAGGTGAAAGTCATGTTGTTGGGAATTAGTATTTAAACCTTTTTATTATAATTGTTTTTATAACTTTCCGTTGGACTTTTTCACCTTGGGTCATGCCATTTTCTGCTAATGTAAATACATCAGCCTTGAAATGATTTCCAGGTCTAACTTCAACTGTTGCCTTGTGTGAAAGGAGGAACAACAATATTTTAGTTATGAATATATTTGCCTTTATCTCTGTAGATGTGTTTTAGTTAGTTTGTTTGTTTGTTTAGTTTGAGCTACTTGGATGATGTTAGGTGTAGTTAAGATTCATGTGAAACCTTAGCTAACCAAAGAGAGGCAGGTAGAGAAGTATCAAGAGAAGCACCTTTCCCACGTATGCATCATAACTGATACTCTCCTCTGCTGTGGATCTTTTTTCAATTTGATTTCTGTTATTTCAAAATCATCTGGAGGAATACTGAATTTCTTCTGTTCTTTAGTGGTCCTTTATACTAGTAGTCACTCTTCGGCTGAATTTTAAAATATTTTTTGCGAAGTTTTTAATAAAAGTGACTGTCATACCTAGGAATATAGTGATATTTGTCAGAATATCTTAAGCAACTTCTATGATACAAGCAAGCTTTGCTTTTTTAAAGAACTGAAAGTTTAGACTGACAAATTACCTTGCTGTGAAAGGATAGATTGGGTTTTTTTCTTTATAAAGCTTCATAAAGCAATTCTAACTTTTTTTTTCTCTTTAGCATCCTGACATGTATGAGCGAGCAGTTTTGAGAAAAGAGCATCAGAAAAAGTATGGAGCAACAGTTGATCTGTGGAGCATAGGGGTGACCTTTTACCATGCTGCAACAGGGAGTTTGCCTTTCCGACCTTTCGAAGGACCTCGTAGAAACAAGGAAGTGATGTAGGTAATTTAGAAGGAGAATTTTATCTGTTGGTAAATTACATCAGCCCTTGAAATGCTTTTTACCAAGGAATCCTCCAAACACATAGTAAAATCTAAAACAGTGAAAATATTTAAGGAAAAATACTCTTTTGTTGTGGTATAGCCCCACTAGGCAGCTGAACGTAACACAGCTGTTCGCTCAGTCCTCTGTAGTGGGATGGGGAAGAGAACTGGAAGGGTGAGTGTGCGAAAACTCATAGGTTGAGTTAAAGACAGTTTAATAAGTAAAAAAAGCCCCACAACAAACAGCAACCCTTACCTCTCAAACCTGAAGGGAAACCAAACCAAGAAAAACAAGTAATGCAGAAAAATCCCCAATTGCTCGTGACCAGCCAACTGATGCACAGTCAGTCCCTGACCAAATGCCACCCTGGCAAATTTTTCCCCACCTCCTCCTTAACTTCTGTTGCTGAGTAATATGGTATGGAATATCCCTTGGGTCAGCTGTCCTCCTGAATCCCCTTCCAACTTCCTGCCTGCCCCCAGCCTACTTGCTGGTGGGGCAGTAGAAAAGTAGAAGAGGCCTTGATCAAATTTAAGCGCTGCTCAGCAATGACAAAGCATGCCTGTGTTATTAACACTGTTTTGGTCACAAATCCAAACCATGGTACCATACACTACCATGAAGAAACTTAACTCTATCCCAGCCAAAATCAGTAGAAACATTCTGCTTCAACAGGGATTTTACTGTGTGGCACCTTAAGATCTGAATTAAGGATTTGAATTGAGAAAGACCTGAATTGAGCTCCCCCAAAATACTGATGTTTTTCCACACATCTTTCCTTCAGCCTGGCACTAGGCTGGTCTGTTGCAGTGTCATGTATATAACTTGGATAAAATAACTTGGGCAAAATTGTGGTATTCTGAAATGGGTTTTTGTTGTCCTTTAAATGATGGTCTTCCCCAGCACTCTTGAAATGTGTGTCCTACCCATGAGACTGATATTTGAGTAGTATAGTTGTGGACTGCAGCTGAAGATAACAGGGGTGGCTCCTGAGTGGAAAAGAGAAGTTGTGTCTGTGATATGATGATTGCATTAGATTCCTGTTCCATCTTGGTCTGGTTCTATTTCGTTTTTCTGTGTGTTGCATTTTAAAAATAAAGCAAGGTGGTACTTGGGACCTCTAGCACATCAATAACGTCTCTGTTCTGGTGCTCCGTGTAAAGCTGACTCCAGTTTTCTTAGCTGAAGAAATTACCCATCTTGTGATTTTTTTCCCGTAAGAATTCTTGTTGTAGATGTTTGAGAGATGTTTTGTATACACCTTGTCCTCCATAAAGAGAAAGCACAACTGAAATTTTCTGTGGCAAAAAGCCTGTTGCTCCTCATTCGTTTAATGAAAAATGTGAGAAATACTTGCCTGTGCAATACAAAGTTAAACAATGCCAAATTGTATCCAGATTTCTGGATGTTCCTTCTCTATGCCCAAGCCACTTTGTGGTGGCTAAATGTCATCTCTTGCTATAGAACATGCTAGAAGTTAGCATTTTAATGTGTAAATTGAACTAAATTGACTTTGATTAATGAACTCTTGTGAAAACCTTTGGTTTCCTTCAGTATGCTGGAAATATCTCCTAAACTTTCCCCCAAGGCTGAGGTAGACAAAGTTACTTCTCCAGCATAGCTTTTTGTTCTTTACTTTTCTAGCACTGGTCTGTCAGCTTCTAAGTGAAGCTTCCTAATTGTTCCACCATCTGCAAATTTAGGCCAACCTGTCATTTAAATTTGTATTATTGCTGCCCCTTTGAGAATTAGTTACTAGACCTATGTATGTATAAGAGGTAGTAGTTGAAATCTCCGTTGTTTTTGTAATGTATTGCAGGTATAAAATAATCACTGGAAAGCCTTCTGGTGCTATTTCTGGAATACAGAAAGCGGAAAATGGACCTATTGAGTGGAGTTGGGAGATGCCTATTTCTTGTAGCCTTTCAAAGTAAGTTTGAACATACAAGTGTTCACAAAATGTTTCAATGCCACTTGATTGGGCTTTTCCAGTCATTTTCTAGGATTGTGTCTTTGCAGCAGAGATCTGACACAGTTTTTCCTTTGACCTCTTCAGTACATCAGTACAGTCTGATATTTGGTTATAAAGTGGTTTTTTTCTTCCCATCCGTCCAAATAGTTTTATGATTGCTAATTTACAAATGAGCACATCGGATGTGGTTTGAGAAGAAAGATTATTACTGCATTTCTTCACCCTCGGGAATGAAGAATCAATACCTTTGATGGCCCTCATGTCTTGCAAGAATGTGACTTCAGACATGACAAAGATTAGGCAGTAGGAAGGAAATGATAAACAAAGACAGTTCAGAGGCTTACTTTTTGCTAGGAAAAAAGTCACATTAGCACATTTTAACACATACTCATATATTTTCAATTTTATCATCATATTTTTGCTTCATATGTCCATAATATTCAATAGGAAGAGCCATGAAGGATCTGATTTTGGTAGGACTTTGAAAATAGCTCCCATAACCCATTTACCCATCTACTTTCCTGAGACTTCTTCCATACTTTAAAGTTACTGATCCTTCATGGTAAAGAAGGAAATAAATTGTTCTACGAAGAGACTCTAGAAGCAGATTTTTCTGAAAGCCAAGTATGTACATGCTTAAGGGGTGTAGAGTCAAAGTCAAGTGGTTTATATCAATTCATTAGTCTAGAGTGTGCAGAACTTGCAATTTGTATATGTTTTTCGTAATACTGCTCATTTATTTCCTGTGCTTATTTTGTATAATTGAACTGCTTGAAATGAGAAAGGAAGCAGATTGTTTCATTAAACATCTGTTCACAGTAATACTTTTAAGTAGCATTCAAACAGTGTTACAAGTTTAGTACTAAAGTGAGTTTGAGCACAGCATCCACTGACCTCTTAATGGGGTCAGCAGTGTGCTTGCAAGCCACTGCAGCTTGCTTCAAAATGTTACCTGTTACCCTGGCTTGATGTGTACATAATGTTAAAATTTTGGAGAATTTTGTTCATGATAATGAACAAGTTCATGTTAATGTTCATGATAATGAACAAGATAATGTTAAATTTTTGGAAATTTTGTTCATGATAATGCACAAGTGGGATCCATAAAGTTCCTTGCCATTCAGATGCTCAAGGTAGAAATGGAAGAAATTTAAGCTGACCTTTCTCCTAGAATAGTAGTAACTGTAAGGCAATATAGTTGCATGGGTTTTTTTGCAGCATTCAAGCTGCATGTGCAGAGTACTTATTTAGCCCCATGTCAGTCAGGATGAATTCTGTGTTGACAGTGAGTCTTTGCTAACCCAGCCGATTTTAATTGAAAGCAACATAGTGTTGCATCTCCACCAGCAAATCCTAAATGGCGGTAGCTTGCTTCAAAGTGATACACTGTGTGGGGTGAGCTGGGTAAAATGCTACTACCGTGGTAGAAGGTGGTCTCAGCTCTACAATGTAGACTTACTAAATTTTATGTAATTTTTGCAGTGTCTGTGAAATATCTCAAGTACCAAGAAAAAACGCTTGATAGTTAAGTCTGAAAATGGAAGCTTTGAAGTACCTGCATTTATGAAAAACAATGGACATTGCCATTGAACATTTTGTTGTTAAAGGCACTGACATATTCTTTAAGGGATAATAGATGTGTATTCATGAGGAAGTATGAATTCATTTGAATAAGTCAAATGAATTATTGCAATTGGTTTGCAAGGTAAAACGTTCCAAGTAGAACCAAGTTGTCTCATCTCTTCCTGGTGTCCTCTAGGGGTCTACAAGTACTGCTCACACCTGTCCTTGCGAATATTCTTGAAGCAGACCAGGAAAAATGCTGGGGATTTGACCAGTTTTTTGCAGAGACGAGTGACATACTGCACCGAATAATAATCCACATCTTTTCATTACAGCAGATGACCTTGCACAAAGTTTATATTCACAACTATAATACGTAAGTGTTCTCTCTCTCTATTTTCATTACTTTGCTCTTGTTCAGGCTAACAGCACTGTGACCTCAGATCACCACAGTTACAAATTCAGTAGCCTGTGACCTCATGTCACCAGTGTTAGCAATTCAGCACTCTTTCCTTGGCAGTTTATCTGAGGAAGTGAAAGGGTGCAATTCTCCTACATAGTCATAGTGCATATTGACCAAACATAAAAATAAAGTCATTGAAGGTCAAATCAACTGATCTTAGTCTTATTTAGTGACAGAACACAGACTTAATTCTGGATGTGTTAACAATATGTCTGTTTTCACAATGGAGGCCAACTCATCACACATTTGTATACGTTCCTTACTTACAAAGTAGTTTTCTGGAGACTGTATTAATCTCTTGCTTATCTCTTGCTTATCAAGCATGCAGAATGCACACATTGTTTCTGATGTAAAACTCTCACGGGGGTTCTGAAGTGGTAATTGTACAGTGTCAGATCCTGATTTGTATGGGGTTCACTTTATGACATGAAGCACTGATGTTAAAAGCTGTAAGGCATACGAATATAAATGCCTTTTCTCTGCTGTGTTACAGATAATACAGAGCGTGTGTTTAATTCTAATACAGGGATACATCCTGTTATTTCATCAAATGTTTAAATACATTTCTGTCCATTTCAATTTTTCTTTTCTATTCCATCATTTTTCTTTTGAGAGAGCCCAATACTGTTTCTGCAGAGAAATCTTGCTTCTATTTTTTATTATTATTTACATGTTAGATTATCTATAAACTAGCTGTAGTATTAAGAAACTATAGTGTACTAGTGCTGCACAGGAGGCAAACTGGTCCTTCCTGTTAGTGTACTGAAAGTTTTTCTTCTTTGTGGAAGATTTTGCTAGTTTCGTTTGGCTTGGTTTTTTGGGTGTTGTTGTGGTGGTAGGTTTTTGTGGTGGGCTTTTTTTCAGGGGAGAGGTGGTGGTGGTATTATGAGTTCTTATCCTTGTATCTACTGATTGCTGTAAATAAAATTCCAGAGTGTCTTTGGTCTTCCTTATCACTGCTGTTTTAGGAAATAACCTGGCTATGTGTTAGCCTACAGGCTGAATTTAATTTTTTGACATGTAAAACACCAGACTTTTCTTTTGGAGAGACCATCCATCTCCTTTGAAGAAAAGGGTACGCCTTAGAAAACTTAAGTATGCTTCCTTCCTCTCATCTGGTGTTGCCTGTTTTTACTGACCTTCAGACCAGAGCAAGTTTGTTTAGACAGACGTGCTTTGGCGAAAAATCAGAGGTAGAAAGGAAGTTTGATATTTTGCAGGAAAGAGCATTTATTTTTGTAACACAGCAACCTGGAGCCATAGGCAGCATGCTGCTTTTTTTCTACTTAGAAGTCAAGTGCTTTATGTGTAAACCCAGTCCTTAGTTAATCAGAAATAAAAGCAATTTTTATTTAAATAATACAAAATCTGAATTGTTGAACTATTGTAGTGAGTCTAACCGCTACCAATTATATTGTTTGTATTATAGAGCTGCTATATTTCATGAGTTGGTCTACAAACAGACAAAAATACCATTTCAGAATCAAGAACTGATATATGAAGGTCGGCGCTTAATACTAGAGTCTGGCAGATTGGCACAGCAGTTCCCCAGAACAACTGAGGAGAACCCTATCTTTGTAGTAAGCAGGGAGGCTGTGAACATTGTTGGATTAATCTATGAAGAAGGTATATGAAAGTAATTTCCCTTTTCTTACAGCTATCTTTTGTAAATTGTTTGGGTTACTTAATATAATTGTTTTATGTCTGTTACGTCTTAGAAATAGTGTTGGAAATTTTCTTTTGTTGATATCTGAAGTTCTAAGTATACAGTCTAATGTCTTTCAAAACTGCTGAGTATCCAGAACATTTTTACTGAAACAGTAGGTGCTTATAATGTTCCAAGTCCTTTGAACCTGAGCATTTGTGTGCTAAGATGTAGTGGCACTTATGGAGTTCCCATGCTCTTTTGAAGCATGACACTTGTAAAAAGTAGAAAGAAACATTATAGAAAGTAATTCAAAGCTGGTTCTTTTGTTCCATTATTCACTAAGTGGAAAGTCAAGTTTTACTTATTTTTTTTTTATCTGTCATGAATGTGGTTAGCCTTTCAGTTAACAGAGGAGGTCTTTACAATGTACATTTGCTCAGAAGATAAGGTAATGCTGTAACAGGGGGAAAAAAAAAGAAATTAAGGTTTTGAATTTCCGTTTATCAAGAGGCTTTTAGAGGGGCCTATGCCAGAGCCCTTTTTTTAGAAATGTTGAGCTGGGGGACATGGCTGCAGGTGAGAGGTCAGTGTTGCTTTTGTCACTATGTCCTAAATACCGACTGCTCAGGCCAGCTGGCACTCTCACAGACGTGCTGAAGAGTGAGCTGTTTGTGGAAGGATCAAGAGGGTCTTTATATTGTGTCACAGAGCTTTCTGAAGAAGCCAGTGAGCATGAGAACAAAGGGAGATTGGCTAATAGGGGCTACCTGAGGTTTAGAAAAGCTCTTTGGTGAAGTTCTGCCCTTAAGAGCCTCAATGAAAATAAGCAGCCATGTGATAAAAAGGGAATGGTCTCCTATGTGGGCAAACATGAGGCTGAAGAACAGAGACAAACAGTTGGCTCTCTCAATGGAGAGACATTGCTGGTGGAGACCTGCATGAAATCTGTGCTGTGCAGCATGTTCAGAAGTGAGTCTGGAAAAGGAAGGATGATTTGCTGAAGATACCAAGTTATTTAAAACAATTAAAAGACAAAGGCTGGTTTTAAAGGTGTGCATGAGAACCACATGATATTAAAAGGCATAAAAGCAGTGTACAGGCTGGGGAGGGAAAACAATCTGAACTTTTGAAGTATCTTCTGGAAAATAATAAAATACAGATACTTGTTTTATGTTTCAGTTTTACTTCCTAAAGTACATCAACGTTACGATTTGGATGGGGATGCCAGTATGGCTAAAGTGAGTAATTACCATTTTAGATAATATACCTGTCTTGGATAATGATACTGAAATGAAAGCTACTTCATTTTCAAATTAGTAATGTTAATAAAATGATTTAGTTATGCTAATGAGGATTCTGATAGCTGGAAATACATTTGTTAACAAGGGATCTAAAAGTATATTAAAGCCACACTTTGTATACAAAATATGGTTTGGTTTTTTTTTAAAAACCAAACACAAAATCCAGTCTTCTAAATTCAAAGTGCTCTGTTACTGTACAATTCAGCGTTGCGGGAAAAAGGAGCCCGACACTGTGTAGTCCTGAAGTTAGTTAGAAGCTTCATAACTTCACTTCTGATGGTGCAAAATTTAACATTAGAAAAATAACTCTTGCTTGATAGAGAGGAGTCTGTAGGACTCTGCAGAAGGGTGGGATTTTTTTTGCCTCTTAAAAACTTTCAGAATCTGTGGGAGACAAGTAAAGGATGTTTCATTCTTTTGGCTGTTTTTCTAAAACTACTGAATGTATGCACAGTCATGCTTGACTTTGTGACGACCATTTATACATGTGAAATACTGACTGCTGAGGAGCCTTGTATTCAGACATGGTAGTCCTGAAAATGTATGTCCCTTTAAATGCCAGTAACCTTGGAAATTAATAAGCAGAAAGGCATCAGTTCATACTAATTATTTAAAATATTGTAAAGTATAATATCTGAAACTTTGTTCTCAATTCTAAATAATACAGCAATCTTGTAAGTGAAATTGGGTAAACGAAGAGAGTCTCTAGCCTTAGAATTAAAAAAAGGGTCAGTTTTTACAACTTCCTTGTCATGTATGTGCTTGATTCCTGAACTGTTGATGAAATGTACTTGTGACTTTGACAGAAATAGTAAGTTGTGTCATTTTTGTTTGTGAGATTTGTTTTCATCCCTAGCAGATGCTTCAGCATAACTGAAAAACCCATGTTTAGCTGTGCCTTCATAATGGGTGTTTGGTTGTTGCCTGACTAACGCTTAGGCCGAGT
This sequence comes from Gymnorhina tibicen, assembly GCA_013399875.1. NCBI lineage: Eukaryota > Metazoa > Chordata > Aves > Passeriformes > Artamidae > Gymnorhina > Gymnorhina tibicen. The sequence goes on from VXAZ01002373.1 coordinate 1,029,805, forward strand.
TACGCATTTTAAACTACCATCCTTGTGTTGCTCTTTCTTTTATTAATCTGTGTTTCTTTGTTGTGCTGTATTGACTTGAAGCAATTGTTAAGAGAATGCCAGGTCAGTACTTACATTGGGTTTTTTTCCTCCAGGCGGTGACAGGTATTGTGTGTTATGCCTGTAGAGTTGCCAGTTCTTTGCTACTTTACCAGGAGCTGATGCGAAAAGGAGTTCGATGGCTAATGTAAGCAACTGATTGCATTTCATAATGCTTTTCTTTTTTAATTGAAATATGCCTTGATTATCAATAAACAGTTCTGTGATCTCTTGATATCTTGGGAGGTTTTGTTTATCCTTGAGTAAGGATAGGCTGAATTTTCTCCTATTTTCTGTCATCAAGGAGTTTGCGAATTTACTTTCTTCAGTGGATAATTTAACCTCTGGTAACATGCAGATACAATTAAACAGCTTGCACAAGGTCTTTCTGTATGAGGGTTAAGTTAATGCATCTCTAACTGAAAGCAATTCCTCCTGGCAGTTATTGCTGCAGGTATATTATTGTGTTACTGATTGCTGGTAGGATGGCAGTTGAATACTTTTGTTATAGACTAATGCTTCACTTTTTTAGTGAAATAATCAAGGATGATTACAATGAAATGGTTCATAAAAAGGCAGAGATTGTCATCAGGCTGGATTTCTGCAGCAGAAACATTGAGAAAGCTGAGAAAATGTGAGTAGAAGCACTACACCAGACACATTGATTTTTCATTATCATTTTTAGTGACAACAGTGTTTTAAGTTATGATTATTTGCAGTGGTTTTACATATGAAAATTTAATTTGAGTCAGCATGGATTTTCTGATGGCAACGACTTAAGCGGATTTAGTCATATGTCTTACTCAAATTAGAGTGTTAATTTTGCTCCTTAACCTAATGAGAGCAAGTGCTTACTAATGAGTGGTAACTGTGTGTGTTCTTTTTCTCCTTTCTTCTTTGACTCAGCTCATTTGCTCTTACTGACTCTAGAAGCTATAGTAAAGCTTGGACAAAGAACCAAGTAGCTTTGCTTTCATTAGTGCTTTTGTCACTGAGTTTGGTTGCATATGACTTTAAATACTGCCCCCTTACACAGTTTTAAGACGGCAGCATTTTCTGTGTGGAAGGAATTTTAATGTTGAAATATAACATAGAGCAGCTGCAAAAAAACCCCAAATAACCAAACCCACCTCCCCTTGCCCCCTGCCAAAAAGGCGTTCCTCTTATGTGGTGTGATAGGAACATTGAATACCACTTCTTCTTAGCATTCTCCTATGGGTGGTAGTTTTCCTGTTCAACCTACTGCCAGTCTTCCCCAAATGCTGTCTTAGTCATAGAATTCTCTAAACTTGCCACGAGGCTGCTCTGAAAATGCAGATACCCACAAGATGATTAACGCACACATGTAGAACCACTGGGTTTGCAGAGTAATCTTAAGAATAGACTTAAACCTGTTGGAGCTGCTGTGCCTGTGCAAATTGAACACCTTGCATGCAGTAATTGTGGATGCCCAAGGGTTTGACAGATTTGCTGTGTGTGTACCAAACCTACCTTAAAACCCAGGTGTGTCTGTATTGGCATCAAAACCACCACAAAACCACAACAGTGAAATGTGAAGTTGGTAACTTGCAAGATAACACTATACCTGTGCAGACTAGCTACAAATCGTCAGGGCAGGAACCCAAACTCCTCTTCAAGCCCGTTAGCACTAGTTGGCAGGACTAGATCTTGTTCAGTCTGTGTTTGGTTCAGATAGTTTCTTCCTGTATTCTGCCAGAAGAAGGCCACTCAGAACTCAGAAGGAACCACTGTTGGTTCTGATTTGTGATTCTGGTGCACTCAAGAGTAACTCAGCAGCAGTTTGAAAAAAAATACGTTCATTTGCGAACTGGAGTAGTTCTCATGTGAACAGAAATTTTCTATCTGTTTGCATGTGGTCTTCTGGCCTCTTACAAAGGGGCAGGATTATCAGTTTGTTTGACTTTGCTAACTCTATAAAAGTCTTCTAAAGGACATGTCCTCGTTTGTCCTTCCTTTTCAAGGCTGTGCTTCAAAGCATGACAATGCAAAGTCTTTATTTGAAAAGGTAAATGAAGCACTGAACTTGAGCAAAGTATGTATTTTTTGAAAGCAGTTGAGCTGTTTGTGATGCTGTTTTTAAAAATAAAATGTACATGACACTCAACAGGAAAAATATTGTCCTGAATAATTTATTTGGCACTTGAGCTATGGTCATATGGAAACTATCAGTATGAACAGATGGTCCTACTATCCCAGCCTGTAAACATTTAACCCAGTAAGTTTTCTCAGAAAAGCATTTTGGTGCACTGAAATACTAGTTTGTTAATGACTACTTTAAGTACCTTTAGTTTGATAAGATTTTAAAAATTACTTGATGAAAGGAAATATTCTTTCACTGCCGGTCAAGTACAAGTAATGAGACTAGAATAAAGAATTCAGGAATGGAAGTTTCAAACTTTATTGTAACAGTTCCAATGTAGGAAAAAATCAAGAAATGTTTTTTTAAATCTGAAATCTTTCCATTGTTAATTGCCACTTAAATTTCAGTCAGTTTCATGGTTGTTGCTTGACAGAGACTGTATTTCATATACAAAAAGAGACAGTTACTGAATTCAAGGAATACGTTGAGTGTATTCACTGCTTGTTTATTTTCTTTTTTAACTGCTTTTTTTGTTGGTCAGATATGAGAATTTGATGCAGATCAACTTGGAAGCATCAGAAGTGGATGAACTTTCAGAGATACACACAAAACTCTTGCGTGTAAGTGTCTTACAAAGTTACCCTGTCATTCTGAAAATGGTGTTTCTACAGAAAAAGCCAAATACACAGTAACACAGGCTTCTGTGACTCCTCTGAATTTTCTCTGTAACGCCTCTGAATTTTCAATATAATTTCTAGATTGCCAGTGGTTGTTAAAATGTCCATACTAATGTGAATATCTTTCTGAAAACAGAGCAAATCTTTTTGTATTAGCTCAGTGTAGTGAAAATAAGTTCTTGAAAATACATTGCTGTTTTCTAAAATACTCAAGAATTATAACCCTGAAATATATTTCACTTTTTTTTCCATTTTTTTCCTTTCCTTAAGGAATTATTGACTACTTTGGTGGCTTTTTAAATTGCTGCATACACAAACACACTTGAGAGTGATTTGCTTTGAAATATGCATCGTGTTTCCAGACATGTAGGGAAAAATTGAAAATAACTTAATACACTAGGAGCAGGTATAAAGTTCTCCATTCTAAAAGCAAAAGATGATTAGTGCATTTTTGTTTTGAAGGTTGTATGAACTGCAGAGAAAGGAAGGTATGAATTTTGTGGATAGTTATTATATGAATTCTTAATAAACCAAAAGAATAAGGGTAGAAGTAAATAAGGGATATATGAAAGGTTTAAAGTTATTGTTGAAAGAAAATAAATTTTAACTAACAGAAATGCCAGTGTCAAATATTCTTTCTTTAATAATACCTTGCTTTATATGCTTCTAGCAAAGGCTAGGCAGATAATTGGACCTATTTCTTTAATGGAGATCAGTGAAACAAATGGGTTTATAGTATTAATGTGCTCAAGTAATACTCAAGTAATTTTTCACTTTACCCAGTGATAAGATTGAACCTTCTTGCTCTTATGTAGCTCTCCAGCTCTCAGGGCATAATAGAAAATAGTCTTCAAGACATCAAAACCAAACTTTCTCCTGGTGGTTTACTGGCTGACACCTGGGCAAATCAGGAAGGCATGCATCCAAAAGACAGAAAGTGAGTAACTGTATTTATTGTTCTAATATGTATTGAATTCTGCATTGAGTTGTAGTTCATAAAACTCATTGATAGGTACTTGATTTTATGTATAAAATTATCTCATTTTCTTCCTTTTGTCACTCTAGTCCAGAAAGGCTGCAGGCACTGCTATCTTCCATCACAGACATCTACTATCAGTTCAAAAAAGACAAAGCAGAACGAAGTAAGTAACTTATGTGATTCACTTTTAACATAAAATGTAATGCAAAGGACAGTTCAGTCTTAGTTTGACTAGGGTGTTAGTAGTAGATATGGAGAGTTAGCCACAGTGCATTTGTCTGTAGGTCCTTCTTAGTGTGATACCATACTAAAACCCATATGAATGAAATACCACTATTATTAGCATTAAATTTGAATTGCAAGACTGGAGAGGAGGAAAAAAGTATATAACCACTTCGACCTATCAATAGAAGGAAACTGTGTAGGAAATGGGTAAACTAGTAGAGTTTTGCATAAATACAACTAACAGAATTAGATTGGTAATGTCTGTCATCTGCTCTAATCCTAGGGCTTCCTTATAATGAAGAACAAATACACAAGTTTGACAAGTAAGTTTTGAAGTTACCTTTGGGAACTACCATAATTGCTTTCAGATCCTCCAGGTGCTCTTGCCAATAACCCATTCTATTGATTTTGATTGTAAATCATAACCTCTTTAGGATTGCTTTGTAAAAAATTTCTTTTAAATATCTTAAATACATAGGGAGACCAGCGTATGATAATGAGGTGCTTTCTGGCTGTAGAGTTTTTTCACTGATAAGCCTTCTAAATGCAAAATACCTGTTTGTTATCTAGGCATAACTGTTTTGTAGGAAGTACACTTTTTTCCTGGTTTTTTTTCAGGGAGGAAAAAGCCCTGAGTAAGATTGAAATGACTTTGTAGCTAAGGTGGAGATAATTTTCTACAGATGAGTAAAATATGGACTATTTTTGAAAATGAAATTCTAGAATGATTTAATCTTACAGGAAATATAGCACAAAAAATTAATTTTAATGCCATTCTCCATGCCTGTTTAAAATTGTCACTCCTGCAAGGTGTCCACATTAAGCATCTGTGCATAACTTGGGTCTCTAAACTCCCATAGTCTCCACTGATTCTATACTGCTATACTCGTCTCAGGATTTATTCAGTTCCTCATATGCAGATGCCTAATGCCATTTAAGTTGCCGTGAAGTATCTGAGACATGCTCTGAGACTGGGAAGTAGACATAAGTCAGATGGGAAACCTACACCTTTCTGGACAGGTGGTCAGAAGCAGGGCAGGATATCTTTGCTGGAGAAGAGAAGGTTGCATGGAGTCCTCCTAGCAGCCAGCCAGTAGCTGAAGTGGGGGCCTACAAGGAAGCCAGAGAGCGACTCTTCATCGGGAACTGCGGTGATAGGACAAGGAGTAATGGCTTCACACTGAAAGAGGGGAAATTTAGATTGGATACATTGAAGAAGTTCTTTTCTGTGAAGGTGACGAGACACTGGAACAGGTTGCCCAGAGAAGTTGCAGCTGCCCCATCCCTGGCAGTGGTCCATGACAGGGGGGTTTGGAACTAGATGATTTTTATGGTCCCTTCCAACTCAAACCATTCTAAGATTCTATCTCAAATGATGCTAGATGCTTATGTTTAAGTAAATAAATTATTCTCCTAGTGGCTGGTCAGTTGCATGGTTCCCTAGACTTTGCTGAATGCTGCATGAATTTAGACACCACTTATGTAATTTTCTAAAAAGTCTTGCTCTTGCTACCATGAGTGTGACTTCACTGACAATTACAGATACAAAGCTGTCATGCAGAGGGCACAACCATGCCACTTGCTTTTCCCATAGCGAAAGCTAGACTGGATAACTGCCAAGCAGAGGAGAGGGTTTTCTATTACTAAAACCATGTCCTTGCATTAGTATATGATAAACTTCAAATAAATATGTTTCATTTTCATGGTTTGAATACTGGTATATTTTTTACCACAAGTATCTCCCTGGGACTGTACAGGTTTGAGGTCCTAAGTCCATCTTTTTTATACTTGATTCACCCCAGAGGGAAATGGCAGTGGCTTTTGTTAAGGCCTGTGTGCTATTAGCAGCAGAGGCTGGCCTTTGTAATATTTACCTCTAGGCAGATAAGGGAGCAGCACTCAATTTGAATTTTTTTTTCTGGTTGAATGATAGGTATGTATTCCTGATGATAGTTCAGCTGCACTCTAGCTAGAATTTAATTAACCAATATCTATAATGCAAGACTTAATGAAATACCAGAAGTAGTTGTTAGTCTGTAGTGTTCCAGTATCCCTTACACTTACTGGTGCAATGCATAGCATGGCGAGGCGATTACACTGGGACTACTGTCTGCCATACTAACAAGAATTGGGTTTTCCTTTCCTTTTCTGCTTGTTTCTTCTTCCTCTTGTCATAAAACTAGGCTGACACAAAACTCCTGTTCTGTTTTTTACACGTATGCTACTCAGTGCAAAGGATTATTCATATATGCTGAAAGTTCCAAGTATCTGCAGTAGGCAAATATGAAATGATTAGGACTTTTGTCCTTTCCATTTAGCTGACTCAAAAACGACATTTGACCATTTATTAATATAAAAATATGAATACAAATACAAACTAAATGCTTCAAATATTTTTTTTCTCCCTGCCAGGGAACATTTTTGAGGCATAAATTGTTAGTTCCTGTAGAATGTTGAGTTCTTACACATTACAACAGCATGAATGACGGTGGCTGCACAGATTTTAAGTCCCCAAACCTTTCTCCAAATTTCAGAAAGTTAGAGGAATAGGGTTTTGAAAGCAGGATGACACTGTTTTGGTTGTTTCTGTGTTGCAGGCAGAAGCTGTATTTGCATGCTACAAAAGCCATAGCTCTTTTCAAAGATGAATGTGTCAGCAAGTATGATACATTTCTGGACAAAGCTGAGGACTGGACAAGGCAAGCTATTGATTTCTTTAATATTTGGTAATGTTCACTGCACCACTTTTATACAGGCAGCTCTTAAAAGAAAACTCTTTTTCTTTTAGGAAAATGCTTCACACAAGGAAGCAGCTACTGGCTCTCACCAACCAGTGTTTTGGCTTTGAAGAAGAAGTGTCCAAATACCAGGATTATATAAATGAGGTAGAATGCTTCAAAATTATATGAAGTTTTTGCATAGATAAAAGATTTCCACATATTTTCATGTCAATAGTGTTGTTTATAGTGAGTCTTACATTAATGCAGTTGTATTAAAATACAGGGCTTTGTGGGTGCAGTATGTGGTCTGCAGTAGCTTCATTGCTATGTCAGAGTGGACTATGGAATGCTGTTATTTTTTGAATAACTGAATAATGTGATTTTTTGAATTGTGACTTGATTTTGGAATTTGGTGGGGTTAATTTTGTTTGGGGTGGGTTTTTTTTTTATTTGGGTGGGTGTTTTTTGGTGGGGCTGGTGGGTTTGGATGTTTTGGGGTTTGTGGATTTGGGGTTTTTTTGGTAATGTTAGCCTTTACCCTCCCAAAAAATCAGTGCAAATGTATGTGGGTTCATTGAGAAATGTTCTGTGCAACTGTTGCCATAATATTTTCAGAGGACCTAGAGGATTATCCTAATTCTCTAAAGAAGTATAAAAACTCTACTTCCATAGTCAAGATTGTGAGATACACGCTTAAGGATGTTAAACTAATGATTTGGACGGTGACTCTGCAGGATGCAAACTTATCAGAATTACCTCAAGATTGAGAGAATAAGAGCATTTTTATGTGGTAAAATTATTATTTTTTAGAAAGGAAGGATAAATGAAAGAAAAGCCCTTGCGAAGTGTAAAATCAGTTTAGGAATGGTGGACAGCAGCATTTTATTTGTTATTTGTATTTTAGTAGCACCACCAATCCATTGATTAGGATCCAGTTGCCCTAGGATATCTACAGACATAACAAATATATAATTCTTCCTTTCCAGAATTTATTATGGAAGTATTAGATAGGAAGATGGAACAAACCAGGGAATTATAGGTTGTGTCAATACAAAACTTGCCATGATGTTCTCAGCTTAGAGCATATCAGCCACATCAGTACTGCAATGAATTTATGAGATATCACAGCAATGGAAAATTTAAAAAAGGATTTTAATGTGGGCATCAAGATATACATGACAACTTCTATTGTAACTTAAATTTTCTTTTTTTCTGTTACAGTTACAAGATGCCCTGCCACAGAAAATGTTTGCAGCTTCCAGTGGGATGAAACATACAATGAATACAGTCTATCCAAGCTCAAACACATTAGTAGAAATGACTCTTGGGTGAGAATTTCATAATGGGATTGATGTAATATTGTATACATGCTATACAGGGAAATTTAAAAAAAATTAATTGACTTAGTGACTGCTGTATTAGGATCAAGAATTTTACATTGCTATAGTGGTGGCCCAGATTCGGAAGTGAGCACTAATGTATCATCTGTCTCTTTGTAAATAAACAACTTACCTGTCCCTTATTTTGTATGTAATGGCAAGTTGCTGGAAACTGGTGGTGAGTGATCAGGGCAGATAACTATCCCTGTAAAAACCGTAACCTTTCTTTTGTTTCTGGTTACTACAGGATGAAGAAACTAAAGGAGGAAATGGAAGGTGTCGTTAAAGAGCTGGCTGAAAACAATCACATTTTGGAAAGGCAAGCAATTATTTTCCCTTTTGGGGCTGACACTAGGGACAGGCTTGATTTGGTACATTCTATAGATCCAGAATTTAAACTAAGGGAACAATTCTATAATGTCTTTAACTGTAAATATATTTTGAACTGTTCAAACAAAGTGTAACAAAAAAAATATTCAAAACCTTTGAACATTGCTGTAAAATCATTCTGACACAGCTATTTTTGTGGCATTTTTGTTTCATGTTACTTTGGTTTAGCTAATAAAAATTCCTGTTGCAGAGACAGATCAGTTCTGAATTTAAACACAATACTGTTGCAGCAATGCAGTGGTGTCTTTTAATACCTCAGTTTTAGATGTTATTTTTAACAATTGCAGAATTACAGCAATCTGAATTAATGATTTTGCAGTTTTCAGACTGCTTAAGTAAAGAGGCAAACATGTTTCTTTACAATCCTGAGAGGGTGTTGTCATTATCACATACAGGCTGATGTTGATTTTCTTCCTATAATGAGGAGAAAACACATAAAAATAAACGTCTCTTGAAAGTTCCAGGGTAAATTGCTGGTAGAGTGGAGTTCAGCTTCAAGCTGAATTAGTTTTGTTTTGTTCCCCACTCCCAGTCCCATACTTGCAGCACAGCTTCCTCTCTTCCATCTTGTTTGCAGATACAAAACTTAGGTACAGATGCTTGGCATGTGGCAAGGGAAAGGAAAACCTCATAAATAAATTAAAGATTGATTCCATAAGCTAGTCAACTAAAAATATACTGGTTTTTTTTTTAGATTTGGTGCTTTGACTAGGGATGGTGGCCTGCGGAACGTGGACTGTACCTAGCTTCCAAAGGACCCGAAGAGGACTTGTAAATTTTTTCAAAGGGAAAAAAATACTGTTAAAGGCAGATAATAAATCTGTATCCAGGTTTTTTTTTTCCTTCAACAACTGTAATATTAAAGAAAATGTAAATATGTATAATATGTAAATACAAAAGAAATATATATCTTTTCTTGGTCACTTTTAGGATAGAATAACTTCTGGCAGGGAATTGAGCCCCTTGGAGGATCTCTGAGGAGTCCTAAAGGGAAAAGTATTGTTGATGAAATTGACATTTGTCTACTTTGAATATTGCCCTTTTTTTTCAGAATGCAATTTAGTCTTCATTGCAAGAGGACTTGCAGTACTCCAAGACACCCTTGTATAAAGGGTATTTTGGATTTCTTCTAGCAACCACTATTATGTAGGAGTCTAGCTGAATGACTTTGATCATCACAGAACATGATGAATGTTTTAAATGAGATGTTTCTAAATGAGTGTGAATAGGGATTAAGAGTACAGATAGGACAGAACAGAAATGCATTTCTCTTTCCTTCACATCCAAACTGTTAGTTCACTTCTACTTGAGAAAGCAAATTCACAATATTTTTTTAAGTTCTCTCCATATTTGGTGCTATGTTGTCTGTAATCATTTGACTGCTCAGTATATGGAAGTTTTGCACTCCAGCTTGTCAGAATGAATATAAAAATTCATTTTTTGGAGTACAGTATTTTCAGACTTTCCCTGAAATTTTGTTGCTCACCACAACAACAGTGGGTACTTAAAACAGCTTCTTCTTAATCTTATTTGCAGGTATAATTTTTTAAAAAGGTTAAAAATTTGGTATGAGAAGAATTTGTGGGCAGTCAGTAGACTAAATAGCATCATGCCTCAGTAGTAACTGAATAGTGGAAAATAAGGTACCAGTCTAGATCTTTAAAAGGGACCACCCCCACTGCTGACTTACAACTGAGGTACCAAACTTCGGTGGAAAATTTAGTAAGACTGTATAGTTATTTTCCAGCATCAGTAGTTACTACTTTCAGGATAGAAAGTACATGATTGGGTTGCAGAGATGCAGAGTGAAAGGTTCTGCTCCAAAATACACAGGAGAAAGAGAATAGGAAAACAAAAACTCTGGAAACGTCCCTTTGTTTGGATACTACAGATGTACATACTTGTTTCAGATGAGCATGCAAATATTACAGAACTCATTCTTTCCTTGTGGAAACCTGGCCATGGATGTTCAGTGGTGTCCAATAGCACTTCTCATTGCTGCATTGCCTACCTGTAAGAGCTGGACCAACTATATTTAGAATTTTTCATAATTACTGGTGGAACATATAGGTGTAAACTAAACAATATTGACCAGTGATAGCATCTGGTAGTTTTGTGATACTTACTCCCTGCTTATCTGTCCAGGTCAGAACACAAAACATTTTCATTTCCTTTTTAGAAAAACTTTGGAAATTTATGAATGAGCGTTTCATTTTAAAAGAAAAGGAAATTCGCTTGTCTTGATATCCAAGACCTGCTTTCCAATGTTCTTGGTGAGAATCAAAAAAGGGAATTCAAACATTTTTACACTCATGTGAGCAGCTTCTGTCTTTGTCACCCAAAAAATCTAGCTATGCAAAAGGAGTGCAACAGTTTGTCACACATCTTTCCTTGGCATTCTTAACAGTTTTAAAATACTGGAATCATGCTAACTGGAATGATTTCATGCCTGCTTGTACATTTGTTCATTCACATCCACAGTCTCACTGGGTATCAGTAAAACACATGAATAAATGTTAAAAGAATTGGGTTCTCTAGCTGTGCATAAACTGTATTTTGTTTCCAACATTATAACGCTTTGTTGTTTCAAAGTTCGTAAGCTTGAAAGAAATCAAATGCCAGGTGGAATATATAATTTCCAACTTCCTTGTACTGAAGCAGTCTGAAAAAGAAAATTAATTGTAGTAAAAGTACAGTCTGTATGTTAAATATGTGCAGCGTTCTTTTACATGTTTGAAAATGTTTTGTTATATTTTATGTTCATTTTAAACATTGCTGGCTTTAGTCTTGCTGAATACATCAGTAATCTTAATCATGTTAAAATTTCTTTTTCTAAAGCAATTTTAACAAAGCAGTAGCTAAGGAACTTGAAGTAATCAATTCATTATCTTCTGATTACGTTATTATGAAGCAAATAATTTTTCAAGTCAAAGCATAGTGTACGATACCATCAACTTTTTGCTCAAACTAAGTGTCCTGATGCTGTGAGTCATGTTATTGATTTGCCAAAAGAAGTAATAGAAAATAATATATGGTTCTTCTTCCTGAAGCTGGTTTACTGGTTTGGGGGGTTTAGCTGAATATATTAATTATCTGTTACTTGAACAAACCTGTCTTCATATGAATTGTGAAAATGCATGAGTGAACAGCTTAATGGCATAAATACATCATCAACCACTTATTGTACAGTGTGTACTTCTTCCTTTTCATAATTTAATTTTCTGTTAATTTCAGGATTGCCTTACGAGTTTTATTTCCTTGTAAGCACAATAGAGAGCCTGAAATATGAAGTTGCAAATTGCAGCTCAGTTTGCATTATCCAGCTGTTCAGAAAATGTGCCCTGCACAACAGAATCACTAGCATAGGCAGTATGGTAGAGCCACTAATTCTTCTAATATTTTTTTTAACTGATGGTTGACATGTATTCTGAACAACAATGGTGGCGAAATTCCTAGTCTCTGCTCAGTATGAAATTGTCCACTGGTAGAACACAATCAGTTCTAATGTAGTCAATCGCTGTAGAAGTGGTAATTGTAGAACAGTTCTGGATTGTCCTGAGCAGAACTGGGAAAAAAGGGGAGTTGTTGGCTGAAAGAAGAGAGTATTGGAAGAAGAGGGAAGTAAAAGTCTGGTAATCTACAGGCTCTTTCAGAAGATCAGCATTCCCTGTGTCTGTGGTGAAAGGATTATTAATATAAACTGTAGTGCAAACAAAAAAACACAGCCTACAACTTTGGAGAAACCTTTCTTATGGTAAAGAGAGGCAAGTGCCAGAATAGATTGTCCTGGGAACAGCAATACCGTTTGAAGAGGGTTTATAGGAACAGGTTAACTGGTGTGAGCTCGTTACCGATTCTGCCATTGGCAAGGCTTCACAACCTTCTGCCCTAAACAGCTGCTTTTTTTTCTCATCAGTCACAAAAAAAAAAGTGGTAGGGGTAGTATCCCTCAGTGGAATTTGCTATTTTGTCACTGGTACCAGCTCAGGCAGCAGTAGTTGTAGGTGCACATCTTTTGGAGAACTTCTCTGCCTGTAACGTAAGTAAGGGCGAGTAAGGCCGGCAGCGGCAGGTTGAGCTGCTGCTGAGACAGGGGCACGGCACGGCACCGTTCTTCAGCGTTGTGTTCTGCTCCGGGACACTCACAAGGTGTGGGTTATGGCACCACTGCCCAGCCCTGGGAAATCCTTCCCCAGTAGCTGCTGTAAGGAACTGAGGCAGATCATTTTAATGGGAACCTACTGAAGCGCAGCACCAGCTCTTGTCAGCTCCGCCTGCGCCGGGGTCTGCTTCAGCATCCCTGAGTACGTTTATGCCGAATGATGCGGAGTTTGTGCCTGCCGGGTGCGGGGCCGGCAGACCGGCGAGAGGACTCGGGAGGTCAGGGGGAGGACGCGGACGCGGTGCGGCGCCTCCGCCGCCTCCCCGCTCCCCTCGCCCGCGGGTGCCGTGTGCGTGAGGCGGGCAGAGGCGGCCGGCGCGCCCCGCTCCGCATGGCGGCGGCCGCGCGGGACCGGCGGGAAAAGCCTCGGCGGGGCCGGGCGGGNCGCCGCCGCCGCCGGAGCCCCCGCACCGCTTCGGGCCGGCGGCGGCGGGAGCGTGGTGCGACCTGTGCTGCCACTTCGTCCTCTCGCAGGGCCTGCGCTGCGCGGGTGAGCGGCGCCGGCGGGGAGCGGGGCAGGGAGCGGCGGGCCCAGGGGACGGGAGACCCTCACAAAACCGAGGGGCGCGGGGCCAGGTCAGGCGTCTCCCGATCCCCGCCAGGAAACGAGTGCCTCGTCCAGCCCCGACGGGAGCTAGGGATTCGCCATGTGCAGCGTTGGAGCACGACGGCTGCCGAGCGGGAGCCAAATGGCCGGGACAGCGGCCTGGCATGGGGGTGGATGCAGTGTGACCCAGGTAAAAGTGCTCCGTCGCCACCCGACGGGAAGGTAACGCGTGTGTGTCACAGGGTGTGGGGAGTGCTTCTCTCAGGGGTTCCTGTGTGCTCCCAGCCCTACCAAAAGCCCTGCGCTCTGCTCCCTGTCCGTCACGGTCAAACCCAAGGCAGGGCTGTGTTAGTGTGTCGCATGTCCCATGTACACAGCACGTACGTGTCCTTTTGCTCTCCGGGCTCTGGGTCACAGTAGGCAAAGGTGCGTTTTCCTTTTCCTGCATAGAAAGCAACTTTCCTCCTTTGCACCTCTTTCGTTACCACTGCCATACTCTAAAATACAATGATTTCATTCACCTCCTAGCTCCTCTCCTTTACAGTAAGACAACATACATAATCTAGTGCTGGTGAAAAGTCCTCTTTTGCCATCCCTTGATTGATTGAAAAGGCTTTGGCCACGTTGTTGGGCTTCATGATAACCTCGAGGATGATTTCAGCATAGAACTCCATGGGTGTGTTCACTTGGCTGGCTGTTCCTTGCCCATGGCTGCAGTGCTGCTGCACTTTCTAGGACAATCTAGTGCTATCCCTAGTGGTGTGACATGTTCAGGTGTGTGGTTTGCTTTTGATTTACGTCACTGAACCTTTGTTTAACAGCTGATATTTGAAACACAAGGTGGGAAGGAAAGGTCAATCTTGTCCTCCTTTTTCTGTCTTAAGGAGATGTAATAACCTCGTATTGTCCTCTGCTGATAAATATAATTTATGTTATGACACACTCTTTTCACGGTTACACTCATTTTCAGTAGCTCTATTTTTACAGTTACTCTTGCAATGGAAATACTTTGGCTGTGAAAATAAAATATTTTTTATTTATCATTTGCATTAGCACCCTGTTTGTTCTGACAGGATGTGTAGTGCACTGATGTGAAAATAGACCTTAGAAATAATATTTTTTTTTATGATCAAATGCTCTATGACAGGAACTTCAAATGTCACGTTGGATTATGTATCTTCCAGCAACATTTTCTCAGAACGATTACAGCTTTCTGTGTTTTTCCTTCTCCTCTGTGACAAGCTCCATTTTTATGAAGCATAGTACTTCAAGCTGCTCTCTTAAATTGCTGTTTAAGTAGCAGAGGAAACATTCAACTTTTATGATCTAGCATGAATATAATATTTAGAAGCTGTAAAGTGCTATGGAGATGAAAGGAAACACCAGCTAAAGTGCACAAGGGTTGCTCTGAGAACCTCTGTTCTTGCCCACTTGACAGGCACAACTGGTGAGCCAGACTGGTGAACTGATCTGGCTGATAAATTGGCTGAGGGCAACAAAAGTAGGGGCTGGGTCAGGACAGCTCAGGGACCTGAAAGAGCCTATGACCGGCTGCCCTCCTGGCTCAGAGCCGCTAAATCCACTCTGGCCAGACGTCAGTCTACACCCAGACTCACAGGCTCTATTCACAGTGAGCAAGTGAATATAGGAGAGAAAGATGTCCCCTGCTTTGGGAAGGCAGCAGATACGGCTGTGCTCAACATCTGAAGTGTGCCTAGGCTGGCCTTGAAAGCTGAATCAGGTACATCCAGGACTACAGCCGAATTTGTGGCCTCTGTGGTAGCCTCTGTGAAAATGCCATGGTCTCCTTTGGGTATCCCTTGCAAAGGAGAGATTACAACAGAGGTTAGAGGTACCTTTCAAAGATTCTAATCTGCCTGGCAACGTGTGACAGTGCTGAAAGTTTCCCAAATAAAACTGTGGTTTCCAGAAGCCACTTTATGTCGTCTAAAAAGCAAAACACAACAGCATCTTCCAGATGGGCCACTGCAAACGAAGAGGGAGCTAAATACTAAATTCTCATTATTCTGAGTCACAAAGACATAAATACTATATTTATTTAAATTACACTCTCTGAGTATTGGTTGAAGTCAATTCTCACCAGATCATTGCCATTAGACATAATCAAAGTCAGAGGTGGTGAATGTGGTGACAAGAATAAAAAGGCATGAGAAATTTCCTCTGGGATAGGGAAGCAGTCAGAGGGCACATCAAAGGAGTAATTTTAAAATATTTAGGTACAGACTTTTTTCTGAAAGAAAAGTCTGACTTCTCTATGGGAATCGGGATTTCTTTGAGTATCTCTGTTCTACCTTCCCCACAGTGTATAGGAAAAATTCCCAAGCTGAGCTTTAGTAGAGGCTAGACTTTACTCTTATCATTTTTCAGTGGGTCTGTGGTTGTCTTAGGGCTTTTGTACACTCCTTGGTGCACATCATAAAGGTGAGGTGGAATCCCTGAACTACCAAGAAAACGTCTTTCTGCCTTTTGTGAAATTTTTGTTTGGAATTCAGAGGTTTTCAGGCTTCTGATAAAAATTGAAAAAATACTTTATTTAATTCAGGGAAAAGAGATCAGAACAGAAAAAAAAAAGGTCAAGATTAATGATGGTCTGTTTCAATGCAGTGCACAAGGTACACATTATTCAAGCAACTTATTTCTTGAAAAGAAGTAAGGCAGTGCTGATATTCCTGGACCCCAGCCCAAGAAGAAAGCCAAGTGTAATGAAATACCTCTGAAAAGAATACTTTGTAGTATGCGACTTCTTGCTGTTGTTTTGGATTCCTTTTCAAGAGAGGCTTAATTGGTTTAGCAGCCCAGGTTTGCTCTGCTATTCACCTTTTCACCTCTATTATGTGGGGTAAAAACTTGGTGCAGATGCAGAATTCCATTGCCTGGCCTGACTTCTCTGCACGAAGCTGTTTGAAACAGAAGCAGTTGGGATTATTCCATTATGTAATGGAATGGTGTACAGTAAAGAGTGGGTTTTGTTTTCTAGCATTCAGTGTTTCTCTCAATCTGAAGGTAGTCTGGAGTGAAAATTCTCAATTTCTTGTATGTTACTGATGGTGTGTAGCATTATGTAGTGTAGGAGGTTGTTGCATTGTATCAACATGTGATTTGGCATTTGAAAAACGAAGCATTTATCATGGTTTTTGATGAAAGTCCATACTGCCAGGCTATGAAATACAATTTCTGAGCAGTTTTACTTTCCCCGTAGTCTGGTGAACAGAATGGGTGTACATAGGTGGTGGGAGTGTGAAAGGAATTACGTTGTGGACTACTTGCTCTGGACTTCCTAGTTAATTTCTGTAACTTTTCTTTTACCTTGCATTTTACACTTTTCCATTGAACCAGATGAAACCAAATGAAACCTTTTCGGAAGTTTTATTCTTCACTGAAGAGAATATACAGAAATTACAGGTCCTACATGACTTTCACTTCAAACTTTATAAAGATATTTAAGCAGATGGTTTAGAGGTACCATAAAAACCAGCTGGTTCCTTTCCTGTATTTAGTGATGGGACACGGTTGGAAATTCTCTTCTCTACAGCTTTGTTTTTACCCAGACTTTTTTTTTTGGGCAAGCATTCCCTGGGAAGTGTATAGCTCAGTGTCAGAGCCTGTCAGGGCCTTCTCTTTGTTTTTTTCTCTGCTGAAATGGGTATTCTGGTGGGAGCCTTCTTCAATTTCTAACATGTTTTTATATTACCTCTGAATATTCAGTAGCTGACTCCTGCTTTAGTGTAGTCCAAGAACAGAGGTGTTATGCTTTAATATGTAGTATAGCTCTCCTGCTACAAGAATTTAAAAATATCTGTAAAAACAAACAACAGAACAAAAACCTTAGAAAAAAATAGCATATATTATCTAAATGCCTACTAATTGTCAGGAGTAGCAAGGAAATAAACTCCCCTGTAGAGAGTAAAATATGGAAGAAAGGAGCAAACACAGAGATTAGTGGTTTTTTTACTTCAGAAAGATACATTTTTGACCACCAAATTTGTGTAATGTATGTTTTACTGGTTTTAAGTAAGAGAATAGACATTGTCCACTATCTCTGCAGAACGACTACATTCATACTTAATTGCATGTAACGAGGGGGTTAAGTTGCTAAAACTACAAGAGTTAATACTTGAATTACCAAAGCTCTTCAGAGCTGAAGGAGCCTCTTAAAGTTTTATCTATAGAGTGAGCACTGGGCATCAGATTAGAAATAGCGGTGGTGGGAGTCTGCTTCCCTTTCCCATTCTTTCTGCAGAGAGTTGTTTAATGGTGCACAGTTCTCCCAGTGCTTTATATTTTCTTGTAAATCCAAAATTACCACATTTTCTCAGAATCCTTGGAGGCTGGAGCAGCAGGAGGTGACAGGGTTTGGGTTTGCCAGTAGAGCTCAGCTCAGAGAAAGCCCTCTTTTCCTCCTTGCTGGATTTGTAGGAGTGTGGGTGGTCTGCTGCCCCAGTGGGGTGTTTGCTGGAGTTTGCAGGGCTGGTAGAACTGGAGAAAAAATTACTCCCTGTGCAGTGCAGTGGCCACTGTCTTGCACTGGGCCATGGACTGTGCCCGGCACAGAGTGAAAGGGAGAGGTGTGGAAATGGAAAGAAGAAGCAGCTTTGGTGGAACTTGCTCTTCAAGAGTCATGCTTGCTGTTTTCCTCAGTGCCTCTCTGCCTCCTGGAGCGTTTCTGTGTTCTCTGTAGCCACAGCAAGGTTCTCACTGCTCAAAACTGAGCTCTTTCCCCTGCTGTTTGCAGGGAGTGGTAACTCCTCATCGAGTTCCTTGGTTACTGTGGATCCTATTTTCTTGGCCTCTGACGTTTCTTTTCCTGTGTGAGTCCCATCTTCCACTCCTAAGCCATACACTGTCCCATGCAGAAGTTTTCACCTGTTTCTGAGCACCTTCTTTGTTCTTGTTTACACCATCTCATTAATAAATGGTTAATTATTAATTACGGTGTTCTTCGGAGTCTGGGTGTCTCAGATGCAACCCTAAGAGACTGCAGAGAAAACAAGCAATTGCTTTCAGGTAGCACAGCAGTGAAGAGAAGAATTTTCAAAATCACCCTGTAACATTTATATGCCATCACTGAAAGGCTTTGAAAATGCTCTGTGGTTTTCCCACTTGTCTTCGTCACACTCTCTGGAGCCGCTCTGGGAGCTCCTGCTGAGGATTTTTTCAGTGGGCAGGAGCCTCCTCTGCCCAGGGCATCTTGGTGTGGAGATACCCTGTGTTTCATTTCACATGCAGAGGGAAGGACCCCAGATGCCAGAAGGCTTGGTTTCAAACAAACCAGTATTTGAGATATGAGTAGAAAGGGGTCTGCTAATAAAAAAGTGATAAAACAGGTGTTTTTGCAGGCAGTGTTCCTAACCTTGGATGTATTCAAGATGTGTAACAAAACATCAAAGCAATGATGTGTTTAGAAAAGCAAAGATCTTAGTAATAAAAATATTGGCATTACTTGCCAGTGTGATTACTCCTGATTGTCTGCTTGGAGAAAGTCTTGGGGAACCAAGAAACTTGATGTTGTCATGGGAAAGCTTTGAAGAGCTTTCTGTGACTTGATGCTGGTTTTACACAGTTATACCACGCTCAAAGTTCAACAGATTAGCACTGCTTGGGCAGGAGTGTGGGTCGCTGTGGGATGTAATGATACAGGTCCCTTTTAAATTATGTTGTGCCTGCATGCTATATACATATTGCTAGTATCTATGATTTTAACACACTGGAGAAAAATGTAAAACTGAAGGTTTTGCTGGATAATGTGTCTTTTTGTTAAATGACTAACACAGTTTGGGGGTTTTTACATTTAGAGCTAGCAGGAGGAGCTGTTGGCCACTCTAAGTCCTTAATAGAGAGTATGCTTGTACAGGAAGAAGCAGTCCCCACTTTGAATTGCTATGAGCCAAGCAGACCGAGATGGAAGCACCAAAATATTTAGTGACTTTTTCAAGGTTACCCATGAGGTCACTGGTCAAGCCAGCATTAGAGCTCAGCTCTTGTCCAGGGACTGTCGTCATCTCTTCGTTCTGTTGTTAAGTGGTGTTGACCAGAAATCTCCAGCCTTCTTGGAAGGATCTCTTTATCCAGACAGTGAAATGCAGGTCAGCAGTGTGCTGGCAGGATGGCTTTAGGAGCTGCTAGACCTGCCCGTTTTCTCCACACTGGACTGAGTACTGAGGAATGCCTTTTTTATTTTGCTCAGTAAAGGAAGAATGTGTCATGTACAGAAGCTTGAGTGCCATAGCCTGACAGCGTGTAGGAGCTCGGAAGAAAGCATGAAGGGCTACAGGGAAAGTCCTCTTGTATTGTATTTTTCTCTTATACTCCTGTTCTAAACATTCATTTATTATCTAGTAGCTGCCATGGCTAAAGTAAGAAACATTCTACTCTTCTAAGAAAGAAGAAATGTACAAGGTGCACCCTTGTTAATCTCCAGTGCAAACAGCATGTAATCACTCCTACTGCAACACAGAGATCTAAAGAAAGATGGTCACAGCTTGCTTGCACCCTAAAAAATGATCAGGTTTTAAGCAGACCATATTAGAATGAACAAACTTACTGTTTTGGCAAAGTTTAACACATGTTTTTGTTTTTCTGCCTTGATCTCTTTTCTCTTAATGATAGTTCCCTGCAAGCTCTCACTGAGAAGTCTACTAATTTTGGCACAAAGTCACCCGAAGCCCACAGGCAAGTTGGTCTATCATGTGCTGAGTCAAATCCTATGTGTCAAAGTATGTTACAAGGCAACTCAGTATCTTCTCTCCAGTTTTAGCCTTGAGTTTTATTTTTCCTGTACTATAAAGTGTAGCTGTTTACATAGAAAAGTGGTTTTCCTAAAGACTGTTCAATAATTTCCCTGAATTTGCTGCTGCTAATATAATAAAGCTAAAATTGACATGAATCTGTTATTTTCACGTTGCGCTACTATTCTCTGCATCTGGATTTTAATCTTAAATTCAGCTTTAATTCTGAAGCACAAACCTATGGACATACGGTAAATCTATAACCAAACCACATTGAAAACGAACGTGTGCAGCACGTTGTGCCAGCAGCAGTCTCCAGGAAATAGTGCCCAGTTACCTTCCCGATGCTCAGCTGCACCAGCACAGCAACGCCCTCCCTCACACATTTCCATCACAGTACTGTGCTCGTCCTGCCTGCCTCTGCACATTCCCAGCATCTGGAAAAGAACATAAAGCAAATTACAACAAATTTTACAGGTTGAAGTATTCGAAACAAAACAGGAAATGACTGTACAGTACAATGGACGATAGTGAAAAGAATCAAGAAGAAATATTGCTGAAATACACAAAGAGATGTTCTTTCCCATGCAGAAAAACATTTATTTACATTGTATATATTGTGGAGTTAAATAAGAACTAACCAGATATGAACAAATGTGCTTTGGAACAGTGATTTTCTTCCTCAAAATCCAGGATATGTTTCATTGGAGCTATTGCTAAGAAGAAACCTTCCTACTCCTTACATCTTAAGGGGAGAAATCCAATTATTCTCCAATAATCATCATTAATAGATCATTAAATCTGATAACAGATGTATTTCACATCAGTTTGAATACTACAGTTCTTCAATTTCTTCCTTTTAAAGGGAGGCAAGGTTTTAGAAGTTGCAGATTGCCAGTCACTGTTTTAATTTTTAGTCCTTTCTTTTTGTGTATGTGCAGCTGCTGAGAATCAAAAGTGTTTTTAGAAAGCTCACAAATATAGCCACTTATTTGGATTAGGACGGGATGAACAGCTGAGCTGGAAATTGGAAGTATTGTGCTAGTTTTGCTGATTTAAAGTCAAATACAGCAGTTTTTTGTTTCTTTTCTTTCAGTAGTTGTGTTCTTCATAAACTTCCTAGCAACGGCATAGCCTTGTCACACATCATGATGTTATAAATTATGTTTTGATATGAAATCAGTGTTGCTGTGTCTTGACAGTGTTATGGTAATGCAGTAGTGCTGAAGCCCAGGGACTAGCTAGGCAGGACCCTTTTTTTGATAGTTGGATAAAATTTACTCTGGCATACAGCTGAACAGAGTTTAAGGGAGGTTGCAGCTTTTATTCATAATTTCTAGGTAAATATGTTTCACACATTCCATTGTTTCAGTGCATGGGTACAGTGTTTCTCTTCATAACCCAGTTCTGGATTGTGAAAATCTGGTAGTCTGTTTCAGATCTCTGTCAGGCAAAAAAAAAACCAACAAAAAAACCCCGTGAAGTGAAACAGTTTATGGAGGTCTGGAAGTCTCTTCGTTCTTCTCTGGAAACTCAAGGCCCATTGATATGGAAAATAGCCTTGTGAAGGCTGGCTTGTGAATACTTCCCCACACTGAACGCTGCCTGTGGGTGTGGCATATAGCCTAGTGACATACATCCACACTGGGACAGGTTGGAAAGAAACCACCTTGTTTTCCAAATACATTATTGCCTACAAAGAAAGCAAAACCTCATTTTGAGCCCAGTTAAGAGGGACATTTGCTAACACAGACAAGCAGATATTCCTTAATACACCCAGCTTTTCCTACACACAGTTCCTACTGTGAGTAGGTGTGTGGGGATCTTTGTTCCTGAAACCAGACTAAGTGGAGACGTTCCAGTTGAAGTCAAAGGAAATGAAATCCTTTACTCATCCCAGCCATTTGCTACCTGGGAGCTGGGGGGAGTTGAAATGGCAGTAAGTCCTCACTGAGGAAAAATGCTCTTCTGCTCTGGAGCAGAGAGTTCTGCATCTGCCCCACATCTGGCACCACTGTCTGTGCTCCTCCTGATTATTAGACTTCATTTTTATGGTATCTCAGCACTGCTGTGTTGCTCTCAAAAATGCTTGTTAGCAAAGAATTTGCTTTTGACGTATATAAACTCAGTACACTCCAGTCAAACACTGCTGGTTGTTTACAGTTCATTATTTAAGCATATTTTATGTAGCAGTGAAGGTTTGTTTGGGGTATTTTTAGCTCTGTCAATGGGCATGGGAGGGCTGCAGTAAGGCAGCCACCGGGTCACTGTGTATCCCCCTCTGTTCAGAGCTGGTCTGTTGAGCTCTGTAGGTCAGGGTAGACAGGGACGTGTCTAAACTGCTGGATGTTTCACGCACAGCTTTGCTTTCCAACTGGTGTGCACAGGTTTCCATGCAGAAAGTGGGTTGGGAGGCAGATGCAGAGAGCAGTGTGGTGTGCCCAGCTCTCCTGCCAAGGTGGTGACTTGCCACGCCGGGCACCACACCCATGGAGATTGTGTGGGCATTTCTGCCCTGCACAGGGGCCCGCTGAGGGCTGACCTTTGCCCTGTTGTGGGGAGGTAGGAGGTCAGAGGCTGCCTGCATAGCAGAGGGGACAGCTGCTCACCTCCCTTCCCAGGCAGGTGGGACAGCAATGAAGGCACCAGTCATTCCCTCCCCTCCTCCAGACACTGCTTAGATGAGCAGAGTATGACCTGGGGGTTGAAGTCTGTTGCAGTAAAAAGCCTTACAGGGCTTTTTTCCTTAAAGGGAAGCAGGGATCAAGATTCTGAGTCTGCTCACATTTCAGGTCCTTTTGTCCTCCTTGGAAAGTATCTCTGTGCAGTCTTTCTTTGTCAGAGTAGATTGAAAGGTACATATGTAGCCCTGCGTAGTACCTTCCTTATACAGTGGGTTCTTAACTTTAGCAATGCATTGGTGTAATGTGAGGAATCAGAGTTGTCTTAGGAGGAGCTCTGTGGACTTTCCTGAGCCCAGCTGATGCAGGCTGGGAGCAGTGCATTCCTGTGCAGGGCACAGTGGCTCATATTCTGAAGCTAGCAGTTCAGGTTGAGAGGAACCCCCATCATCATCACACATCCCTCATCCCTGAGCTGTGGGAGACAGGCTATTGTTCATTAGCTTTACATTTTGGCTTAACAATGGCCTAACAATGTAAAGTGATGGATAAGTTGTGAAATTATTTGATTCTAAGTACCTCTGCTGTTCAGTTTAGCTTGAATTCATGTCTGTATTCTCATCTGTATTACCTGGTTTGTTGCATAGTATAATTGTCAGATTCATCCCAATGACTTTTTTTGTGTAGCATAAATTCTGTTTGCTTTAAAATAATACACAGTGTTTTATGCTCTTGCTTATTTTTGTTTCACTAAACATTGTAAGGTATAAACCTCCACAGGTTTGTTATTCTCATCAGGAAAGTCAGTTTATCCTCTTATATTGCTCCAACTGGATATGTTTTACTGAATATTTTTTAAGCCTCCTAAAATACCAGTATAAAGATCCTGTATCAGCATTTTCTGTTAAGTGAAAAAAAAAAATCCTGTGCCCTTCATATACTGCTAAAGGACATATATATCTACATGGATTCTTTCACAAATTGCAAAACTAGTCAATTTATTGCATATTTACTAATGGTGTGAAATAGAACATGGTTTTTAATGCCATTTTGATCTTCATTAAATTTTATATGTATAAATTTCAGAAAAAAAGAAGTAATTGTTTGATCTTGTATTTGGCAGATGCCAGTAGACATTCAGACCCCTGCTGTTTCCTGAGAGAAGCAAGCTGTCTGTTGGGCCTTTAACTCTGCTCCTTGCCTGTTCTGAATTGGGTGACAGGCCTCCTACTTGTGCTAAAACCGTCACTTTGCTACTAAATTCCTTCTGGTGTGACAGGGTGGAGCTCAAACAAGAGACAAAATCCAGGGGCCTGTGTCCTGCCTTCTGCTCTTTTCGTTGACACTGGCTAAAGAATTTTGACAGATACAGTATAAATGGAAATGTTTATTTGTTTTCAGAGACATACTGACAACAGGAAATGCAGTCAGAAACCAGTAGCTCAGTTCTGAGAAGCAGCAGTATGTTTAAAAAGTCAGATGCATAAAATGCGGTTAAATACTTCACATATTTTAGCGTAGAAAAATACATTGTGAATTCTAGAAGATTTATTAACTGTATGCTGTGAACATAGCTGGTGTAACAAAGCCCTTACTTTCTGCAGTTTAAAGGTTGATACAAAAGGACCTTTGTTTTGTAATGACATTAGTCTTGATTTTCCAGGGATTTCTACCATTCAGATCTGGCAGAAGAAAAAAAATCAAGTCAAATGTGAGAAGCTGGACACACAGTCAAGGAAATCATACCAGGCTTGGGAAATGGTTACGAAGTCTTGCTGTTTAAAAGTGTATACTAGAAGTCGTGATAAATGTTGCACAGGGCATACATTAGTTCATAGCATCTCTGGATATACAATTTAATATGTACCATGACTGGAGCATGTGTAGTCTATGTACTGTTAATTTCTTTGGGTAGTGATATGTTGATAGATGCTCAATTCCTAAGTAAATTGTGGCAGTGAATGATTTCACTCTTATGTTTGCCTTAAAATTCATTAAGAGGAAAAGTCGCATTTTGAACACTATGTGTATCCATAGAAATCTGTTAAATATACTGCTCAGAACCTTTAGAAGAAAACCTTTGAGAGATACTCTCTCTAGGGAAAATTCTGTTGATTTACATTAAGGGATTTTGGAAGAGGACTTGTCACTATCAGTTTTGGTGTTTGTTTGTTTTCAGCCTGGAAAAGGTAGCTAGAGATGAACAAAGGAGCCCTTCAAAGCCTTTCTGCAGAAAACATGTCTTAACATCATTGGAAACACAGTAACAGGTTAAGACTCTGAAGCATTAGTCTTTCTTTAGCTGAAGCATCTATTAATATAGCTGCTTCTTGTCATAAAGAGGGAGGTCTGGAGGGCTCCGAGCGGAGTGACGGAGAGGGAGGGGATTTAGGACTAACAGGTGGTCCTGAGACGTGCTGGCTGACGCTGAGCTCAGAGCGAGCGCACTCGCTGTGGGTGTTCGTGGGCTTTCCCCTCTCCGTCTGGATACATGTGCCTCTTGTTCCTGGTGTAGCTGTGGAGCGCTTTCAGCCATGGCAGTAAGAAATGATCTGAGCAAAACCATCAGGAGGATAGTGCGGTTTTTTTACTGGTTTCCTAAATCACTGAGCAGTTCGAGGAGAAGGACAGTAAAACTTCTTTGGAAATCTCCTGGTAAGTCTGCAGCTATGTTTCTTCAGACTTTTTCCTGCTAAAAAAACCCCAAAAAACAAAGGGAAAAAAAGAAATTTGTTTCCATTGAACTGGTTAACTTTTCCAGGCCAGAATTGTTTGCATTTTTTCATTCTTGGAGGCTCATTAGACAAAACCTCTAAAAATATTCTGGTAGGTTCATCAGGCTTGTTCAGACAAAGAGTTCCCTTGCAGCTGTATAATTTATTCACGTAAATGATATTTGGTATCTTGTTTTTGCCGTGTTTCTCCCTTAGGTATGTATATAGGAGCTCTAATATGACTCAGATAACTGCCTGAAAATTATTTGGAGTTGCCTTGAGCTGTTAATTGATCTAGAAGGCTGAACTGAACTGACTAAAGACTAGCTCATTGTACCAGCGTTCACAGAAAGCGATGGGCAGCTTAGAGAGGCTTGTGTTCAGCAGTGATGCACTGGCCTTCTCTTCCATTTTATCAGCTGAAATTCAGTATAGCTCAGCTCACCAGTTAGTAAAAGACATTGCTCCTCACAACTACTCAGTGCTCTGATCCTTGTCCAGGCCGGGCAGAAAAGTGTTTGCATCTCTCAGATTAACATTCTCATAAACACCCTTAAAGCCCAGATACGGTTTTGTCCCTTTAGCACGGTCTGTCGAGGCTGGGGCTGAGGCGTGTTCTCAGGGCTTTGGAAGAACATGCACTGCCATAGTGTAGGAAGCCAAGTTCTTTCTGTTCTTCTTAAGGGATTAATAGTACAAGGTCAGTTTTCTTTTGATTGGGACTCTTTGGAACAGAATGGTGAACTAGTCAATTCTGCAACATTAGTAGCAAATTTGTATTTGCATGGGGTAGAATTTGGTCAGTTCCACAGCTGAGCAGTTAGGTGTTGTACTTCAGATAACAGATCTGTGACTCTGTTGGGGTTGTACCATCTGAAATCTGTCACAGAAACATTGTTAGGCCCCGTGTCTAAATGACACACGACTTCTTCCCATGTGAAGGAGTGCGCATTTGAAGATTTCAAATACTCAGAATGAAATCCCAGCACACTGAAGTCTGTGTGAAACTTTCCTTGATGAACCAAGAGTTTTGATTAACCTCTCTTTGAATACTGGTAATCTCAAGTCCTCCTAATACATCAAGTCATCCTGAGGCTCATAACACATCAGATCATTCCTGCATCTCTTTTATTACTGTAAAAACTATCAATAAATGTTATTGAGAGCTTTAATTGCTAGCTGGGTTACACACATGTGAAAATGTTCTCATGCCAGTTATCTTTTCCCCCAGTAGTGCAAAAAAATAATTGCCTCCATGACTTGTAACAAGAAACAAGGTGAACTCTTGAGTGCTTTAAAAATAATACTTTTTGTGGGTTGCCTTCCTTCTCCCTCTACATCCAGTGGTTTGAATAAGATTTGCCTTTTTACTACCATTTTAATGTATGTTTTAGCATCTCTTTTGAACTGAATTTATAAATAGTGTCTGAAGTGCCCTATATGTCCTTTGCTACCTGTGCAATGACGTATTTGTCACAAAATTGTGGGTTTGATGGAAATGTGTCATTTTAGCAGAATGTTGAGTCCAAGCAGAAAAAATCTCAGTGTGAAAATTCAACTCAAAATTCTTGTAAGTCTGCAGAAGCCAGTCTCATAAACTGGAAGCTGAAGTCCTGATGCTCCTCTCACAGGGGAAGAGACGCAGCTCCTGATTGCTCTTTAGTCTGTACAAAGGCAGCAAGTGGCACGAAACCTTAGCTACCCTGAAGTCCATGACCATTTCTGCCTTTTTCTTCAGTGTCCAGAATTTCCCTTCAGTTTTTGATGAATTACCAAATTACCCACGTGCTTACTCAACTCTGAAACACCACATTTCAGAGTTGAGTAAGCACGTGGGTAATTTGGTAATTCTTTACCAAGTTATCCGTCTGTCCTTCTGAGAGAGTTGTTCAACACATAAGCCTGCCCTGAGCAGTATTGACCATTTAGTACTATCCCTTGGTACACAGAGATTTACCCTTGCCTCCAGCATTCTAGAATCCAACTTTTTCTCTGCTTCTGTCTTTCTGATGGGTTTTATTCCAGGATTGGCACTAACATAATTTTTTATTCAGGATGAGCCAGGACCCAGGATGACCCAGCAGAACAATTCTGTGTCACTAGGTTTGTTCCACAGATGAATAACCCAGCTGGCAAATAAAGCTTTCAGTAATACTTACTGATAGTTTTTAACCACTTGTGCTTTAATAGATAAATTAACATTTTAATAACAGCGAAAGAGAAAATGTCACGATTTAGACATGTTAGGAAGAGAAGAGATTGTGTTCTCTATTACGCTTTGTCATAGATTTTGTGTGATATGATTCGTCATGTGAACCAAGAGGTGGGCACTGTGCCTCTGCATGGTACCTCAGACTTGTTGCTTTTGTTCTGCTTCTGTCACTCTGTGTCTCAGGATGCCTTGTCCTCTCTGCTTGACCCAGAAACAAAATCTGCCAAAGCACAAAATTAGTTTCTAAATACGACAATGAATTTAGTACTGTTACAGGTCACTGTGTTCAGAAGGGTGCATTTGACAAAATTTTAGAAAGGGCTGTCAAAGCATAATTAGGTTGCTGTTCCTAAAAATTCTTAGCTTTTCAGCCTGTCTTTGGATGGATACTTTGGGATTGTTGACCACAGACTTTTGCCTACAGGTAATGTGCTCCTTTCTAAGCTCTAAAAGAAGGAAGAAAACTTATGGGTGCTCTTCAGTAGCTGATTTTGATTAAATTACTTAATGAATGATTAAAAAAATATCTTAGACATGGTTCAGAATATACTAAATGTAGCTGATAACCTTTTAACTGCATTTAGTTTAATCAAGCATACATAAAATTTTATAAGAGGCTTAAACTGAGGGATGTGATGTTTAGGGTTCTGGAGCCTTTATTTCTTTGAAATGTGTTTGAATTTTTTCCTACAATGTCTTAAGAGAATTTATGTTGGCACATCATGTGACTAGAAGTTTTATCACAGTAAAGTACATACATACAGGGAGAGATACTGAAAGACAAAGGAATTAGAAAAAATATCATGGAGGGCCATAATAAGACTATAGAAAGCAGTGATGCAAAAATTCAGAATAGACAAATAACTCCTGTTTTCTCTGTCTCATAGCAGAGGAATAAGGTGAGGGGTGACAAATGTAAAGCAGATAAAAGGATTTTTCAAAATTATTTTTAATTCAACATGTAATTAAATTGTAGAACTCATTACCAGAGGATGCTGCTGAGGTCAGAAATGTAACAAGATTTAAAGGGAGTCTGGAAAAATAAGAATATTCAATATTATGATAATTGAAGCTACAATAAAATCTTTGAAAAGACACATAAATCTTCTTGCTTCAGGGTTTAAGGTAATTCTTAAAATTAGGGATTAGTCTGAGATAATTTTGTGGCTCAGATCTCACAACTATTACTGTTTCATGCAGTTTCTCCTGAAGCAACTAATGCAACCCCCTGGAAGAGATAATTTTATGATCTGCATTGATTTAAACCTTTATGATATTTTTCAAGCTTTCACAGAACAAAACCAGATTTTAGACCTGCTCAGAAAAGAATCCCATAATATTCTGTGGAAAACATAAAAAGCATAATGCTTACTGTCTTTTTTACTTTTACTTTGCAAAACTGCCCCAGTGGCAAACCCTGCTTGTTTTGCAGCCTTTATAATAAATAAATGACTACAGAAATCAAGTCTGTCTAAGGTGAGTGATTTTGTGTCATGTTCTTTGCCAAATTCTGCTGGCTTATGAAGACCTTTATTCTCAGCTCTTGTCTGGTGAGAGTTCTCATCATTTTGAGCTACTGTTTCTACTAGGTACAGTGGAAGGTTCCTTCAGAAGCAGAAAGTGAGAATTTATTGACAAAATCTTAAACCTACTGTATTTCAGGCAGCTGGAAGTTGATTTTTACCCTTTGCTGTTGGTTGACATTTTTTGCAACTTTTCTGTTCTATTGAGTTATTCCTTAAGTCCCTCTGTAATGTTACATGTTGGAATATTTTTATTGATTTCAAAGGACTTTTGGTCAGAACGGTCAAGCATCCAATATAAAATTACATTTATGCTAGAATATGTGTTATGGAAAATAAGTGGAAATCTTTACATGGGTGTGATGATATGCTTCAAACTTGCTACCTCCACAAATAATTAACATATAAAGCTTTAACCGATCATACAGTACAAGAAGTCAACCTTTCAGCTCTCTCTCCAAAATATATCCAGCTGACAAAGTAGATTTATAACACTTATGGGATGGGAGGACATTGTTAGCTCAGTATGTCAGCTTAGATTGTCTTAGGTTAAAATATTTGTAAATTAACTTTTTTTCGTATTTGGCCAACTAACATATGATGGCTTATGCTGTAGGTGCCCATGTCCTTCTGTGACCTCTTTAGCTGGATTATTCTGGGAATAGTTTGGGTATGTAGAGGCAGCATACCTTCATTTGGGGGACTACATAGCTGGGAAATTACTGAACGGATAATGTCACATATTTCAGTGTTCTTGTCAAAACCCAGCAGGTGAAAGCCAGTGCCTCCCTGTCTCCCTCAGGCCAGCGGGGTGTCCCACCTATGCATGCCCTGTGGTCAGATCTGTGTCTCCTGCACGGATACTGTAACTTTCCAGTGAGCACCTATGAGTCTCCCGTGTTTTCAGCAGACAAAAGTTCGCCTGGTCATCCCCACAGTTCACTGAAGCCCTTGCAGTATCTGGGTCCAGCGCAGCCCTTGCAGGCCAAGCTTGCAGATCTTGCAGAGGGGTACTCAGAGGGAGAGTGGCCATCTCTAGGAATGATGGACAGAGTTTTGGCCTAACACAGATGATAAATATAGTGTAGAGACATTTGGGAACTGTAGCTCTGAAGCGTTCAAGCTCACATGTGTGGACAAGATGATTGCTCCCAAGAGAATATAATTTGAAGGCTTAATTAGCTGTGTTTGGGAGAGGGAGCAGAAGGACACTGTCTCAGTGGAAGCCAGCTTGGATATAAATCAGTTATATTCAAACTTAATGCAGTAGCAGACAAAATGAGATTATGACTGCATGTGGCTGTTCTGGAGCATGGATCCAGCAACAAAAAGTCTCATCTTGCTGAGACCTGCTGGGGTGGGTAACCAGGACTTCAGATCCAGCTGCTTCAGACTGCTGTACCTGTTTGTTTCCTGAATGTCTATTTCATGGATATGATTTACGTAGTGCTAGAGATGGGTAGGATGCTGCAGCAGACTGGAAGCAGATAGGAGATGATGGCATTTTACAATCAGACCATCAGGGTGCAGACCTTTCAATTTGTATTTGTTAATCTACTTCAGACATTTCAGCCCATTTGATTTGAATGTTTTTGATCATCATTTAAGAGCCTGTGTCCAATGTTCGGTTAAGAACACATGGATTATTGATGAAAGTGTGCCACGTGAGGATCCTTTGTGTTGCGAAAACATGATTTTAGTTTCTAGTCTCCTTTTCAAGATCATCTCTACACGTGCTTTTCCTATCTCTTTTCATTTTAATTGTATATATGTAATTTTACTTGTATGATTTGCTTAAAGGTCCACTTACCTAGTTAGAAAATAAGCTGTGCCGGCATCTGTAATATCAAAACCTCTGTTAACAAAATGAAAAAGATGGGTGTGGGATGTCAATGTTGCAAGGTCATCAGGATCACTTAAAGTGAATTGTAGAACGCAGTAGAAGAAACACATCGGACTGGGTAACTGGACAGTGAAACATAGCTCAGTGTGGATGAATATGAACTAAACCATACGGGGAAAATGCTGACTGCAGACGTAGAGCAGTGGTTTCTAGTTTAGTTTTATCACTCGGAAAACAGAGTTAATCAGGTGGACAGTTCTCTGAAGATACTGATCTCAGTGTTCAAAAAATAAAGTAAAACACCAGAAAACTGTGCTGTGCCTGCACATCATATGAAGCAGTTTGGTCATCCTGCCCTCTTAAAAAGGGTATAGTAGTATTTGAAGATAAAAGCAAACATTTTGAATTATCAAAGAGGTTAGTAAACTCCTGCAGAGCTTCTTCCCTAGGTAAGAGGCAGCTTCAATAGAATATATTTTCCTACTAATAAAAGCAGTGTGGAGAATTGCAAACAGGAGAGTTATTTACCATTTCTCATCATGTAAAAGCCAGGGCCACATCATGAAATGGTCAAGCAAGTGACTCTTTCATGTACACATGCAAGTACATAACTCAGTAGTGGAACTGACTGGCACAGGATGTTTAAAAACTAGAAGACTTGTATTTGTTCAAGAAGGGATTAGATAAATTCATGGAGGAAAGAGCCATCAAGGGATATCAAATAAAAAGGTGCAAAAACAGCCTCTGGTTTGTTTATTTGTTTTAAATTGCAGATTGCCAGAGAATAGAAAGGCATAAGGGGGAAATATCACTTCTAAGTTGCCCTTTCCCTTGCATACATGTTCCCTAAACATCTTCTGGCAGGCTCTTCCCAAGACAGGCTACTGGCCTAGGCAGATCTTTGGTCTAACTCAGTCCATCTGTTCTTGTGTTTTTCCAGTGCAATACTGATGAAACCTAGGGAATATGAATGCCTCTCTTGCTATTGTTGATTTCTGTGTAATTCTCCACCTATTAAATAACTCTTTAGTTTTTCTGTTACATGTGAGTCTGAATTTTTCCAAGGGAGGTGCATTCTGTTAGTGTCCAATAGTCCACAGCATGTTTGTCTTTATAGTGGTTTTCATTCATAGCCAGTCATGTGGCTTTTGCGAATTGCATCATGTGTTGATTTATTCCATTTCTCAGATACTTAGATGAGATGAATATGGCATCATCCCAGTAAATTTCTTTTTCCTTAGTTCTACCAGTTTTAAATTAGACAAGACAAATCTCTTCATCTAATCTCCCTCCCATCCAAAGGAAAATCCTGATTTGTACCGGTAAAGTTATTAAGAATTTTCATAAGTCTGTGATAAATATAAGAAAAAAAAGTCTGTCTAGAGATTGAATTACATCTCATGTGCTCAATTGCTGCATGGATGAAGGTTACCAAAGTGAATGTAACACATGCAGAATGTCAGTATCACCAGGAGTTAGTTGCTAATACCCTCTATGTCTATTGAGGGCTTCTTCTTCTGAACTATTTCAGAAGATTTCATTTTACTTCTGCTACACTTCTTGTTTCTTTTGCTAATGTCAAGCAAAAGCAGTTGGAAGATGCTGTTTCTCTCCACTGCACCTCTTTGCTGCCCTCAGCGCTAGTAGGAAGATGAGCAGAAGAAAAGACAATGACCAACTGTTGTGCATTAAACTAAGCACCTCTCCAGTACAGCTGCTTCAAGATCCACTGTCGGGGCTGGCATGATGACCTGTAACACCTGAAATAAAAGCTGCAGATTGGTCATTTATGAAGAGAAACATTAATAAATTAGTAGTGTGGAATTACCTGTTTTAAAGAGATAATGTAACATTAGAGCTTGATATGTAATCATAGACCAAGCTTGGATGCAGCATGCAAAAGCATGTTTAGAATTGAGCTGTACACAGCGTTAGAGTTGATCTGCACAAGTGCAACTATTTTTGTATTAAGCTTCATTTAATTTGATGGGTTTGGTTCAACTTTTTTCTCATCTCACATTTAAATAGAAGAGACTGCAGGTTTTGTTTGGCAGGAAGTCCAAGCTTTTAAATTTCACGTGAACTGTCTGTTAAAGGTCTGGCTTCTGTCCTGCTAGGATATAACTGCTGTTTAATTCCTCTAATGAAGTGATCACTGATCCTTCAGCAGCTATTCAGAATTAGCTCCCACTCCCAGTGTTGTGGCCAGATAAAGCACAGAGCTCTTCTGAGCTCTCAGAACTGTTTTTCTATGATCCATCTCCTCTGTGAACTTGGAACTCGTCTGTTACTAATTCCAGCAAGAAGAGGGAGTTTGTTAACTCAGGTCTGATCAGGAACTCACAGTTCTGGGAGTGTCTAGACGGATAGACTTAAACTATACTTTTCTTTCCTGTTCTTGTGTTTTCGTTGCATTTCTCCTAACGGGAAAACAAAATGAAGTGCTGCTTTGTGAGTATCCATAATGCTGGCTATTTTGGGGATTCAGCAATAGAGGGCACTACAGTAAATGCTTTCAAAAAGCAGTATTTTTATTGGATTTGCATACAAAAGTGAAAGCTCACTTTTGTTTTTTTTATGTGGGAGGGATATTCTACCCATTTGTTTAGGTTTTTGATGTTGGAAAGAGGATAACAGTCAAAGCAAGTGGAAGTCCCAAGATACCAGCATGACACATACTGGAACTGCATAAATACTTTGGACCAATTTTTGACTTTTTAAACAGGAATTCTGCTATTTCTTTCCATCACATTTGCAGTGCAGAAGTGTATGCAGCAATGTGTTCCCGAGCCAGGTGTTTATTGAATCTAATATGTGATGCCTTTGATTCTGTCAAAGTTGGGTTTCAAAAGCATTTTATGAAGCCACCACAAAAGGAAAACCAGGTGTGAGAATCTGTGTAGACCCACATTCCCATTCTCATTCAGGCTCTGTTCCCTCAGAAGCTGGGAATTCAGTGTGGGCTCTGGGCTGCTGCATTTTGTGGTTTCCATATGAAAAATTAATTTAAAGACAACCTGAGCTGCTTTTAGACTATTGGTAGGATTTACTGAGTCCGGTGGATTAGGTTGTTCGCTGGGATTCAAATGCCTGTAGACAGGTTTGTCGGAGGAAAGGGGCCATAGCTTCCATTTTACCATCCGAGCCACTCTGCTGCCACATTGCTGCTGCAAGTGTAGCTCTGTGCAATAACAAGACACCCCTCTGGCTGCTTGGCCTCATGGAGCAGGTGGGAAAAGATGGAGCAGCCAGAACTCGTTGGGGAGCTGCTGGTATCTATCCCTCTGCCTGCTTCCAGCCTGACTCTGGGGCTGCGTGTGGCACAGCACAAGGCTGCAAGCTGGATGCTGGCCCGGGGCTCAGCCTTCTGCTCTTCCCCCATGCTGCTCAGTGATTTGTAGAGATACCTAACAACTACTGCAGTCCCGCACAAGTAAACTAAAAAGGAAAAATTAACAGTTCTGTGGGAAATCAAAAGCAAATAAATCATTGTAAGTTGATTTCTAGGGCAGGTCAAATCTAGGATTTTACCTACATGGCACTTTTTTGTGTGTGTGGCATAACTTCGCTGCAGTTTAATATCAGAAATGAAGAATAGGATTTGTTTTCTGTTCCTGTTCAATTTTGCTCTTGAACTGAGGAAGAAATACAGTTCCTGTGTGATACACTGGTTTTGTCACTGTTATATGTGGTCAGTAAAGCCTGTCACTATCCAGGTCCATCAGATTTTCTGTAGCCTATGAGCCAATGGGGAGTGGGTGTGTGGTTCACTGGGCCAAGTGTACAAAAAGCACTCTCTGAAGTTTGTCATCAAAGGATAGACATGGTAATACCTCAAGGTATCTGCCAAGTTTCGTCTCTAATTTGTTGTTCACAGTTACTGCACAGAGGAATTTGGCCTCCCCACCCCTATCTAGCATGGAGAAGTAGGAGCCATAGGCTGCTGACCATAATGAGCACTTGTGTCACTGAGGTCTTGTCTTGGGAAAGGCATTAGCAGGAGCTGAGCATTCCCTTTGCTGCCAAGTGTGGTTATGATTTGTTAGCTTTTGCATTTATTAACAGGTTGAGTCTTACCAGGTCTCACCACCCTCATGTGTGGAACTCTGGCAGATGGTAGGAACTGCAGTGCTACAGGGTATTTAAAAAGTCCACCAAATCTTAAGGTTATCTTAAAGTTTTGGTCAGATGACAGAGTCCCTAGAAAGGGGTCTCAGAAAACTAGCCAGATACGTGGGAGGAGAAACTTGCTTGCTTGCTTGAAACCCTGTTTTCTCAGTTTCATTATTTCATGTTTAGTCTTAAAGCTCAGGGCAAAAGCAATATAATCAGCCCAAGGAAGTTGCTTCTTAGGCTGTAGCCTGGAAGTTAAAAAAACTAAAGAATGCCATAAATGTGTATATATCAAGAGGACTAAAGGAGAAATGAGGCATTTCCTTTCCCTCACACCCTGGCATTTTTGCATGGTGTTCCTGTGCCCGGGTACCTCCTAGGGAGCCCTTACATGCAGGAGGCTGTAAGACTTCCTGGGGAGGGGGATCTCAGCCGTGTATCTCTCAGTCTGCCGCCCAAAACTGGCGTATCTAAGAGCTCCCAAAATCATGATAGCCGTGGTATAGCCTGAGGAGGGGATGTGGTCCAGCTCTCCAGCTAGGTGTGATGCTGAAAGAGATAAAGGAGATTGTGAAAATAAATATAACCTAAACTTGAATTTTCTTGTCTTGGGCTTTTGTTTTTAAAGTATTTCCACTATTGCAAATTTATGTTTTAACCCATACCTCAATTGAATGAGGTAAATATTTTCAGCCTTGTTTGCAAACAGATTTTGTGGTTATTTCAGGGTGGTCTGGCAAACACTGGGTGTTCTGTTCCTGTGGGAGTGGTGACTGTAAACAGGACTGTATGCAGAGCAGTATCTGGCCAAAAGAGGTGTAGGAGTTTTCAGGAGAAGAAGCCTGTTTATAGGCTGGTTATGTAGGATCCCAGGTTTGTGCAAGAGTCTCCTGTGACAAGTCTTAGCTGGATCCTGTTGGCAAGCGCTGGAAGGAGGGAGAAGATTTGATTGTTGTCACGTTGATAAAAATGCAAACGACCTTTAAACAACCAATTAAATTGATTTTAATTCTTTAATACTCCAGAGTAAATCAATGGGATTTATGCTCCTATGTCACTTAAGGCCAGGTGCTCAGAGACATTTAAGCATCTGAGAACCAGTGTAGATTTCAGTAGCTGAATTGTTAACCTTTCTCGTGGTTTTTACAGTCACTGGTACCAGGAGTGGAGAATCCTCCCTCAGTCAGGGACCTTCTCTGAGGCAGCTGCCAGCAACCTTATCTGGCTGAAAGTGGTCTCTCGGAGATGCTTCATCCATGCAAACACCTACATCTCAGTTTTTCAACGTGCAGCTAGATGGCAATGTGTCCTTCCACTTCTCGGAAAGGCTGATGAGCTGCCCTGGGGATGCCAGTCCTAGCCAGCCTGCCTCACCACCTCCCCCGGCTGAGGATGACCATGACACAGAACGCGTGTGTCCTGGTGTTTACGTTATCTAGCAAACCATCTGCCACAAACCAGGTTAACATTAGTTCATACCAAAAAACCAGGTATTTAAAGGCTCCAAAATAGACAGCAGAATTTTTGAGATTTATAAAGGTATCAGCAGCAGAAACTAAAAAAAAAATCCAGTTTAGGCTGTTTAATCTAAAATACCTGTCATTCTTTCCTGTTTTGCAGTTGGGAAGCTGAATTTACGTATTAGCCAATTATTTGCCATCTGGTGCATGAAATCAGAAATATGGTCCCTGAGTTCCCAGGCAGCAAGGACATTATACAGTCCCAGGTTCATGCAGGTTGCTGATTTTTACACCTCCTTTTCTCCTCTGGGCCTCCTTTGGAGTTCTCAGTTAGTGATTCACTCAGGGAAGTGTTTTCTTCTCACCAAAAGGCTGATCACTCCCTCCTGCTTTACAAATGTAATGTCCTTCGCACGTGGCAGAGTCAGGTTGTTGCCTGCCTAGATGACAGACAAACTGTTATCTAAAAACTCTGAATCTGAAACTGGTGAGTAATACAGCAGGTTTTTTGTGCAGTACCCAAACTCCAGCTTGGTACGACACTTGGCAAATAAAAACACCACAAGCATTTGTGTTGGATCCTGGATTGTTGGATTAAAGCACTTGTCTTCTGCTGAGGTCCAAATATATGAACTCATGATTTTGCAGGTCTGTGCCATAGGCTCTCTCGTTAACATTATCTCAATCACCATTAGTAGCTTCTAATAGAGGCTGTCACAGGAGCTTATCCTGTTTCCAGGCCAGGGTTCCTGACCCTGAATAGAGCTGTGGCACTTATAGATAGGGCTGCAGTTCAAGTGCTTCTTGAAGAGTTTCCCTAGACAGCAAGTTAAGCCAGTTCTATGGTCTTTCTGTTCTTGGGAAAATGATAGAGGATCCTCTATACGGGAAGTCTGTATCCCAAAAAGGGCCTCATGACCTGTGGCTGTGAATGGCCATTGTACCTATTGAGAGCAGAGTCTACAGAGACACAGCAGAAGACCTTAACTGTTACTTGTGGATAGTCGCAGCATTACAGGAGTTTGGAAGATGTGGGCTTTGTTGGACTTCAATCTGATCTAAGCCTTGTGTAGCTCCACAATGGGGAAGGAGCACAAAATACACACAAAGATCCCTCAAGGGAAAGGATGGCCATAGGGACCTCAGAAATCCTGTCTTATGTGTAATAATAGTGATCCCTTAAAAATCACTAATTGGGAAATAGGGTTAGAACTTTATTTTAGTCTCAGACTGATGTTAAATGTGACTAACAGATAAACAACAAGCAGAAATAAAGAGTATTTCATGGAGATAAAACAGCAGATCTCCACCTCCTAGTAGCTGTGCTTAGAGCTTTCTGAAGGCTATTTATTCAAATAGGTTTCTCATTCCATTACAGATTCAAGTGAAACTGTTGAAAAAGATCTTTGTAGCAACTTTAGCATTAAACTAGAATGTAGACATTTGAGCATCAGCAAAAAAGAGAGCAACACAACATATATTAAGCAAAAACTGAAATATGACATGCAGATACCAATGTATTGCAGAAATAATACAGTTCAATTCTGCCTTGCAGGAGAAATATTGCTGAACTTCATTCTGCTTGCTTTTGTTACCTTCTGGCTGAAAATGGATTAAAAATTAAACACTAAGCACCTTACATAGTTCGAATAATTTTTCCAAGAAGCTTTACAGGCATACTTTCCATAGAGCAAGCACAGCAATAAACTCTTCTGACTGCTGGGAACCAAGCCACAGGTTCTCATATAAAGCTGATTTTACTTGCTAACTTCCCAACACAGCAGCAGGACCAAGTTGTCTGTCCTCCTCACACTCTCTAAAGACTGCTTCAGTCTTTATGTGGTTGGTAAATAATGCAAAGGTGATACAAATTTGGCTTTGAACTTTCCATGTGCTTCAGTTGCTCAGGCACAACATACATTCTGCATATCCATTTGGAAGTTAAATTTGTCTGGGCCATCACAGAAATGAAATCACACACTTCCTAGGCAGGGAAGACCAGAGCAGGATAGAGAGATTGTGCTCTTGAGCCTCTGCCTGCCTCTGCCTGATTGAGTAATACTTAGTTACCAGGGTCTGATGTTGGAGCATCTGTTGGGTTCCTGCCTGTTCCTTTGCTTGCTTTCTGCTGCACTGCCCTGGAACGAATCAATTATGGGAACGGCTATTTACAAGCTGTCAGGCAAAATGAAATTTTGGGTGAAGAAAACCCAAACATCAGGTAGGGCCCATTCATGTAAAATGAACATGTTGAAGCCTTGCAGTTCACCCCTATGAGGGCAGGATAGGAGTAGT
The DNA here is from genome assembly GCA_013399875.1 of Gymnorhina tibicen. Taxonomy (NCBI): domain Eukaryota; kingdom Metazoa; phylum Chordata; class Aves; order Passeriformes; family Artamidae; genus Gymnorhina; species Gymnorhina tibicen. The sequence continues at coordinate 1,068,590 of VXAZ01002373.1, forward strand.
GTTGATTTCTTGCAATAGTATAAGTCATTTTTTTCTATGACTCTAGTCAAGCTATTGTTGCTATAGAATAGTAAATCATAAGGTGTTTCATTATGTCTCAGTAGTTGACAACGAAACTTCTAAAGCATATAATATTTATGTGTTTAATAAATAGATACTTTGCATTTCCTAATAATTCAGGACAATTATGCATATTCAGCATGCATTGATGCATCACTTTCATAAATAAATTCAGTGGACATGACAGTCTGAGCATCAGGAAAATAAAACTATTAGCTTTTCTAGGTGTCAGTGAATGCTTTTATCAAATGTGCTAAATTAAAGCCCCCAGAGTTCTGATTTCAAAGAAGAGGATTCATTTCAGACCACATCAGGAAAGAACACCTGGTTCTGATTGCTTTCCAAGAAGAAATGATATGGCAATCCATGATCTAATGACCAAAACAGTCTTTCCAGAATTATAGCTACTTTTTGAACTCATGGAAATTTTGGGAGTGCTCCAGTAAAGTAAAGGATTACCAGAAAAAGGTATTTTTTTTAATTTGATGCTGTCTGGACCTTTGTGGAACATTGTATGCCACAATTGCAATGAAATAATGTATTTAAAGCTAAAACACATATGAAAAGAAGATCATATATAGATCCACTGTTTTAGGGAAAAAAAACATCCTTTTTCTGATCTTTCTTATTAAATGTATAAACTTATAAACAGTATGTTAAAATCTAGCTTAAGATTGAAAGAATTTTAGAGATAAAGATTTTTTAGAGACAAAGCTTTCGGATTTTTTGTAACTATGCCTATAATAGCCAGGTGGAAATTACGGGCTTGTCTTGCAAATGACATTATGGACTCACAAATTAAAATGAATATAAATGACAAACAAAATAGCATTGAAAGATAATGTTTCCTAACTTAATAAGTAGTCCTGTTTCAGAACACTCTTTAGCTAACAGATTTTTTCCTAATACTATTTGTGAATGGGTGCATGCTCAGTACATACATTTGCATAGTCACAGAAAGTCGGGAAATTAGCGAACCCTGGTGTCCTACAGATTTGTGCCCCATTCCCCATAACCTCCTCACCACACGGGGGGTGTGCAGTAGCTGGTTGTCCAGACATTGCCAGACAATGGCATCATGGCTGAATTTTGCCAGCTTTGCCCTGACTGTGGGTGTTAGTTTGGGTCTCCCTCCTTTAGCCAGGAGATAATTTTCATAAAACTTAATTAGGTTTTAGACCATTTGTAGTTGAAATGGTCAACTCTTCCAGAATTACAGGGGGAGAATTGAAAGGTAGACATACAGTGCAATCTCATAAGCATTTTTTCTAAAGAAGACAACTGAACTTGCAAAGTAAAGAACACAGAAATTAAGGAAAAAGAAAGAAATTCAAATATTACTTTCATTTGATCTTCTTTTGTATATGCACTGTAATGTAATTTTTAGTTAAGTGCTCCCATCCTGGTTTTTGGAGCTGCTTGTTCCCTCACCTGATGAACAATGGCTCCAAATTTTATTTATTCCTGTTGGCTTTTCCACTGCATCTTACAGGGTCTCTTCCCAAAGACAAAATCCTTCTCTTCTCAAGGGGTCCATGGAAATGAGTGTTCTGTCTCCTCCAGAATTTCAGGAGGTGCCTGAGTCATCTGAAAAATAATCCCAGCTACATAAGCATAAAACAGAGACCTGTGAAAACCTCATTTGAGTCAAAAGCACAGTTCTCTCTGACTTCAGTTGCAGTTGGGAATACTCCATGTTTACTGACAAATGGATAAAGGAACTCAAATGCAGAACCCAGGAGAAATTGGACAGCAACTGGAGCAAGCCTGGCATGGCCTGCCAGCATCACACAAGGATGTAGGAACAGCTATCATTTCTCCTGGGCACTATACAGCTGCCTTAACCATTCTTTTTTATTTTTCCCTAGTGTCTTCTGCCTGTTTTGCTTCATGTTTTTCAAATTCTGCATTAAATACAGTGACTGTTTTAGAGAGTTTGAGTCTTTTTTTCAGTGCCTTGATTTATACTGCAACAAAAGGTTGCAAAGGGTCCTTTGTAACCCATAATTAGCTGGAAGCTATTTGCTGATGTCTCAAGTGGAGTGTGACTTGAGATACAATGATATTATTGTGATATAGTTGTTGTGATGTAGTCAGTGTGTTTTAAGATCAGAAATATTCCAGTTATCTGCCTTGGAGTGCTGAGCCAGGATGGACTCACTATGCTGGATTGCTGGTGTTGAAAAAGTTTTGACAGGTTAACTTTGTGCCAAATAAATATAATTAATCTTGCCTTAATTCAAGTGTAGCATAAATTCTGTATCAGGCACAGGAGTGTGATTGCAGGTTTACACCTTATCCACATTATAATTTTTACTTTTGAATGGTCTGATGGTACAGGGATCTTACATTAAAGATCCAGTCCCTAGCCAAGAGGAACAGCATTTCAGGGGCTGTCTTACTTCATAACACCACTGATGAGTGTGGATTGGAAATGGGAAAGTTAAAGAATTCATTTTTCAGCAACTGCAATGGGAATCTAATTAAACATAAGGGAAACTGAAATTTTTGAGAGACTGATAAGGGAACAAAAAAGCCCATCCAGAATTCATCTTTTGCTATAAATCTTGAAAGTGTAAAGCTTTGTAACAACAACAACAACAAAAAGTGTAGTTTAGTTAGAAAAAATGAAAGCATTTCCTCCAAAAGTCATTCTTGGAAATGGCTGAATTGTTTTAGCCGAAATGTTCTAAAACAAACAGCATGATGTTCCCCAGCATGGAAACTTGAAGTACAAGTGGTTGCTCTTTGGCAAAATCATAAGCAATTTAAAATGTAAAAGTAGAAAGTGACATTCAGTCCTAGACAAAGATGGCATCATGAACTCTGCCCAGCTTACACAGAAAACCAGCAAACACAACAGAGCTTCAAAGCAAATACAGCCTGTTTTTGCAAATAGTCTTAAAGTGATTCTTTCTTTGAAATTAGAGGGCATATGTATCATCTGTTTCTTACTAGAGATGGGGCCATCTGCCTCTGTTATAATGAATTTAGATTTCTAATAGCCATCTTAGTTGACTTTGATAGCCAGCAACTGAAATTTCTGAATTGTTACTGAAGGCAACTATGTGATTTACTAGGTTCAGATAAGCCACTCATTCTGCTTTCTGTATTCATGTGCACATTCTTATGAGCACCTAGAGCTTAAAACATGAAAAACCACGTAGCAGTAATTCTATTTGGGTAGAATTTTTTGTCTGTAAGTCAAAAATGTTGTGTCTTTTCTGAGAACTGCCCCTTTTGTGCTTACATTGCAACAGCTAATACCTGCTTTGTGGCACAGACCTTTTGCAAGACCATCTCACTGAGGCAGCCCTGATCTAAGTAAAGACCTGCTCCACTGCAGGCCTGTCAGTGTGACACTGGGAGGTGTGCTGCACTGTCACCTTCACTCCAGTGAATTTACATCTCCAGCACTGTGTAGCTATTATTATCTTTGATACGGGTGGGGAAATTCACTTGAGACGTGGTTATTTCTCTGAGGTCACGTAGCAAATCAGGATGTGTCTCACTCCTAAGTTCTGCCTGCAGAAACCTCATTTCTAAATACCATTTTCATTTCTTCTTCTTTTTTTTTCCCCCTTTTTTCTTTTTTTTTTCTTTTTTTTTTTCCGGTGTCTGTGTGTGGGTTTTTAAGATTGCAAGTACACCTGCCATGCTCACTGCCAAGACCTGGTGCACCTGGGCTGCCGGCGGAATGGAAAATTAATGGACTGCCTCGCTCCACATGACACCTTAGATTCATCTTACAGCAGCGGTCAGGTAATGGATCTCGTGTTCATGTAATTACAGCTTTCTCTCGCCAGCTCTGTAACGAAGTGTGGTCTGCCTGCCTCACCTGGCTGCTCGGGAAGAATGTCTCACTTGGGCATGGCCAGCAAAGCTGGATTTCCCACCTAGTGCTGTGATTTTACAGCACAGCTGGGTCGAGGTGCAGCTGGCTGCTTCCAGCTGGGTCACTCCTGCCCCGATTAGTTTTCAGCTAAACTGACTGAAAAGTAATCCCACAAAAGTGTTTTTCCTGTTGATTTGGGCCACGGTGGGGTCATTTAAACCTAACCAGTAGAAACGTCTGAGATGGCATCTGTGATAACACAGACACTCTCCTTTTTTAATTTTTAGGGGGGAGGTAGGATGAAGAATTGCGTCAAGTTTTTTGTGTGTACGTTCCTTTTTTCAAGCCTTTTATTTAAGCACCAAACCCCCCCTTCATTAACCCAGATCTGGTCTAAACTTAAGAGCTTTACTGGTTTAACTGAAAAGTGTTATTCAAAACATAATTAGTGAAAATAAATTGGTATATGCATGTCCACAGTGGTCAATTTAACCTTTTTGCTACCTTTAGAACTCAAACGGAAGAAATGTCCTTATTGGGGGAGAGGGATAAAACCAAAACAATCCCAGACCCAGCTATCATTGGTCATGTTCATGTTATTCACTGTAAGAATTTATGTTGTTCACTGTAAGAATCAAGAGAGATTCACAGAACAGTTACACCTACCCTGGCTTTCATTATCCACAGAATTGCCAAGCACAGGCTGCGACTTGCTACAAGCTATCAGCTGTAAAGTTTGTGCCCACCCAAAATTCTTCTGTCTCCACAAAGTGTCCTCTTTCCCTTCCTTCCGCCCAACCATAGGATGCATAAATGCATAAAACTAATGTTCTGACACACACCAGTTGTACACCCTGTGTCACTTCTCCTACCCAAAGGATATCACGTTAGCAGATTTGTGGGGTGGGTTGTTTGGGTCTGTTTTTTTTTTTTTAACAATGTTGTACAGAATAAACATTTTCAATTTAAGTTAAGCATATTTTGAAATCTTACAAATATTTCTTCTGAGGCCTTAAAACACTATTTTGTATGGCAAGAAACTAGAATTCTTGGGTATTTTTTCTTGCAGTATTGTCCATTATATATAGTGGAGGCACTATAACTGCCCTCACAAGCTGTCCAATTATGTGCATGAAAGATTGCTCCACAAATATATTAACACACTACAGCAGATGACCCTTTTAGACATCAACTTCTGCTTTAAATTTTTCTTTATTGAAATCAGTCCCATTTAAGGAATGAAATAGATGCCACTTGTCTTCAAAGTCATTACTGTCTTCCTACTTTAACTTACCAGCTTGTCTGATACGCAGTCACGGGTGATTGTAGCCATAGCCCTATTTAAAGGCAGATACTAAACAATACTAAGGAGGGCAAGCGAATCCTCCTTGAGGATTGCAAAAATTTATTCTGAGTCAGCTCTGAAGTCCAGCAACACAATCTTTAACTAAAGATGATGTACTGCCATTGCAGTGAAATAATCAGAGGACACACAAAGCAAAGCAAGCTTAACTTGGAAAAAGCAGCAAGAAATATTAACATGTAGTTGAGATAAAACCCAATGCTTACATTCCTCTGTGATGATCGCTTACTCACCTGTGAATCAAACAAAAGAAGTATTTTCTCAGAGGATTCCAAATTAAAAAATAGTGCAGCACTTTTCCTTCCCAGATTCCTGTTAAGCAAAATTCTTACAGAATATACAGAAGGCCTAAAATCTAGCTGTGAAACATTTGTGATGGACAAAGTTAGACTTTATCTTCAGTCCTTGCCATAGACATGTCAGACAGATTCCAGGAAGCATTTTTATAATTTTATTTTTTTAGCAGGAAAAAAATGCAACTTGCTACAGACTTATGTCAAAACCAATTTTTATGAAATCCTAGTTCTACCCAGAAGCAAAACAATCCAGGTAAGTAAAAACAATATTTGGTCACACAAAGACGTGTGATGACTTCTAATGACTAGAGTGATTGTTCAGCATAGTCCTGGAACAGGCTGCCCAGGGAAGGGGTGAAGTCAACATCCCTGGAAGTGTTCAAAAAATGAGTAAACTTGGCACTTCATGATATGGTTTAGTGGCTTTGGTAGTATTTGGTTGAAGGTTGGACTTGATGATCTTGGAGGACTTTTCCAACCTTAATGATTCTATGATTCTAAAATTCCTGAGCACCCTTCCTGAGTTTGCTGTGTGTCCTCCAGGTCATCACTGAATTTTCTCTGCAAATGCAACATTTTATCTTGCAGAAGAGCTGCTGCTCCAGCCATCCGAACTGTGACTGAGGACATGGTGTCTCTTGTGAGCTTCTGTGTCTTGCTGTTGGGAAGAGTGTAGGGGAATAACTCAGATGCTGACATGCAGAGTAGCAGGGAGGGAGAGGAGGAAGGACATGGCAACACAGGTTTTGGAAGTGTGGGTGACTGTCAGCAAGAAAATACCACAGGAGCAGAGAGAGAAGGGCATTAAAAATAATTTTTACTCAAAAAGACATGTACAGCATGCCTGCGAGAGATTTAAGAGTGAGCTAGTGCTGTCCTGGGTATGAATACTGAGCAAGGAAACTGTTTCTTGCTCTTTGAGCCTTACAGTACTTAGGGGAGCCAAATTTCATGTGCATTTGTTTGTGTGCAGCAAGATCACATTAAAGGAGTACTGTTTTTGTCCTACTGATTTCCTTCCTCTTGGAAGAAGTCACACTTTGGCTGCTTGCAGTGGATGACAGTTGTTGCAAATCTCTTTCCTCACTAGCTGTTTGGGTCAGTGTGTGCCTGACAACTGATACACGAAAGATGAGGATTCAAACGCTATTTTCAGCATCCATCATCCAATGGTTTTGAAGCAGCAATCATTTACGTGCAGAAAACCTGGAATGTTTCCTGTTGGGTCATTTTCTTTACACACGGCTGTCCCACATGCAGATGGAACTACCACAGGAAGCTGCAAGGTTTGAATTCACTCCTTCCTCTGCTACTGACCTGCTCATACCACTTTGTCTTTCTTGGACTTGTCTACTTTTCTTGTAGGTAAAAAAGGAATTAAAATTCTAAAAAAAAAATTAGTATCTCAATGGGAACATTGTTGCAAAAGCTGGCATTAGGTTACTATTTAATTAAACACAATTCCCAGCTCATCTGCCTTCTCAAAATTACTCTTTCCTTCCATGCTAAAATTTTCTGGATTTTCTCAGCCTTAAGGTGATTTTTAACTTTCTGTTTAAAGTTTGAACCTGCATCTCATGTATTAAACTGAACAGGTGTTTAGTATAAGACTGTGAAAGGGTCAGAGGATGGGAAAAAGATTGAACCTACTTCCTTTACAAAATTATTCTTGCATTCTTATTCTGTGGGTGGTGTCTAGTCTGCAGGGTTTTAGTTAGATGCAGGACTGTATTTGAAGCAAATCTTTCAGTTGTCTTCAATTCCCTTGTTTTGGTTGATATCAGGGAGTAGTCTTAAGACACATAAAATCAATTCCACTTCAGGTGAAAACTAAGCTGCTTCCTGAAGCCTGTGAGAAGAGGCACTCCAGGAGCCTGCCTAACACACTCAGTCCACTGGATCAAAGCAGAGATTTTCTTAAGTAAAGGTTATGAAGGATTTATATTGAGGACTTGGATTCTCAGCACCACTTGCTGTCCTTTACAGAGCTGTTTGTTGCACTACATTATTTGCTAAAATAGGCATTAGATTCTTGGCACAGAACTTTCCTCAGCAAGAAGCAAACTGATAAGTGTTCCAGTGATGCCTGCTTTTGCTTTATCTACATCGTGACTTTGAAAATCACATGGCGTGCAAAACCAGTTAATTTTGCATGAGCTATGCTAGTCAAATGCAGAGCTGCAAAGATCAGACGTGTATCTGGGAAAGTCTCACCCATACAGTGAACATCAACTTAAAATGTGAAGGTATTTTGCAGGAACACTCAAACTTTTTAGTATTTATGGAGAGGAATGACTTGCTAACAGACCATAGTCTTGGGCTTTGTGCCTTTTCTTCCTACTGGGATAACTCTTTTGCTTTGAAGTGCATTTAATTTTTTTTTTAAACACTAAAGCACTAGTTTGAAGTCATTATATTGTCACTCTTGTACACTCTTGTGTAACTCAGGTTAGATCTTTTCTTGTAAAGAATCATGGCAACTCTGTATTTGCAAAAGTTCCTTCACACAGGGAGATTATTACTTTGTGATGATGGTAGACAATCCTTTGAACTCTTACTCTGTATGACCTAACACCATTTTAGATTGGTCAGGCAATGTGAATACATCTCCTGCTTGATACAGGTGATATAAACTGCAGTTTGTGGGAGTCCAGAGTGCGGGGAATATTTCTCTGCCTGTTTTAAGGAGTTTTACCCCCCTGGACAGCACTGTTTTTGACCTTCGTCCATGGAGAAAGCTGCCAACTCTCTGGGAAGAATTTGAACGCGCTGCAGTGTGAACTAGGTGATAGAATATTATGTAAGGTTACACAGGGTGAAAATATAAAGGTGTTGGGTTTGTTAAAGTAGCAAATAGATAAAAAGCAAAAAACTCCAAAATGGAGGATTGTTGTTGTTTTATAACCTCCTTCTTGTTCTTCATGCTACTCCATTTAATGCAGCAAAATTGTTTAAAGTGATTGGATAGAAAATTCCGCAGCTCCTGTGGACGTTTTAAAAACATTTGTTGAATATTGGTAGAAAAGTGAAAATATCTGTCGTTTCAAACACTGATTGGATTGTTTAGCTTTAAAAACGCCGTGTTATCTTGATTTCGGCGGCATTCTGCGCATTTTCCTCAGCATGCACGTCCCTCTGCTGTACTCTTAACTTTTCTGATAAGACTTAATAAACTATCTGAGAGCAGAGAAGGCTGAATGTCCATTAATTAACCAAAATCCAGGCAAGGACTCAGAAGTCCTCCCCCAGCAGGGGAGGAATGATTTAAGGCACAGCAAGATCGACAGGTGGAATTCAAAATGGAATCCCACACAGTTCATTCTGCTGCAGTGACCTGGTGGTGCCCTGAGTGCAGCAGAGCTCGGCGCCCAGCTGTAATCCCTGGTCCTGAATGCTTGTTCATGCCCATACACTTTTGCATGTTCCCCCTGCTCTTCCACTCCCAGTGGCACCAGGACTGCTGGTTTTGGGCGCTGCTCTTTTAAAATGGGTCAGGAAAGTGTTGTAGCTTCTAATGTTTGCCCTTGCAAAGCCCAATCAGCGCTTCAGTTCTCAACACAGCCTGTGAACAGTGCTGTCAGCACAGCAGGGGCTGGGTGTTATGATGTGGCTGGTACACCTTAAACTCCAAATAACCCTGAACTTGAAATGTCTTGTTGAGTCACAGTTTGAGAATCCAGGCTTAAGATTTCCCTTATGGGAAAGAGGAATTTCTTACAGGCTCTTAACTGCTGATTTCGCAAAGAGAGTCAACAGATTTCCAGTGGATTTCCCTCCTGTGTGATTCTGCCAGCAACTGGAGCACTTGGGTGCACACATGAGTGGTCAAACAGTCTCAGAGTCTGAAATATGGTCACACAGCTTGACTTTGTTAACAAGTCACTGGAGTTCAAAAGGCCTAGTTTTTGAGCTCCTTTGTCTGTGTGTATATATATATATATATACACATATATATTTCATTATAAAAAGGTCTAGGAAATTCCATGATGTAGCTGTTCTTACAGATCACTAAGGCTGCGGGGTTAAATACTTGAAAATGAAACTCAGAGTGTCAAACATACTGCAAGTACCCAATGGCAGAAATATATGACTCAGGTGAAAATTGTGTGGCACTAGATGTTTCCCTCCTGAACAGACTTCCTGTAGAGATTAAAGAGGAAATTATGTATATAGGTTCTCTGTGGTCTTGTAACAGAGCACTCAAAAAAAGCTGGGGTAAGAGTTGCCAGTTTCTTCCATGAACAAGCAGAGTGCGATGAATAAAGCTCCTTTCCAGCAATCCACTCCTGTGCTACCACATTGCCAGTTAGAGGCACAACACCTCTGACTGATATGCAAGGCCTTCTCAAAAGTGTAAGAAGTATCAAAGCCATTATGTGGATTTTAATGTTCTGTTTTTCTATCATCCTAGATGAATCAAAACGTAACAATTTTTTATGCATAAGCCACAGATAGAATTTCTTTTCTTCTTGAGGTTGGCAAGCCTTCCCAAAGAGGTCTCACTGCACTCAAATTTTCTCAAAGACAGGGCACTCAGAGTTGAAGTTTGTACAAGACCTGAGGCACTTGGTAAAGTATAGAAAGGGATACAGGGTTTAGAAAATGACTTAGATAACAACACCTCCCAGATTGCTTCAAATTGCATGAATGCCATGGAGAATGAGAGGGTCTCACACTGCTAATACAGAAACTTCTGAACATGGAAGGGCACTGAGGTCATCACCTAAATGTACCTGAAGCTGAAAGTGGTTTCAGTTCTTTCCCTTAAAAGATGTGGTAGTTGAACATCTCTTCAAAAATAACCCATGGAGAAAAAACTGACAGCACAGAGCAGAATATCATAATGTAGGCGTGTGTAGTTCTTGATTCATAACGAAAGCTACCTTTGAGCTATTGATTGCTCTCCTGTGCAAACTCTTGGTAGTGGTGTGTACTCTGTACAATGGGCATGGGTTTAATGGCTCACATATTTCAAATCTATGTTAAACCTTGTTATGCTTGGTAGTAGTTGAAAGGAAAAGAGGAAAGCTGAATTACGTTTGTTTTGGCAGGCAAAGCGAGATTTAAATTTTGACAGTAACTACGAAAACTTTTACACCAAAACTGAAGCTGATTTCAGTTCTAATTGTGTATATTGCTCAGGTTACTATTAGGGAATTCTATTTGGCAAAAATCAAAGGCTTGACCGATTATATAAACTGGAAATTAGTTCCAAGCTTTCAAAAAATAATTTGAGAGTATCCACAACAAATCCTGGGACACTACCATTTGCAACCCTCCCTCACAAGAATATTATTAAAACAGGCTTTGCACAGTACTGACTTAAGATCTTTAAATCATAAGTTAATTGCAACATTTTATAGAGTCGAATTTACTCTATCAGGTATTTGCACTTCTTTAGTATTCTCTGGCATAAGCATCATGGAATAGTCTCTTGGGTTTGCTTGAGCACACTGAACAAATCCTCGGGTCGATGGTGACTGAGGCAGTAGTTGAATACTGCAAGTAGGACAAATCCAAAAGACACATTTAAACAAGGAGAGGGTTTTAGAACTCAGAGTAGACCTTAAAGCCCCGTAAGTAAAGACTGGACGGAGCACGTGGTGAGGGGACTTGTATCATCATACCACCAAATAGAGTTAATACTAGAACTGATATTTTTAACAGAGAGAACATCAGCTTCCTGGTAGAAATATTCAGCCCATAGAAGCAATTTGAATTGTGTTCATATGCCATTATGTTTTTTAAACTTCTTTTAAAAAAACCACACATTTTGATCAGTGAATCTGTCTTTAAACTTTTTCCTTAGGTTGGGGTTGTTGGGGTTTTTTTTGCATTTTAAGTACTTGGATAATATTCAGGCCTGACCTTTCAAACAGAAAGGTAGCAAACTCACTGCTTAAAGCACACATTACTGAAACCCAGAGAACATCAATTATCAGTTGTTTAGCAACCAGATCAATATAGTCAAACAGCTCTGATTTTCTAGTTCCGTAGAAGAAGTAGACAAGGCTTCAAATTACAGGAAGATTCTCCTGTTAGACAAAGGGAGTATTTAAAATGCACTTCTGATTTTTTTCACAGTTAGGTGTTTTCATATTAAAGAGGTTTGTATTGTCTTCCTAGAAAATACGTTTCCCTAAAAACGTAGCCAGCCTCAACCTGCCATTTTGTCAGCTGCCATTGTAAGATCAATGTTCTTTTTTCACTATTTATTTCTAATGCACACATTTTTCCACAATCCTTTCCAGTTTCTGCTGCCAGTGTTGTACCAGGTGTAGGATGTAAAATACCTACTGTATTTTTTTATTGTGCCAGTTTTCTTCCTAATTCAAAGTGATTAATATTTTCCCAGTATCTCAGCAGGCTCAGCAGAGCACAGATCATCACATTACAAATTTAATACAGGTAATACAGGCTTGCAGGTCCCATATGTTCCAGGTGGTTCTCCAGTATTCCAATAGCACTGCCTAATCATGCTGGAGAAAAAGTTCAAAGAGAACTGATCCTCTAAAACATTGAGTTCTGTGTGGAGCCTGAGGGTTGGGCTTGTGATGGTTTGCAGCAGAGGGATCAGAGAACATTTCTGTCTTATCTTCAGGGTAGATTTTTCAACATGCATATCAGGACAGCAGTCACTAGGACAGTTGGTTTTGATGTGGCATGTGAAGGCAAATGGATGTTGCATCAAATCTTGTGTGCTTGAAGATGTGTATTTGGCTGTTTTGTGTTGTAGATTATGATTGTACGTGGAAGCCGCACAGTTGCTGGGTGATAAATCACTGACCATGACAGTGTCCTGAGTGCCTTACTCAACCCTCAAAACATGCAAAGAAAATGAGCACTGGTAGGGGAATTGTTAAATGGGGTGTAAATACTGGGCCCTGCAAATCTGTCTCAGTGAAGTCGTAACACTGATTTTTCTCAAAAGTCCATATGCTGTAGATGACAGATGGAGTACTGAACTTTGCTTTTCAGTTAGAGACAGACTGGCAAACAGAGTGACAGTGGCTTTCATTCTACCCTTCATGGCCTGATTTATGTTTTTCATGTCCATTAAACACCTCAGTCTAAATAGAATTACCAGCAGCCATGTCAGGTCTGTCCTAATCTATTAATCCACAGGGGTAAAGGGGTAACTGGTTTTCAAGTGGAACAAGGGTCTCAAGAGATATTTAATATCAGACACTTTCTAGTGCACTTATTCAAGAGGCTGATTTTATTTTGTATTTGAATATTCAGGAAGGTAGCTGGGCTGGTGACACAACGCAGACTACTTAATTCATCCCACATAGCCCTGCCCTGAGCAAATAATGAGATGGCAGTGAAAACCGATTAGAAAAGAAAGTCAAAACTGTTGGGAAACTCACATCCCATGTTCTCAAATACTCTTCCAGCTTCACATTATATGGGGTTTTTTTAATAGAGTTTCAGCCTTTTTGTTTGACTTATGGCATTAGCAGCTGTTGGAAATATACACAGAAGAGATTGCTGCTGCCTTTTGACTCAGTGCAGGAAGGGCCTGATGCAAAACCTTCCCTGGTGGGGAAGGAAGGTGGGGAGTGGTTTTGATTATTTTTAATGATAACACTGCTGGGTGAAGATAGGAAAATATTTGTTCCCAGTCTTTGATCCAAGTAGCATGCCAACCAGCAGCAACAAAGACAGCTGTTAGGAAAACAGGTAGACAACAGAGCCCTGTGTTGTTCTGTGTGTTTATCCTACAGAAATGAAAAGTCTTGTTTGCCAGAGAGCAGGAATCAAATGACAGCAGGTAGCATTTTTTCATACTGATTCATGGCTTCCTCTAACTGGTGACACTGCCTGAAAGCTGCCCTCCAGACTCTTCCTCAGTGCAGAAAAGCCTGCTTGTTCACGGGAGCTCAGTTTCTCCCCAGCTATGTGCGTTTGCTGCACTCTGTGTTCCCCTTCTCAAAGAGACCTCATTCTACAGTGAAGCTCCATTCTTGTATGTGTTGTCTCATATCAGTGTGCTCCACAGGAAGTGGGGATAAGAACTTAAACCTTCCCCATTTACTCTGCAAATAGTGTGTGTAAGTGTGTAAAAATTCAGTGATGTAGTGTTAATGCTTCAATATCCTTACTGGGAAAGGGGAAACTGTCACCAACTACATGCCATTTCAATGCAACAACAATGAAATCCTACTAGTTAACCTTCTGGGGAGTCTTCTTGCTCCTACCCAAAGCATGAAGAAGTAGCTGGCTTCCCCAGATTGAAACATGCTGGGTTCTCTTAGCGCTTGTGGGAGATCTCAAGCAATGGCCAGGTTGTCATGTTCCCTCCTCCCTTTTTATTTAAGCTATGGTAAGCCTCCATTCCTGCAGCATAGGTCCGACCGGGGATTCAGCACCTCTGCTTCCTGAGACCTTACGATCCGTTACTGGCACGTGAAAGAAGCTGCCTGGATACAAAAGAAAGCTGCCTGGATACTATGTTGTATAGTTTCTTGGGAACACAGAGGCAGAGCTACAAAATGTATACTCCTACAAGCTTTTTAGATCTGGTTTGTTAAACAAGTAATATGCTGATGGTCAGTTGTCATTGGTTTTTTGTTGGGTTGGTTTGTTGGTTTGTTTTTTGTTTTTTTCCTGAATGCTTATTTCACAAATGATGCAACAAACCTTTCAAAAAGTAGGCAAAATGCCTTCATCACTTCTTTCAAGATATACACCTTACATTATGGTTGCGACATCCCAGATGGGATTTTAGATCCAACAGTAGTTTTGTGTCTTGATCACCTTTCATCTGTGACCTTCATATTGCTTATGACTTGAGCCTTGGTTCCTAATCAAGAAGCCCCTCCTATGGGTGAGTTTTGGATCAGCTCCTGGCCCAGATGATGCTGGAGCCATGATGCTTGGAAGCTGGACAGTTTCCTGAGAAGATAAACCCAGCTGGTCTCTGCATGCCTGCCCTGTTTGGATAACCCCGAGAGAAAAATGGAAAAATTATCTCCCCTTTACATTTGAGAAGAAAACTTTCAACATGGGATCCCAAGAGATCTTCAGACACATATGTTACAATTAGTCTTTTGAACCCATGGAAAGCTGCACACGCCCGTTTCAGGTATTTTGCCTGCTGATGTGTTGCAGTAAGATGGGTAACTGGATACGATTACTTGATTTGCCAAAATCATATCCTACTCTTCTCCATCTCTTTCTCTGCTGATGCTTTCAAGTGTGTATCGTAGACATGGTAGATTGCCCTTTAAGGCTTTTGTCTTTTCTGACAGAGTGCCTGTTTACAGTAAGATAAATACCATCATTGGTTATTTTGCTTTACAATCCTAGTTGAGAACAAAGCAGTGGTGATGGTTACCAAGGGGCAGCAGGATGAGGTCAGTACTATGCATCCTGCCTGGGGCTGACCTCACCTAGTTGACTTCAGGATAAAAATTATGTTGTCTTAATTTCACGAGGCTTTTCTATCACAATTTCTTATCAGAAAATCCTGCAGCATTATTCCCTGGGGAAGAAAGACCAGTGTATCACACGGCTGAACACTAATTTTATATTTCCCAATACTCCTGAACTTTTGTTTAGAGGAACATTGCTTAGTCCACACTCCACTCTGTTTTCCATTTACATTGTTCTCTTCCCTTGACCTTCCTTTTGCCATCCTGAGTAATATTTTCCTTTACAGTAACCTTGAAGAGAGATTTCCTTATCTGCATATATGACTAATCAGTAAGGCCTTATGATTATTATAAAGCAGTTTGTTGGAGGTGGGAATTAGAGCATGAAACAGGGACCGAGGAAGCCAGATTTGCAGTCCTTACTCTACTAATGACTGATTAGATATGGCCTTCAGCAAGTCAATTTGGCCTCGGTTTTCAGATGTGCTGATTTAATTTTTAGTCTTTTGCCTCCAGCTTTCTTTTCTTGGTTGTTTTGGGGGGAGGGAGTTGCCCATGGCATGCAAACCTGCTATTTAGTTTTACCTCAAAATATGTCTCCATCTGGGCAGTCAGAAGCAGAAGCTGGTTTCAGAAATGGTGATGCTGTGAGTAGTGTTCCTTACCTGTCATCACAATGAGGATGAGTTCTTTGTTGCAAAATGTTATGGGTGAATGAATGCAATAGGTAGCACAGAGTTCTGTTCTGAGAACTTGATTGTTTCTTCTTTATGCTTTACTTGTAGCTTCTATGAATATCACTGAATTTGTTAAAGAATCCATCATTTGGGGAGTGAAAGCAAGGTTGATTTCTTAAAACTGAGGATTACAGGTGAAGGTAAATTCAGAGTTAACTCAGTATGAGGGAGTGGAAGGAGTAAAATCTCTGGCACTTGCATTTGTGAATTGTGATTTTACTGAGTTCTTTATGTTATTTTCCCCACAATTAGCAGATATAGCTAGAGACGGGAACAATTTGTTGGAGTGAATGAATACAAAGAAAAAGTGTTTTGAAAATACCTAGGATCCATATTCTCAGTTGTCATTTGGCAGCTGCTGTCTGTCTGAGAAGTGTCCTTAACACTACTTATTGCAGGTAGGTCAGGAGTCCTCTCCTTTGGCTGAACCAACTTTCTGAGATCCCATGCTCCATCTCCCAGTGAGAACCTTCCAAGTTGTGCTGGGCTGCACAGCTCCCACAACTTTCTCTGCCTCAACCCACACCCCAGGCTTCTGGGCTTCACCCCTTTGCTGCCAGGTTCTTCTACCCAGTGCAGGAGCAGCCTTTCAGATGTGTACATCCCCCATGGTGGGGCCAGAGAGAGGAGAGACCTCCACTGCCGGGAAAGAGGGAGACAGAAAAAGGACAAAAGGGGCTGACATGAGCCATCTGGATTTTTTATTCTTGATTCCCCCTGTGTCCCATCAAGCTGTCTGGACCTCCCAGAGCAGCCCCACTCTTGGGGATTCTTAAGAATCACAGCATTAGGTTAGAGAGTGAAAAAGGAGATGTAGGGTCTAGCAGAGTCAGTAAAAGCAGAGTTTTGCTGCAACAGATCCAGTTTCACTAACAGTTTGTAAACATCCATTTTCTTTTTTTCTTTAAAGTATCCTCAACCTGCAGTTTTGAGCCTTCTTTGGACTGAGATTGCCTGATGGGGAGTCAGCCCCTGAGCCCCTGAGCCCTGGGGCCTCTGATGTGAGTGAAGTATGTGTGCCTCCATCCCACCCACCCTCAGGCTATCTGAATTTTAAGATAAGTTGGCCATGGTCCAATGGCTGGCAGCATTTCATAGACAAGTCCTCTAGACTGTGCTAAAGTGCTGTGCATAAGAGCAGTCTTATTTTACTCTCTTCTCCACACTTTAGTTTCTTATAAGTCACCTGTGTGTTTTGGCTTCAGTTTAGAAGAAAAAAAATCTGGCAGTTCTGCTGTAGTCAGATTTGGCAGTCTCACTGGTTACTTCCAGTAATTATCTCCATGTCACAGATATGCTCTTGGTGCCAGTTTTAGGAAAACCTTCCACCTTTTTGATGTCCGGGTAAGGAAATGGATTCTTTAGGAAATTGCTTTTGTCCGAGAACAACCCCTTCTTTACAAATGCTCTCACTGTGATCTTTCACAAAAGGCTGCATTCAAAATTTGAAATATGCTGATGTGCAAATAATTTCAATAGCTGACCTGCAGAATCTGTTGGCAGGGCTGCTAGAAGCAGTTTGCTCTGATTCCAGCTGCCTGCTTAATTTTGGCAACTGCATGCTTTCTGGCCCAGATGCCTGCAATCTCTTGTCCAAGTTAGGAGCTAGACAAACTCTATTCACTGTCCTGTAAGTGCACCTCAGCTTATCATCTACATGAAGAATTAGATCTAAAGCTTGGGCTGCCTTTTGCCTCCCAGAGTTACTTTAAATGGCCCCAGTAAAGCTGCATCACTGATGTACAGTGGTGGATGTGGCTGCCGGAGTCTCGCCGAGGAGGGGGCGACCGTCACCTTGCCTTGTAAGGGTATCTGCGCGGCCGCAGAGCGGTGGCGAGCTCTGCCAGCCACTCTGAGCAATTGCAGGAGGCCTCTGAAAGCAGCCAAGCACACAGGGGCAGGTCCTCCGAAAGAGCAGATGCCGAAGCAGATGTTAAGGCCACATCGAGGACCACTGAGTGCAGCGTGGCGGGGTTGTGGCAGGAGGTTGCTTCCAGAACACGGATGTGAAATTCTTAGGTATGGCTCGCAGTGTTGGTGTGCCTCTCTGTTTAAAAACCTCACACCTCTGCCACAAAAATATTTTTAAAAGTTTTGCAGACTTTTGGTAAGTTAATTTAAAAACAGGTTTTTAAAACGAACAGTTTTTAGAAAGACTTTCAGACCCAAACAAAATGAAGGTAGATACCCTAATGCATACAGAAAAGAGCATGAGGTTTTTAGCATTGTTCTGCTGCTGTCGTAAGTGATGTTTCTGACATATTTCGAGGTCTGCAAGTAAGACTGCAAGTTCACTTATCACTTACTGACCTTGAGGTCCAACCCATCTTTCAGTTATCCTGTGACTCTGCTAATTTGGTCACATGTCAGAGGAGGGGAGGAGCACCCACAGTGTTAAGTTACCTGCACATATGGACATACATCTGTACATCTGTTGAGCCACATGAATATAACCTCTCTTTGGCAATACTTTGCTGCGGTCGCTCTTCAGGTCTGGCACTCCAGACACTGAGTGCAGGCGGAAAGACGTGGTGCTGCCCCATGATTATGTGGGGGTCTGCACTGCTCCTGTGGGACAAGAGGTAGAGAGTGAATGATGGAGACAGTGTATGGCTGATGAGAATAAGCATTGACCAGCAGAACTCAAGGACAAAGTGTGAGGAACAAAGACCATCCCTTTTAAAACAAAATTCATGCACCGTTCATGCCAGATGCAGTTTTTTCACAGTTGGCATTGGTGGGATTGCCTTTGTAATGGCAGCTACCCAGACAGATCTGGGATCCAGTTGATAAATGGCATAAAAGGAAGTGCTCATGGCTCATGCAGTCTGGCGCTTTGTGCCCCAGTGTACTTTGTGTTCCTCTCCTACATGGAGCTTTCCAAGCTCTGACCGGTGACATCTTACCTTGGTATTGCTACAGTAGCCCCCGCTGCCCCAGTGCCCAGCTTGTTTTCCTCTTGGGAAGCTCCATTTTGCCTGGAGCAATGGCTCAGCTGACGAGGCAGCTGTCCCACTGTGGCAGATTTCAGCCTGGTGCTATTAAGAAAAAAAATGAAAAAATAAAAATTAGTTCCAGTTTATCCTAACCATCTAAGCCCTAAATTGAGGCAGTTCAGCAGCTGCCTCACAAACAGCTGAGCTGCCTGTGCAGAAGGGCCAGGAACTTCTCAGAGAGAGGCAGCTCAGACTGAGAGTTACGGGCAGGAGTAACTGCTTGTGTCATACTTCAGCCTCTACGTGCACAGGTTGCGTGGCACATCTCAACGTAGCAAACGAAGTTGGAGTTGTGGGAGATGTCTTTGTGAGCCTGTAACAGAGCATTTCTATGTCAGTGACAGAAAAGAGAACATGATGAAACATGTTGTTCAAATGTTGTAGGATAAAAGCTATATTTAGCTGCTCTAAAAATTGCTAAGCATCAGACATGAGGGAAATGGCTGTGGCAACCTTCGGTCCTTCAGTTTCACCTGTTGCAGTGTTTCTTAAGTCTAGAAATATCTAAGAAATAAGTAACATAGCAGTTAAAACTTTCCCAGAAGAGGTGTAAACAAACTAAACTCACTTTCTGAAACAGCTATTGCTGAACTATGAATTGACCTTGAGCTGTGTCGATTTGCTGTAATGCAAACCATCTGCACACTGAAACAATTAAAGCCTTCACATCTCCTAGGAGTTTCCTTCCTCCGATTATAACTTATGTGCTGTGGTAGAAGCACAGAGGTAAACAGCTAGTTAGCGTGGCCCTCTGTGTCTGTGTGTCTGCATAATTTTATGGTGCAGCACATACTAAACCATTTTCATTTGAAGTGGAAGCCAGCTTTCAAGTAGAAAATATAGCATATGCTTGGTACCAAATGCTGGAGTCATAGCTTGTAAGACAGCCTGAGTTAGACACATCTGCTTTGCTCCTCTGCTTCCCTTCCCCCAGCTTCTTCTTTGGCTATACCAAGTTTTCACAAAGTGCAGGTCATGCTGGGGATGCAGCGCTTAAATACAGACTGCTCCTGTGTAAGGCCCCTCTGCATGTGCTAAGCTGAAACCCCTGCCTTCTGTAGGAGCAGTACCTAAGTGCACTGAGTCTGGGCTGTGTCTGAAGTGAAAGCTTTGGATAGCAATTACACATGATTTTATAAAAATTCTATTTAATTTACAACTACTTTGGTTTCCAGAAGCTCAGAGTTTACACTCTTTAAAGCCATAAAAAATCAATCTACAACCATGGCATTAGAGTTTGGATGTTGCCGTGGTGGGAAAATACCAGAGATGTTGCTTCTGTAGGATTGCTGTACAATTTGCTGTGTCTCACAACTGGCAAACTTTCATATTAAAATCTCTGCACTATAAAACCCCTTTTCAACACATTCTTCCACCATTTCTGTCCATCCAGATGACAACAGCACTAAAACCTCAGATCCTCCCTCTTCAGGTCACAGGAAAGAGTGATCATGCAAGCTCAGTAAAATAAGAAAATAAATTTATTTCGTAGAAATAGGTTTTTATCTGGAAAAAAGTTTTAGACACTCATTTTTAGAAAACAATCTTAACATTCTAGACAATGTAAACATAAGCAATGTAAACATAAGACTGTAAAATTAAAATAATTAAATATTTTGCTTTTAAAGTTACGTCTGAAAAATAATGAGTAGATGCAGCACAGTTTCTGAGCCAGCCATGATTATTTGTCTCTGTGGCCAAAGGCTTCCATCCTAGGGTGTGACATCTGGCCCCTGGCCAGGTACCATAAAGCAAGTCGGGTCCACATTTCTCAGAGCCAGCTGTGTCCTACATGCCTGTATGTGTGGACTAAGGATATGGCATGCATATTTCATCAGTTTAAAATGCCTGCAAAACGTGAGGGGGAGCTGAGTGGGTGACACTGGCTGGGATAGTGTAAGAGGATGGTGAAGTGCAGAAAAAGACTGGGGGACTCCACGCTGCTGTGATTTCTGGTGCTGACTACCCTTGGAAGAACCTCTGGGGTTTGTTTTGAAGGAGATAGATTGATTTGCTGTAAAAGAGGGCCCACAAATGAACTAACATGTGAAATAAGATTTTCAGAACACTAGACCCTGGGGCTGAGCTGGGAAGCAGAATTATTTGGCAGTGTTGGTTCAAGTCCTATAAGTTCTAGGTACACATTATGTATAAAAGATTACCTATAACAAATAGACAAAAGTATATCAATTGCTAGATTTACAGTTTCCTTTGTGACCTGAGTACTGACCCATGTCTGACCTCTGCTGCAGGCCAGAGAAGTAATGAGGGTCTTGGGCATGCCCTGCATGCAGGGTTTGCCAGGAATATGTTAAGCTTGAGGCAGTCAGTCATGAAAGAGGCATTTCCCACCTTACAAGTACATGTCCCTGAGACCCAAATATATCCCCTTTGTGTTTATTTTTATAACATCATGGGGGTTTTGTTAATGAAATAGATAAAAATAAGTAATGTCAACTTCCCTGCATCAGCCCAGGGCTCAGGCTCTGACCTCCTCACCCATTGCAGGGACCAGACGCGGCAGCCTGTGGGGGCATAAATGGCTTCTTTCCCTCGGGCTGGGAATGGTGCTCCTACTGCATTTAAGTGCATATGTTGGGTTTTTTCCCTCTGGTCACCTCTTTTTTTGCCCCAAAGGGCTGTTACTACATCTGATTGATAAAATATAGGCAGAGGAGAGCAAGAGCCGTACTGAACCGGGACACCTCTGGCAAGGCTACAGCCCCGTGTGATCTGCAGCTCTGCTGGCCTTCTCATTGATGTAAAGCGTTCACTTCGTCCCCTTCTCTTCCCTTCATATGTTAAAATCTCCTAAACTGAGGATTTGCAATGCTGTGTGCGTATCATTCCACAATTCTGAAAGAAAAATAGAAGCACCATATTTTCCTTTTCTGTTTTCTCTTGTCTAGTTCTGCAGTATCTTCTCAGCCCTGATACATATGCTTTCCTTAGCTGCCTTTCCACATAGATTAGTTTTTTCATAATTTTCATTTCTAATTTTTCAATATGTTTTTTCTCTAAATCTTCCTTCAGAATTAGAAACATACATCTCAGCTTTTCTAAACACGTGCTCTTTTTCCTCCCTAGAAATCTCTACAGGTATTTGTTTTGGAATTTTATGGAATTCTGGTGAGGAAAAGTTTATTTCTATTCTAAAATATTACCTTTTAAATTTGGGTTTTACTTTGCTGATCTGCCCATTTCTCACTTCTGACTTTTCCCACTTCCTGCACTCTTGTCTCTTCTTCAAGCTGTCTTACTTTTTTCTCCCCCTGCAGCAGTGCTCTCTCAGTGAGGGAGGAAGAGCGTGATAGCAAAGATGGGAATCAGAAAGGTCTTGGGCCAGGGAATGGGACACAGACCAAATACGAAAGGAATTAGTGAGATTTAGCTAAGAGAAAGCTTGATTCAGGGCAAAATTTTCGAAGGTGGTCACATCCTACTGAAAACGTGAAAAATGTTCATCTTGCGCAGCGCTGCCGAAGTACAGGGGCCAAAAGCCGATTGCCTTGCGTTAGCAGCTGGCAGCTCCTCCCGTTCCCGCTGGGCTTGCAGGCTGGGGAGGGAGCGGGCGGGCAGAGCAGGCAAGCGCGGCTGCCCTGCTGCAGCCCCCGGCGTGTCAGCGGGCTGGGCTGCCTCCACAGGCGCACGGCACTGCACTTCGAGGCGATTTTTTTCAGGGTTTTCCAGCTAAGGGTGGGCTGGATGGATTAGGGAGGAAATTCAGCAAACAAGTTGTCAGATCTGTTGTCCTATCAAACAGCACTGTTTTTCTGGGACGGTTGTCTCCACGGACTGTTGTTGAGATGATTTACTAGAAAGTCCTAACTTGTGTGGGCAGCTTCTAGGGAGTTTCTATGATCTACTGCAGTCCGACTTATTAAACAGAGCAAAATGTCATCTCATACACATTATGACAAGACAATTTCTAGTTCTTTGTCTAGGAAATGACAATTGGGATGTGATTCCCAGACCAGAAGGCCCCTTCCCCCACCAGTTCACCAGTTTGAGGACAGATGCTGGGAATCAGATTGCAGCTACAGCACATTAGGGCTCACATTTTCGTGGTATCCACAAAGCATGCTGAGCTTCCACAGTTGTGGTTTCTATACTTAAAACAGAAGGTCCTAGTTAATTTTACTGCCCCTAGTATTTTTATACAGTTAGCAATTGGGAACTGAATTAAAAGTAGGAGAATATCTGTTTTCTGTACATTTTGTGATCGAATATTTCCTTAAGATTATATTCTCTCATATAGTAGTTCTACTGCTTACCCTGGCAAGGTATGGGTGCTTGCAGATAATTGGATGACAGCACTCCCAGGCCTCTGAGCTTCCCTTGTGCCAACCTTTGCTTATACTTATACCTGACTATTCACATCAATGTGACTGTGTGAGTAAGGATGTTTATTCACCTGTTTATTGAATTGGGGTTTCTGGGCTACATCTGGGTCCTGACAGACTTTACCTGACATTGTTGGGGCTGGCCACAGCATAAGCGAGAAAGGCCATTGCTGCAGGGATTGCCAGATGGAACATGGCTCTCACCTTTGAATTCTTACTGCTACTGACATATCCCTGATCCAGCCTTTGAAATGAGAGTGAAGGGCAGGGCAAGACTCACTTCAGTACATTTGCACAGCTCTCTGAAGCCCTCTGATTAAACATATGACAGACATATGAAATATTTTTTTCATAATTTGTATTATAAAATCTACCTTTTTGGATCTGTGACAAGAAAGTACCTGTTTAATAATGCAGTCTATAATCAAAAGGAGAGGAAGAAAGGAAAATTGCTAACAAACCTGCCTGTTTTGGAGAGCACTTCTGCCTAACTGGGATGCAAAAAAACTGATAAGAAAATGCACACCGGTACAGCAAAGGACTGCTTTATCAGCTTTATCAAAATCCTTTCAAAGGCAATGGGAGTCTTTCAGTTGGTTCCAGTGGGTTTTGGGGCAGGGCAGGATGTGGGAAGGTGAGTGCCGATACCACATGATGAGGCCAGACTCCATGTCAGTGTCTTCGAACTGTAGAAATACTCCCTTGGTGAAGGTTGTACTTGTAGTCTTATCCTGGCCAACCTTGAGTCATCTTGCTAAGCTGAACTGATGACACAGCTGTTTGAGATAAAAGGGTATAGAATATTCTGGAAAGCTGTACGACTATAACACAAGGATGATGGTAATTCCAAAACTGTCAGAAAGGTACAATTTTATCTTTATAGCTTTAGGTAGCAACCAAGATAAAGAATCCTCCAAACTGTGTGCATGTTTGAAATTATGAGTAACTGTATTGATTTCAGTCAAATGGTGCATTAAGGTAGGTGGCCACATGTTTGCAGCGTCACAAGAAAGGAGACGAGCACAATCTTCTTGTTCCATCCACTTTCTCTCCCCTTCAAGGTAATGTAGGTGTGACTGCTCTGAGCACAACAACCCTTGGGATAGGAAAGGTGAACTTACTCTGTTATCTTCTGTCCAGTCCAAGTATGGTAGATGAAGAACAGAGATCTGGTGAGCGACAGTGTGCCAACATGTAAGAAAGTGATTACACTGATTGTTTTTAATTTCCAGCTATCCCTTTCTTTTTGAGGATTTTGGATGAAAAGTTACACCAAAAGGGCTTAATGATTGGGCAGAATCAAGAATTTTAAGAGCCAGAAAAGGATTCCTGATGATGCTGTCTAAGGTTGTGACTGCCATAACAAGTACCTGTCCCCATGGCATTTCTTCACCAGGAGATGGGGAGAGGCTGTTTACCTGGCTCCTGTTTGTTTTCTGTCTGCACTCATGTGCCTGTGTGGCTGGAATGACCTTGTTTGAATTAACAAGTTGCCAGGGTATGAATCAAAGGATAATTGTCATTGCTGCCAGTGGTACTAAACAGACCTGAGCTATTAATTCAAGACAAATGGGAGAAACAAGTAAACAGAAAGTTTACTGGTGTAAGGAAACTACAGGCCTGAGTGGATGTTCTGTGTTGGTTGTATTTCAACTTTATTGCTTTGCTTTGATCATTTGAAATTACTACTGTTTTCAGCTGGAATGTAAAAGAAACTAAACCCACACAATTAATTATTTATTCAGATTTTAAAGGGACAGTCTGTTACAAACTTTCTTCCTCTGCAGCTTGTTTTTAGGACATGTTTTTGTTATATGGACATAATTGAAATAACTAACATAATGGAATAATTACATTTCCCTGTTAAATGTGTTACAGAGAAGCCAAATCCAATGTGCTGTTTGGTAGGAACCCCTCTGGATTTCAATCCTAAGCATATCTTAAGATTTAGTATGTCCCATAGGGACTAATCATCAGTAAGACTATGTCCACGGTCAGGGACAGGGTTTGCAAAGACATATGAAAATGAGAGGGGGAGGGAGAGGCTCACAGCACTCCATAAATGACCAAAAAGGTTCCTCAAACAGCCAGGAGCAAGGGGCATCTGTTAAATTCATAGCAGTTAGAATTAAATACTGCTAGGGTTGTTAATGAGACTCTTCCTGCAAAGCACTGGTTAAACTGGAGGGATCCTAAAGCAGATTTAGAAGGCGTAAGGAAGTTTAGTCCCTGTGATGACCCTTTCCTTCCCACAGCTCATGTCCTGCTTCCCTTCACTGCTCCCACCCCACGAGAGGCTGCTGCCCGCAGCTGCGGGGCCATCACAGGTCCTGCTTGCCAGAGCACGTAAGCACCCTCACAGGATTTCACCCAGGGGAGACTGAAGTCAGGGGAAGTAGAAAAGGAGGAATTCTTCTCTTGAGATCTCTACATTACTTTTTAAATTATAATAGAAATGTAGTCTTAAATGCTACAGGACCCTGCAACCCATGCCCTATCTTGCTTTTTCCTTTCCTGCTCCTTTGACCCAATGCCTTTTGATGTAGTCTGGCACAAGTCTGGAGAGAAGAACAAAGCTCGTGTGCAGAAGCGAGCATCTTGGTCCCGAGCCTCAAAGTAGGATTACTGGCCGAGTGAATGTTTTGCGGCTTTCCCATTTCATTGAGTCCTCCCAGTTTCTCTGTCAGAGGGCTGAGGGGATGTTTTAGAAACATGTAAACATCATGCAGTTGGTAATGGAGTTAATGTAAATTCTATAGGATGTTTTATCAGTTGTCCCTTTGTTTAGTCTGGGAAGCAGAAGAATGAGAGGAAGAAAAAGAGTCCTCAAATACCCAAAAAGTTTCTCTAAAGAAACAGCAATGAACTGTTATACCTCTGTTTCTTTTGTTAAGAAACAAATGGGCAAAGTTAAGGATTTAAAATGAGATATTAATAAAAACTTTCTAACTCAATAAATAACTTAAACACTGGAAGGGATGGCCTATAGTGGAGGTGCTACAGCACCATACCACATTTTAAGAATGATTTAGCGAAAGGACTGTTAGGGATGGTGTAAAGTACTTGGTTCTTCTTCAGAGCAGGAGATGAATTACAATAATAATCCATGTAATCCTGTTCAACCATACTTTTCCTCTGGTATTGTGATCACTTCAATAAAGTGATATTTTAATGCAAATACAGCAATGAAGCTGCAGGACCTTGTGAAACAATCCACCTCTATGCAATTTGATGTCTGGTTCTAAGGGTTATTTCAGTTATGGTAGTTCAAAGTCCTAATTCTTGCCCGATTCATAAAACTATTCACACCTGTTTTGCCATTTAGGAAGTCAGCTTTCATTTCTCTGGAAGTTATGCTTGATATTTCACTTCTCTCAGCTGACTCTCCAAAATCACAAAGTGATTTAAAACTGAATTTTATCCTAGGAAGGAACAGTCATTTAAATTATTGCTTTTCCTCCTACACAACAAATAACTGTATGTCACACAGGTTATCTTTGTCTGTGATTGCTTTTTATTTGTATTTTATTCATGAGATTCTTCCTTTGAAAAAGAGTGCCTATTACTATTTTAGGTTGTGTTACTTGAGCCACCACTTTTAACTGGCTACAGTTTAAAAATACTGTGAAATTCTATCAATGTCATCAAGCTTTAATCAAAAAAAGAAGTTCATTCTCCTTTTCTTCATGGGTGCATTTGTAGCACTACTTGCTACTTGAATGATTCATCTAGAAAAAAACGCATCTCCCTCTTCTCTTCTTGCTAACTGCCTGTGTGATCCTATGATAGCTGACTGACAGCTTAATTTCTCATCAGATTGAATTGTTTCTCAGAAGGACTGATTGAAAGCCTCGTAATGCTCTGTGTTTCAGATATCACTCCTGTGCCATACTCCTTGGCCTTTAATTTTTTTTTACTTAATCATTCTTCCATAATTCTCCTTAAGAACAAATATGCTTTCAGAAAGCTTATTACTACCTTTATCTTGAGATGTGGTTGGTTTTTTTCATTATGCAATGCTGTTTGGTTTTTTATTTTTTTTGTTGACTATTTAAGAGGCCTGTCAGAATGAACCAAAAGTAGTGCAAGTGTTGTAGTATAGAGGTTTCGGTGCAGCACCTAACAAAGAGCCTTGGATCAATCTTACCTAGGTAAGATTGAAAGGTCAGTTTGAGAATGTGGAAGAGTACTTGTCAGGAGACAGGGACCTTAAAAATATGGGCAGAGAATAGTCAGGCAACAGTGAAATCCACAGGAGTATCTTGAAAAATACTTGGTTTTGGGTACATTACTTGCAAGCACCAAACAAAACAAAACTGAAAGGCATCACATCTGTTTGTACCTTCATGTGAATTGTTTGGTTCAGTGCCACATCTGAAAAAAATTAAAGTGAAAAATCTCTTGTCAAAATTAGTAGGATTAAAAACTGAGCTATAGTGGGGGAGTGAACTCATATTGGATGATCTGTCACAGGAAACAGACATATTTTCTTCATCATTCTTTGTTGCAGCAGGAGAAAACGATACTGTGGATCTTTTGGTGTTATCAATATAAATAATGCTTTACAGATGAGGTGAATGCCATGCCTTGCTGCCAGGGAATATATAAACTCGAGCCCAGGACTTGCAACTGATCTTGCACAGATGAACTTGAGCTCTGTTGCAGCAGCTTATTGTCTCGATGATCCTTTTTGCCAGTTTAATGTTCCACCCACCCACTATCAGGTTTGAGACCGCAGCCAAGCAAACAAGCTATACACACAGTGCCTCTTGTTGCTGGCGAGTCCGTCCAGTGTTCCAGCAGATAATATATAAAAATACCTTTGTAGTTTGAAAACACAAATGTCGTTTTTAATCACACTTGAGCCACTTAAAATCCTTCACCTTAATTGTGATCGTGGACAGGGGCGTTTTTTTCAAAAGTTTTGTAAACTGGAGTTACTGGGTCTTGGACAGGTTCAGAGGCATGCCCAGCAGATCTCTGGTGTGACTTCCTTTTGGCGTGGGTCTGGGCTCAGTGTGCCAGGTAACACAAAGCTCGTTTATCTACAGCAAGCATTTTAATATGTTTTAGTTGTATTCAAGTAACTTGGCATTCAACTTAAAGCTATCTTGCATACCACAGGGCTTTACAGTGCCAGCAAGTAGGCTCAAGATCTGACACATCTGCATCTACGCTCTTAGACTCAATTATTTGTTTTTAAAAGCTATGCAGCCTTCTAATCTGCCAGATGCCAAACGCCATACAAAAATCTGGAAGAATCAGGGTTGATGGAAAAGTAAGGATTTAACACCTCCCAAACTGACTGGCCAGTTCTAGTTCTCAGTGTGAGTTGTTTGGCTGGTTTTGAGGTGACTTTATCAATATGTAAGGCATACCGGTCCAGGAAGAGCATCTACTGGCAGAAACAGACCCAGTCGCCGCTTGGATACGGGGATAGGAACAGCCACGCGCAGTAGATGAGGAGTGTGTAAGGGACCAGCGAAATGGAGATCAGGAAGAGGGAAAGGAGATTTTAGCTAATGGTGTCCCAGATACATCTGTGTCTGAGTACACGGGAACTGATGTATAAACGTGCAACTTCAAATACGTTTAATCTAAGGCTGTGCTGTTGCTGAAAGGTATCGCCTTTCTGATGCCCAGAAGGGCGGGGATTTGCTCCGGCAGCAAGTGACTCACTTCCCCCTATGGGACCACCGCTGTGGCACAGGGGACAGCAAGAACACCGGGCTAAGGGCGCGCAGGAAAGGCAAGTCTGCTTTTACGGGCAGCTGCATAGCTTTAGGAAGCCGTACCTTAAACCCAGTATCCTGTCGGTGACAGTGATCAGCCTTAGATAAATTAAGGGAAGACATGAGACTCAGAGGCAGGTAATTACGGAGTGACCTGGCCTTCAGGCATTGTCTGTCATTTCC
Source organism: Gymnorhina tibicen (assembly GCA_013399875.1). Classification (NCBI taxonomy): domain Eukaryota; kingdom Metazoa; phylum Chordata; class Aves; order Passeriformes; family Artamidae; genus Gymnorhina; species Gymnorhina tibicen. The sequence goes on from VXAZ01002373.1 coordinate 1,097,512, forward strand.
CCCAGTAGTGATGAGTCTGATGTTTGCCCTGTGCCTTATCAGGACTTTTGTGCTTTTAAATGTTTTCCAGTTGCAGATCTGGATATTCCTGCTATCTGCACACATATCTAATCCCTGGTGAGTCTTCACAAGCCTCCCTCCTCGCTACATCCTGGGGCGATGAATTCCATTGACTTAATAGTCCGTGGGCTGGTGATGGTGCGCGGAGCCGCCCCGGCCGGGCACCGCCACAGCTGCGCAACTGGAGGCTGTGACTGCCCAGTGCCGTGCGGCTGCCCCCGGTCGCGAAGCCGGAATTCACGGATTGCTGAAAGAACTGTAAGGGAAAAGCTCTCCCCATTATTTCGCCGTCGGTCATTTTTTAAATGATTATTCTTACAGTCCATAGAAGAGTGAAATCGGGTAATTATTACGGAAAAGTTTGGGAACTTCTTACTTCAGCAAAGTCCCGCTCAGCTGCCTCGTTGCTGGTAACGAGCACGGGGGTGCGGAGGCGCCGGCACGAGACCGGGTAGGGGGTCAGGGACTCGGCCGGCCCCGGGCCGGGAAGGAGCCGCCCCTCACCTGCTGCCCGGGCGGGCGGGGGCGGCGCTGCCCGGGAACTCGCGCGGCAGGAAGGGAGCGGAGGGAGGGCGGGAGCGGGGCCGCCAGAGCCGCGGCTCCTCCTCCTCCTGCGCCCCGGACCCCGCGGGCTGGGCGAGGAGCGGCAGCGGCGGGGCCCCATGCGGCGGCGGGGACGGCGCTCTCCGCCGCCCGGCCCCAGCACCACCAGCAGTCCCCGCCGCCGCCGATGACCTGGACCAGCAGCATGAGCAGCGGGTACAGCAGCCTGGAGGAGGAAGAGTCTGAGGAGTTCTTCTTCACCGCGCGCACCTCCTTCTTCAGGAGGCCGCCGGGCAAGAGCCGCGCCGCCCCACAAGTAAGTGCCGTGCGCCGGGCAAGAGGGGCGGCTGCGCCTCGCGGGGTAGCTGCTGCCGGGCCGGGCCAGGCCGGGCCGGCTCCCTCCGGCTCGGCCTCCACGTGTCCGCCGCCCCCTCCCCCACGGGGAAGGACCCACGGAGCCGCCCGGGCGCCGGGACGGAGCGGGGAGGAGGCGGCCGGCAAGGGCTTCCCTCGGCAGGCTTCCAGCGTGGCCCCCGCCGGCGTGCCTCGCTCGGCAGCCTTGCTGAGGGACCCCCTTTGCCCGGCGGGCAGCGGATGTGACCAGAAATCGCTTGTTTGTGCGGAGAATAACCGCGCTGTCGGCCCCTCTGCCGCCTCTGTGGGGCACGGCGGGGTCTGCCTCCTCGCTCCTTCCGAGGTGAATTGACAGCCTCTTCAGCTGGTTTGTTGGCAGGGAAAGGCCCTCTGAAGTGTTTAAGTGCCTTGGTTTAAGCATTCAGGCTCAGGCAAGTGGAGCTTTGAAGTGAAGAACTGATTAAAAACAGCAAAAACCCCGAACCAACCCCTTGTGTGGGCAGCGTTGAAATTTCAACGGAGGACCTGTCCGACCCAGAGCAGTCATTAAACCATATAGGGTAAACGTCACAGTTTCCCCCCTTATTTCTGTCTTCCCAGTGCACAGGATCTCATTGTAGAGATGGCTGGCTATAAGCTAGCGAGCCTGTTTTGTTTGTGCTAGTTCTTCACCTGCTCCCACCAGCACTAGTGCCTTCCTTCTGTTCAGTGTCTGTTTCTTTCTACAAACTCTTAGTAGTTTTCCCCACTGGATTTCAGTGTTAGTATTACTGCTGCTATGGGGACCTGGTTATAAACTTGCTTTTCAAAGCCTGGATACCTCAGCTGTCTTCTGGTCCACCTGTGGCACTTGTCAAAAAACATCGTTTGTTGCCCACAGCCATTCCTGTAGGCTGTGTTCTGCTGCAGAAAGCCAATCTTGGTTTCTTTTTCTCTGAGGTTATGTTCCATTTGTGATTTGCTTAAAACTGAAACCCTCCAGCTGCCCCTCAGGAAACTCCTGCTCCTGTTTGAGGAAGTGCAGGAGCTCTCTTGAGCTTTGACTTCCTCTGCAAAGTTTGGCAGTGAGCCTGGGCACACCCTCTCCCTACACCTGAGCTTGGGCACTTGGAGCAAATAGGCTGGGACCAGTTGAGTATCAGGTCATGGCTGCTTCTCCAGGGTACTTCTCTTGACACCTCTCCTCATCGGTTGTTTTTGTCTCATCCGTTTTGAGTTTCAGCCTCCCACTTACCTCAGGTATTCTCTGGAAGCTGCTGAGAGCTGTGGAGTGTCCTTGAACTTCATCTGCTAACCTATTTGGCCAGCACTGGCTGCCACCTGGCCCTTACAGAGGAGGATCCTGGTGTGACAGTACTGTGTGAATAGATACCTAACTGTTGTCTGCCTCTGTGTAGCTGCTGTATTGTGACATGTGAGAAGGCCTATGTCTTGATTCAGATCCTAAAAAAATACATGTCTTTCTAATGCTGTTGTATGGGTTGTGTTCCTAAATATTAGCTGTATAAGTAGTAAATTGTGCAAATATGTAAATTGTTGTGTGCGGTGTTAACATTTCCAAGCAAGGGGGACTGGAAAAAAAACCCCAAAAAATCCCGTAACTAAAATTTGGTATTCTTCTCTAGTAATGTTTCCTAAAAGAATACTGCAGTGAGGTGTTGCAGGGTACATATTTAAGTATGTATTTACTGGAACAAATTAATCTGTATTGCTGACTCTGCAGCATCAGAAATACTCAGCTAATGTTTCTAGTCATAAAGTTATTGCCAGTTGCTCTCAACTGCTGATTTATAGAGAAAAGAAAAAAAAAATTCCAAACAATGCTGAATGTAGATTTCAACAGTCATGTGGCCAGTAAGAGTGAGTTTTCCCTTCCAGCAATAACAGTCATAATAAGCCTCTTTGTAGGGATGAGGATGCTACTTTTGGTTTGTATTTGAGGTTTAGTCAAAAAATGCATACTATGTCCCCTTGAGCGAAGAGAAAAGAAGGGAGCTGATAGTTATTGTTTCTGTGTCTTTCTCAACTACACAAATATTAAGTTTTGCAGTGTGGATTTCTCTTCTTGTAGAAGACTTTAAACACTGGCAGTTACATTTATCCTTCTGTCTTAGCTCCCTCTGCCCCCTTTCTTGCAGGGAAGAAATGGTTTAGAGCATTTGGCTTGCAGCTGTGCCTGCAGAAAAACTCAGTACTAGTGTTTAGCCTTGTTTTGTATGGATTTCCAAAGAAAAGAAAGAAGAAAGGAAATTCACTAGCTTAAGTAGTGAATTTTTGTCTTCGTTTTGTTGGGCAAGGATGGGCTTAAATACATCAAATTCTGCAACTGAGACAGGATTAATGAATTCACAGCAATTCTGGTGTAAAAAATTTGTGATAGTAACTTTGGTCTTTGCCTAGGGTGCCTGATCTCTAGCGTGGTTAAAGATTTAGATAACTTCTCTCTGTACCTCTTCTAAAAAAAATTGCAGCATAAAACCATTGCAGCATATAATAGGCAGTATGGTGTTTTGGGGTTGAGCAGTAGCCCTGAAGTTATTTCTTAAGCAAGAAGTACTTCAATCTGAGGGCAGTGTGAATAAAAATGCAGGTTGCTTTATGCTGTGTTATTGCTCCTGAAAGTTTAGCTTTATTTAAGGTTTCTTATCATCCATGTCTTTTAAAATTTAAGTGTCAGAAACTAGATTAAGCTTGGTGTGGCCCTGTTTCATGTTTACAATGACTCATTTAATAAACGAAAAAGGCAGAACTGTAAATATTTTTGTCCTGCCAGTGTGACTACTCATGTGAGGTAAAGTTATCCATGTACACAGGCTTTTGCAAGATCACACCGTTGCTTCTGTATGATCAAGCCTTTGGAATTTGTCCATTCCCTATAGAAAAAATACTAAAATAAGATGTTTGGCAAACTTTTGAAAGCTGACCCCTTTCTCTCCCTATTTCCCTTNGTGCATATTCCTGTGTATGTTTTCTGTGCTTTCCTTCCACATGCCAGTTCCCTGAATTATCCCACTTTGAGCAAGGTCAATGTAAATCCTTGCAATACTTTTCCTTTCTTAGGGGTCTTGATGGACCGTGGCCTTTCAAGCATTGTAGGTGGTTAGTTCCAAGCCATGCTGAGCTCACATCTTCTATCAGGATGACTGCAAAAACCTGAGGACATCCCTGTGTTTGGTTCTGCCTGCTCTATGTTTGAGGGCCCCTTCCACTGTAACTGTAAGGGTTAGAAGCATGAGAAGAGGCTGTGGTCAAGATCTCTGTCTGCCCTTATGTGTGAAGGATCTGTGAGAGAGGACACCACTGTGCTTTGGGGAACCTTGCTTTGGAAGCTGGCAGTGCTATGGAGGTCACAGATCCCAGCTGCTAGAAGAGGGCCAGTCTTACAGGTTCTGTTCAGCATCTGAATCATGAATAGTTTGCACACAAAATGTGAGAGAGTTCTGGTTGATGTCTCATACAAAGTGGCTTAGTTAGGAAGTTTGACATTTGGATGCTGCTCTGTTCTTTGGAAAAAAACCCAAAATGCTGCTGTGTGCTCTGTTTTTCTACCATTTCATGCAGTGCTCTGTAAAAGTGTTTGCAAGAAAAATGCGATCTCTTCTGTTGGCAGTTTCCAAAAATGCACGTGTTCCTTCTGCACCCAAGAATGTCCTCATTGCCTCATTGTCAACACTGGTCCTTCCCTGTCTGAGGTCTGATTTCTCCCTCTCTCTTCCCCTTACTGGTCTTGGTCTTCACAGCTTGCAGACCGGCTAAGTTCCTTCCCCTGCACCCTCACCCAGTGCCCTCTGCCATGACATTGGCTTTGTGGTTGTCGTTTCTGTATGTCAGTGGGATTTGCAGGTGTGGTAGTGGTGGTGGGAAAGGAAATTCATAAAAAAGCTGGAAGTGAAAAGCAGATAGATAAGAGCAGAGGACATGTAAAGAGGAAAGGCAAAAGGCAGAGGGTGACAGTCTCATCCCTAACTAGTCCTGACGAGGTAACCAGCAATCTCTCATTTCACTGTTGGAGGAGGTTTGACAGGAAAGGTGTAGCAGTTGGTGTTTTTTTGTTTTTTTTTTAATGGGTGAGCTGGTGAAAATGGGAGGAAGCAGGATAAACTTCTGGGCACAGACGCCTTTTTTTAGGTTTCTTGCACGTGAATTTGCACAGTAGGTTGAGGCATGTAATTGAGAGGAAGGGAGGCCATAAAAAAGTCATTTAATTTTGGAAGAAAACAGTTTCTAGTAGTAAAATGCAATTTGTAGCTGCTCAAGCCTAGTGAGGATGTCTTTGTGTTACCAGTGTCCATTATTAATGTTTCACGTTGTTTGGCCATTACGACTCTTCCTGGGTTTCCTTTCAGTAACATTCCCTAGGGAAAATGGCTCTCCTGACTATCAGAAAAAATGAGGTTTCTAATTATAGGCTTGCTTTGGAGCCAAAAAGTTTAGGTTTGTGTTTGACATGTAGTCGTGAAACCCATTTAAAAAAAGGCAACTAAAAATAACCAGTAATGTTTTGTTCTTTTTTTTAAATCCATTTGGCAGTCAGTGAATATTATGGGATAAACATTGTCGCAACTGAAATACTTGAAAGTTAAGAGCTGAAGGAATGAGTAGGGTAGAGATTGTGTCTATTTTAAGGCCCACATCATTGTGACAGTAAACTAGTGGTTCCTTATTTTATGTTTTTGCCTCACTCTTCTCTTGGAGCACTTGATGCAGCATGTGTGTATCAGAAACTTGGAGGGGCTTGATGGCCATTTTGTGGTGAACTCTGAGTCTCCTGCTGGTGTCTGACAGCCTCTAGAGGTGAGATGATGTTTATGCTCTGTGCAGAGGATGCTGGTTGCCATATGCCGGTTTATCGTCCCAGTTGGTTCTTGAAGTCATTGGTTTAAATTTTGAGGACTAAACTATATGAAATGGTAACTACTAGCATACACAAAAATTTAAGAAACAGGTTCAGGAGAGATGGATTAACGTACTGTCCTAAGCAGAGTTCGAGTTACTAAAACATGTAATGAGTGCTGTTACATTCAGCAATTTAAGTGTCGAGTGCAGCACCAGTGGCAGGTAGTATTCAGACTAGATGAGTAACTCTTAACCTTTCCACTGTTTTCTTTAGTCTATTGTATTAATACTATATTAAATGCATCTCAGACAGTTACTTCTCTATAAACTTTATGAGAACAAACAATGTGTTATTACCTTTGTTACTGACATTTATTTAAATATCACCAGAGAAAAACGGATTATTTTTTTTTCCTTTTGTTGGAGAAGAAAAGGTTTTGCTTCACCTATTGGAGTCTTGGAGTACAGTAGCTAGGCTTCACATTAGTAAGATCAGGAGCACTTAGTAAGTGTGGGTATTTTGTGAATTAAGTGATGTAATTGAGTTGGGATAATCATGTAGCTTTAAGTGCAAAGCAGAAGGGCAGAGCTGTGGAGTTTTGCTGAAGTCAGAAAGTATTGGGCACCTATAGCTTTATGGTCCAAAATGTTTAGACTTAGGTTTCTTTAGACACATGTGAATAGACATGCAGACACAAGGAGTTTTCTTTTAACTGAAGAGTCTGGTGAATTCAGGAAAGTGCTCTGCAGTGCAACAGAACTGAAGATCGTCTGAATATGCTAAAGAGATTAAAAAAAAACCCAATAAAATGTTACTTAAAGAAGGAGAAAATTTTATACCCCCTTTTCATGATCTGTTATTTCAACTGTAGATCACTGTGTAAGAATAATATCAGAATGACCATTTTGGAAGAGGATCTTGCTGATCAACATTTAGCTACTGCAAGAGCAAAATTATGAAGAAAAACTGAAGTAGAAACTGATGCTACAGTTTGTCTCTTCTGTAAAAAGTCAGTGGCACCAGTGCTGCATTAACAGTTGCAAACTCCACTGGCTCCTGGGTCGGGCACAAAGGGTCGAAGTGAATGGGGTAACATCAGGCTGGCAGCTGGTCACTCATGGAGTTCTGCAGGGCTCCATCCTCGGCCCGTTGCTCGTCCACATCTTCATTAATGAGTTGGATGCAGGACTGGAAGGAATACAAAATAAATTTGCCGATGACACTAAATTGGGAGGAGTTGTTAACTCCCTCAAAGGCAGAGAGACACTGACAAATTAGAGAGATGGGCAATCACCAACCATATGAAATTTAACAAGGGCAAGTGATGGATTCTGCACCTGGGATGGGGCAACCCTCGATGTGCGGACAGACTGGAGAATGAGAGGCTGGAAAGCAGCAGTGTGGAAAGGGACCTGGGGGTCCTGGTCAAGGGGAAGTTGAATATGAGTCGGCAGTGCCCTGGCAGCCAGGAGGGCCACACATGTCCTGGGGTGCTTCACAAACAGCATCGCCAGCTGGGCAAGGGAGGGGATTGTCCCGCTCTGCTCTGCACTGGGGCAGTCTCACCTCGAGTGCTGGGGGCAGTTTTGGGCAATGTAAGGAAGATACTGCCCAAAACTGTAAGGAATGGGCACAAGGTAAGGAAGATACTAAGCTATTGGAGAGTGTCCAAAGGAGGGCAACAAAGATGGTGAATGGCCTTGAGGGGAAGGTGTATGAGGAGTGCCTGAGCTCACTTGGTCTGTTCAACCTGGAGAACAGCAGACTGAGGGGAGAGCTCATTGCCATCTGCAACTTCCTCGTGAGGGGAAGTGGGGGGGCAGGTACTGATCTCTTCATGCTTGTAACCAGTGACAGAACTCAAGGGAATGGCCTGAAAGTGTGTCAGGGGGAGTTTCAGGTTACGTATCAGTAAAAAGCTCTTCACCCAGAAGGTGGTCAGGCACTGGAACAGGCTTCCCAGGGAAGTGGTCATAGATCCATCCTGACAGAGTTCAAGAAATATTTAGACAATGCTCTCAGGTACATGATTCTTGGATTGTCCTGTGTAGGGTCAAGAGTTGGACTTTGGTAATCCCTGTGGGTCCCTTTCAACTCAGGATGTTCTGTGATTCTAAATAAACTGATTAACAGAGAATTTTGGATGTAGTGCTGGGTGTGTAATGCAGCATTTGCCTGTGACACTATATTAGTGAGTCAAGGCAAGCAGCGTAAGCTTCATGAAGAGAGACATGAGAGTGACAGGTCTCTTGTCCAGCTCTCCTCGTGGATAGGCAGATAAGGCCTTGGGGGCTTCTGCAGGCAGCACACGGGGCTAGGCTATCCAGTATATCCTGCACTTCATTCTTAGGTAGAAATAGTAGGGCTGTTATGGATGCATGCTCACATTAAAAAAAATAAATTATATATTATCTGTATATAGATACAAAAGATTTAGATTTATACATATAAATCTAACACGCACACATACGGATTTGCACCTTTTGAGACCAACACTCAGGAAAGGTCTTAAAACCAGCAGTTCCACAGATGTTAGAGGCGTGCCCTGATGGGACTGAAGCTAGCCCAGCATACTGTCATGCCCCCAGTTTCAGTGCAGCACTTACCTGACTACAGTGTTGTCAGGCTTTTGTATGGGTTTGGGTTCCTGTAACAAAGCCTGCACGTTTCTGTAGACAGGTATGAATTGACTTGGAGTGAGTAATTGCCGCTTTCCTTTTGGCATGCTTGCTTTTCTGTGAGGTTGATGAAATACTACAGACAGTTTCGAGGAGAGTGCTTCCTATGCAGACATGTATTTGGCTATGCTAAGTAGCCACATGTGATTTATGTAGCAATTAAGAATGCTTTCTAGTTACTCATCTGTGTGTGTGCTGGAGAGGAATTTGTGTTCCTGTATGCAAAGGAATATATGCTGTGCTGAAAATAATAGTAAAAGTAGCTGTGGTTCATCTGCCTCAGAGGATGCATGAAACGTTGATGTTGGGTATGTAGTACTTGGTGTGCCGGGTGTCGGCTTCTCTGTCTCACTCTTTACCCACTAAGTAATTGTGGAAAATGCTGTTTGCAAGTGTGTTTCTTTTAGAAATTATATAAAATAATATACTAGGGGCAAATTACAAAGGCAGTTGTCTCTAATCTTTTATAGTTATCCCTGTTGTCCATAGTTAGGACTGCTTGTGTTGTGATCTGTCTCCTTACTGATCCAAGGTGTGGTCAAGTGCATGGATGCACAGTCTAACCATGCTATACTCGTCCTCATAGTGCACAGTCCTTGTATCTTGTGTTTGCAGTAGACAATCGATACAGTCTCTCTAAAGCCTGATTGATAAAAACTGAATATCAAGTTCTGCTCTGACTGAAGATGATAGTTTGCCAAATACTTAAGTGCTTAATTTTATTTCTGCTGAAGCAGGAATCCCACGATTTGACTTGTCCGCCTTGAAGTAAAGTTTGTAATAGAACAAAATTTTTAATACTTCACAAATAGCTTAACACCTTTATTGATGGCTAAGGACCTCTCTCAGTGACTTCTTATGTACAGTTGTGCTTAGGTCACACTAGCCTGTAAACTTGGAAGAGTTTAGTTCAGAGGTTTCATTTAGAGCATTACTTTTCTCTTAGTGGGTTCCTCTCTTCTGAAGAATTGGTCTCCTCAAGATCAAAGCCTGCTTGTCTTGCTGTTCAGTCCACCAGCAGCTTGATTTAGTGTGTTCACTTAGATACATAAGCTGAGATCATGGAAGTCTTTTTGTTCAGAGCTGCTCATTTAATTGTGAAATATTTTAATAGTTCATCTGAGAAGCATCTGGTAAAGCCATATAAACTCTAGCAACTGCACTAGGGATTTCAGCATGACCCATTGTGATTGTGTGTACAGAAACTGGCATATTCTTTGGCACTGCCTGAAAGATTAAGAATTTGGTGGTTGTGTATTGCATAATGGGAGAATTGGCCTGCATTGTTTATCCTCATGTTTGAAATGAGTAAGTTCAAGGCTCAATATTATTGAGATTAGCATAGCAGTCAGTGCAAATTTTCACAATAGATGTAATTAGAACTATTCTATTATAATTTTTTATTATGTTATTGATGTGTGAAAAGGTTAACTAGTACAGGCATAGACAGGTAAGTTATGTTACCCTTTATGATAAAATGTGTAAAAAAACCTCCAACCCCACTTTTTTACGTCTTTGATTAGCTTGCAAGTAGTAGAAAAATTGATGTGGCAAGTGGCCTAGGCTGTGCCTGAAGTGTGCAGAGGTATGTGCTGTAGCCAGCCGCAGGAATTGATTCCCCAGCTTTCCAGACTGGTGACTTAAAGAATGGTCAGCCCCTTTTTTGTTACCATGCATGTGTGTTTACTTTGAAAAGCAGTGGAAAGAGAGGGTTTCTGCAGAAGCATTTCTGCATGCGTCAGGATAAACAGTCTACTGTTGAACCTAAGTGTTGAAGACCAAGGAGCAGAAATATGAGCAGGAGGAAAGTTCTTTTTAATCCTGTCAAACATACAGGCTCCCCGTTTCCATCACCAGGAGTAGCTTGATCCAAAAATGAGACCCATGTGATGGCTGTGATATAGCCAGGGGTAAATGCTGCAATAAGGGGGTGCTCCTGAAAACTGCTAAAATAAATCATTAACTGTATGTGTGGCATGGACCTGGCAGCTGAAAGCTAGAAGTAGGTATAGCTTTTATTTTTGATAGTTAAGGAGTGAAGGAGAAGGAAGGAATCTTTGTGTATAAGACTTGCTCCATCTCTTGCAGGATGATAATATGAGCACTTAGCAACTGCTGAGAGCAAATTGGAATAAATTATCTTGCATGCATGTGAGGCATGGTAAAAGTAATTTGAGATGGGCAGTTGATTTGTGATTCTGTTGTCTTTTAGGAGCTGTGATGGAAAGAAGGAAGATAAAGTATTATATCCATCCTGCTGTAAATGCAGGCTGAAAAATTGCCTGTTCAGATTTCTGCACATAGGAGAGATGTCTTATGTCCTGTGGAAAAATCTACAGCTTAATCAAAAGTTCATGCTTGAGGCAGTTGCTCCATTAGGTACCCACATACAAGTGCTGGCAGTGTAAGAACAGCAGAGTCAGGGGAACATTAGTTGTGCAGGCAACCTGATGCACGCAGTAACCAGACTCCCATGTAATCTACATGAAAGAAATCTGCTTTATTAAGGGGAATTTGATCTTTCATTTAATAAATCTTCTGGTCATGATGCTCACAGCTTTCATGGAGCCTAACTTTGCACAGTGTTACTTTTCTAGTGCAGTGTCTACATAAATTTGTTACTCTGAAGTCTCATTTTCTGTATTTGGAAATGTATCCAGATCTCTGAGTTAATTTTGATGTAAAGTCTAATATTAAGGAAAGTTTGCAGTTTTTGCATGAGTTACCAGGTCAGCTTAAGATGAACTGGGAATATTTAACTTGATATTCAAGGGTGCTTTAGTTGTTGAATTAAGGGAATGCCTTTTTCCCTTTCCAAGAATGTGATACGGGGTGATGACTAATGACAGAAGTCTTAATCAACTCTTTCTGTAATGAAAAGCATTTAGCTGCTTTTAGAGAGCCCAGTAGGTGGATCTCAGTATCTAAGTAAATGGATTCACAGTAGCTACTTAAGATAGTCTTATGGAGGACTGTTGTAGAGTTCAAAGACTGGAATATCTTTTGTTGTATTTAGTAATATAATTTAGTAATTTCCTTGGGGAAGTGACTCTTGAAATACTGAATTGCTTTAGTTACCTTTTGGTTCACTGTAGTGGTAAGAGACTACTGCATATGCATATGGATGTCAGAGGAGACAGCAAAGCTTCTGGACATCAGTCAGATAAACCTCTGAATCAGATCATCACATTATTTTAAATTTCATTTTTCTATTCTCATTGAATATAAAGTTGAGTTAATTTATGTGATGAGTTGCCTTTCTTGAGTTTTTTTTTTGAGCTCTATGACTATGTAAGAAATTATTCCTGAAAAACTTCCTACCAGCCCTGTCCCCACCCTCGTTATTTTTTCTTCAAGGTCCTAGCCAAGCAAGAACTTGTTTTATTCTTTGGGTACAAATTACTTTCCCTTCTTCTTTAAATCTGAGACTGACTCACGCTGCTGTGGCTTGTAACAATTATAACAAGAATTGCTGATAAATCTAAATACCTTCTCTAAACATATACTATATCAGCTGCACAGTATCGCTTTGGGGTTTGATTTGGGCTTCATGGGAACAAGTTTGTTTTCACAGAAATTGAAAAATGGTATTAGTGTTCAGCTGACCATGTGATCTACTACTCTGAACTTTTGTTGGTCCCTTGCTTGCCTAGGAGGTATTTTTACTGCTTTAAAAATAGTATAATGTTAGCAAAATAATATTCAGCTTAACTAAAACCACCATGTTTTAATTAAAGTATGTTAAAGAAAATATCTTCTGTAAGACTTTTAATTCTGTGCTGTAAATTACAACTTTTTTCTTGAATGAATATTCAGTAGACTGTGTTGTCAAAGAGTATAATAACTGGGAGAATGTTCTTATTGCTAACTCAAACCTGTGAGCAACAGGATTTCATGAAGTAGATTAAACTGTAGGTTTCTGGCTTTTTGTTGCTCTGGTCAGATTTCTTGATCTGTAAAATGAAGCAGACAGTTCCTCTGCTTAGTACGGTGAGATTTTTATATTCAGGATTAGGCTGGGTGCCAATTAGCCAGCCACTGTCTACCCTTCACAGGGCAGACAGTTCCTACATCTTAGACCTGATCACAGCCAATATAACATTATCCCAAATAAATGCCAAGTATTTAGGCAAGGTGGAGAACCAGTGATGCTTTGTAAGTCAAAGTGGCTCTGTTGCTATCAGGGCATATTCCATCAGGGTTTCTCTTTTGGTTTGTTAAAAGATAGAGCACTTGTGATTACCTTGATACTGTGATAGAAGGTTTGTTATAAAATACAGAAATAATTCCTGATACACACCTTTCTCAAGTTCTGATAAGAATGGAACTGCCTGTGAAACAGCAACTCTAAAGAAGTGTCGAGCTATCAGCGACCAAGAAAGTTGGCTTGAAACATGGCAGGTTGTGTAACGCAAATTTGTTTGACTTCTTTATGATCACCAAATCATAGTGAGGTTTCTGGGAGTTTAATTCTGTGTTTTGTCACCAAAAAGCCACTTTGTGCTCATCTGTGCCTGAAATGAACTTGTGAAGTGTGTTTTCGGGTGGCAGAGTTATTGGCTGCACCCCCTTGTTTTGGCTCACTCCTGTTGGGTGTCCTTGGTTTTCCAGTTGCTGTTACCCTGTGCCCCCAGTGACAGTAGCAGGCATGGGAGCTTTTCGGAGGAGTCTTATATCTGCTGAGCTGAATCCTACAGATGAATCAATTTTCTTCTCTTACTATGCTACCCTGGAAGGGGTCATCCCACTTGCAAGCAGGGAGAGCTTTAGGTACTCTTATAGTGGAAATCTCTGCTTTGATGGACATAGCAGTCGGCGATTCGAATATCCAAACTGTCGTTCCATTGTTCCACGTGTTCCTGTGACTGAGGGGTGATGTTTGCCTGTCGCACTGGGGTAAGGGCTCGTGCGACAATGTGCCTTAATACAAATCTTGAAGGATTTCAATAACTTACAGATTATTCCAATAGGACAGAAGTTACATATTTAGAAGTATCCTTCTACTGGAAAACACTGGAAGTGTTTTCCCAGTCATGGGCAAGAGGGGTTAATAGAGTTATATCCCAGGTTTTGTTTTATGGCTAGAGTTTGTGGGTTTGTCTCCACTAACAGCTGCTTTTGAATTGATTATGTGTTCACATGGTGGGAAGCTTATCTCAGGATGGGGAAACATGACTGTTTATATTGCACTAAAAGGTTGATATGTGAAGTGAAACATCAAAGCAGTTTCTAATGCTCTGAACTTTAAAACTCACAGTTAATTTAATTAAAAAATAATTAAAGGCACATCTTTCCCCACCCCTGAATGCAGACCCCAAATATTCTTCAAAGCATATTTGATTTTAATGATTTGGTGATTTCCTCCCTGAGGCTTTTTTTAACTTGCCACTGACATATAAAGATGTAGCTACGAGTTGCAGTGATAATAGACTATTAGTGCAGGAGGTGTTTGCCTCCAAAGACAGTAAAATGACATGTTCTGTGGAAAGAGCCTGGTATTAAAAAAAATAAATTAATAAACCTAGCAGCCAAAGTTCATGATACAGTTCTTTTTTAGTGATTTATAGCTTAAACTAGCTCCTGAAGCAGCTTGGTGAAGTGCATGGTATGGAATGCAGATGTGCTACCCTTGCTTTTTCACTTATTTCTTCTTTTGTCTCCTCTCCTCCCCCTTGAATTCTAATGAAGGGTCCTATTTTAAAATGAGTTTGATTTTAAATCAGCCTTTATGGCCAATGCTGGAAAAATCATGTATTATGTAATACAGATTTACTGCACTAAGTAGTTGTGAAGGTGTTATGTGGAGGATATAGGATGGGAGCTCCATGCTACTTGTCTGGATTTAACAAGTAGTAACCTATATGTTTTCATCTTCAGAGATCTATCTGGAAGATACAGTGGAAAAAAAACCTTTCAGAAGGCATTTCACATTTGGTAGTGATTGTGTCAGAAACAAAAGGCAGCGGAGAGGAGTATTTTTTATAATAAGGATTATTAATACTAGCATTGGTATTTTATGTTGTAGGTATGGGTATTACGGTGTGCTTAGGGCAATCATTAGAAATGTGGTGCCATTCCCTGGATATGGGAAGGAGCTGCGTTTTTTAGATACTTGCAGAGATCCTTTCTCATTCTGGATGCTCTCCTGAGTAATGTGCTCTGGGAGACCCTGCTTGAGTGGGGAGGTTGGACTAGATAATCTCCAGTGGTCCCTTCCAACCTTACCCTTTCTGTGGTTTTTCCCTGTCCCCTTGCTCTGTGCTTCCAAAGGAACCTCAGTACTGCCCTTCCATAGAATCCAACCTTTGTTCGGACTGTTCCCAACAGACAAGTGAAAAAGTCTGAAATGTGGTGGGGATGCCATGCTGAAACTGAGCTGGAATTGGATCCCGTTCTCTTTCAGACGTGTAACACCAGAACATAACTTTACTGGGCAGAGCTTGCTCTTTGTTGTTCTCGTGGTTTCTGTGCAGTTCCATGGCTGCATGCTCACAAGGAGATCTTCTAACCTGCAATAGTAATTGGATTGCTCATCCATACAGGTTATCCATAAATAGTTCATAACTTCACCATACTTCACTTTCGGTGAAGCAGATGTTTGCAAAACATTTTGGTGAAAACATGATAAACTAAATATTAAACGTAAGTTGTTTTAAGATGTAAAATATCAAAACACAGGCCTGGTAAAACTTACAGGAGTTGTTTTGTTTGGGTGTTTTGTAGAAGGGTGCCAAGTACAGCCAGGTTTCCAGTCTCCTAGATTTATCCTGTGAACCAAGGGGAACAAGTGATGTCTCACAAGGTGGAACACAAAGGGGTCATCACAGAGCTGTTCATCCTACCTCTGTTGGTCGTGCCCTGTCATATCTCAGCCACACACCTACAAGGTGGATGCTGCAGGTTGAAGGCTGTTTCAGTGCATCTGCCATCGCTTGAGCACTGGGTGTGGTTCCACTGAAGCTTCAGTTTAAACTAATAAAGGTAGGTTTTTTTCAGATGTCTTCCTTGAATCAGATCTCTCGGTGGTTGCAAGAGGAGTAGCTCTGGTGCTAGAGCAGATGGAGGAATGTGCAGATGAGGAAACTGACTGAGAGGGTGTGACCTTAAGAGGCTGGGCTTAGCTTGTGGAGCAGTGCTTTGGGAGGGAAAGCCCCAGCTGATGGTACAGTGAAGGTGTGCCTTAGAGTGTCTGGACAGATTTCTTAACTGGATAGACATGATACAGGTAGGCAGAAGGTGGAGAAGTCTGGGCTTTTTGGTTTTGTGTGGTTTTGGTTTGGCTTTTTTTTTGTTGTTCTTGTTTTTTATTATTCTTTTAATAAATAATAGTTCTGAAAGAAAGAAAGCAGTAGAACTTCTTGACTGGAAAATATGGTTTATGCTTTGGTATCTGACAGAAAGTAGTGCAGCAAATAAGATTGCAATGTAAACCTTGGATTTACTTGCAGGTTCTTGATTTTCAAAATACAGCATTTGTGTATTTCTAGCTCTTTGTATTTTCTGTGGCTTTAGAATCCTCCCTTAATTGTTCCCTGTAACAGGTTTAACAGGCCAGCTCATCCATTTAGAGAATAAAGTTAAGGGTACTATTTTAAACATATTGAAATGTATTTTAAATGTTATGCCATACCAAAATGTAACTGCACTCTTTCCTGTGCCTTGACCAACTTTCAGTCTCCAGCTGTTAAAAGATTTTTCCACTGCAAGTGTGAGCCTGTTAATGGAAAGCGGGTGTTAGTCTTTTGCTTGTTGCCTTGCTTGCCAGATTTGAGGGAAGGTTGGAAGGGATTTATTAATCTGTTTGACAAATGTATCATCAGTATCTCTTTTCATGCTACTTCATAAAAAGTTTCACAGCTGAAACTATCTGCCTGTGGTAATGGTTGCTGTAATCAACCTTTTGCCATGATTTTGTTTTGTTGTTTTGGGCTTTATTGGCTATAGCATGAACAGTCACTGCTGTTTACACAAGTGTAAATATGGGCAGCTTTTTGGATGTAACTGCTTGAGAGGAAGAAAGTTTCTTTTGCTGGATGGAAGACAAAAATGCAGGTAAAGAAGCTACAGCAAGGGAAGGAGGCAGCTGCTCTCGGCAGGAGGTCTTGCTCTGCCAGTGAACCACTGGAAGAAGAGAAGGCAGGCCTGTGCACTCCTGGCTTTCTTTAATCACAGAATGGGGACATTTCAGCATCTTGACTTCTGACTGTTTAATAATTTCAATTTGCTTGTTTCAGAGGGAGAAAATCACCTGATTAGCTTCTGGACAAACTGGAAGGCCACATCATGATTCTTTTTTTCCCTTTTTTTTCTTTTTCTTTATTCTTCTCCCCCACAAGACTGATGATAACAAATAGGACAGAATTCAGATGAATAAGGCACTAGTGTTGTCAGGATCATGGTAAACAGCAGAGTTATGTATGTTATTAATGTAAGAAAAGTATGAAGTTCAAAAATACATAAAATGATACCTCATTACATGGCAGATTAGATCTTTTTTTTTAGCTTGGTTGTTTTTATTGTATGAGACACAAGATGTTCCCTCCCTTCCTTGTTCTCTTAGATCTTTCTCTTACAAATGTGTGAATCTGCTTCAGGTACTTTGTTAAAACAAACAAGAAACAAGTATGGACGGCTACCAGCAGACTGGGGAGCAGAAGGACCAAAACCTGACTGACATTGCCAAGACCTGAAAGCATTTGATGTTTTTTTGGAGGCAGTCTCATTTTGTAAGTCTCTGAACTCAGACCTTAGATGAATGCAGTGTACTGGAACGCTGAGAAATCTGTGCAAATACTTAGATTTGTGCATAATGAGTTTTGGTTCTGCCAATTAGTAATATTTTTTAGGAAGTAATTGCAGAGTCTGTTTTGGTTTATTTTATTGAGAGCTGAAAAAGGGAGCTATTGGACTCAAAGAGCATGTGTGTGTCTAGCTCTCAGGAGACATGGAGTGTCCTAATCAGGATGAGGAGACCAGGTGACAGTGCACGGCCTCTGTCTCTTCCTTCTTCCCTGGCTGAAAGGTTCTCTGTGTGTAGCACCTATGTGAAGAATTAGATCCCCTCTGGGCAAAGGGCTGATGTGAGCAGGTATAAGAACCTCTGGGAGTGCTCCAGCTCACCGGTGTGACTGAGTCTCTGCTCCCAGGGGGCTTTTCCCTCATGTGAGTGCAGTGTGCTGGCTTTGATGGGGGGGTTCCTGCAATGGCCTTGGGGAAAAGGCCCTTCGGCTCTCCAGAGACCTCTACCATGACCTGGGTACAGGATAAGGCATGTGGGTGACCAAGCTGCCTGGAAAGAAAGGGAGAGCTCTGGGTCAGCTTCTGTGCAGGTGAGGGATGCTGGAGTTGGGAGGCGGCTGTGAGCTCTGTAGTTTGAGTGTTCAATTCATTCCAGTTAGCAGTGCAGGAAGCTGGAGAGCCAGCATGCTGGGCCCCTTATCCGAAGAGAGAGGAGTCCAGAGAGCTGAACGGCAAGGAGGATGTCTCAGGGAGCTCCTGCTGGCAACTGGAGCGGAGGTTTGCCCACATGCTGGGTGCTGTGGGTGACCTCAGTGGGGCTGGTGGCCAGGTGGAAGTGGTGGCCTGTGTTGCAGCAGTGCAGGTGTTGGGTTGGTGGAAGCTCTGAAGATGGTGACCTGATCTTAAAGGAATGATGAGTCTAGTCCGTGCTATACAAACACTGATGTTTATGATAGCAGCTTATGTATGAAAAGTGTGCAGGGTGTTTTTGTAATCTTTTTTTCCAGTGACTGTTTTGTTGTATGTCAAGACTGGCTGGACTAGCTTTATGCTGATGCCATCAACTTAACTTTTGTGTGTTCTTTTAAACCTGTTCCTTGGTGGCTGTGATGCCTGAAGAGGTCATAAAACAATACCTGGCTGGATGCAAGTGCTTTTCAGATGATTTTTATCACTACCACTTACCAGACATCTCTTAAGCAAGCCTGTTTATAAGCATTGGTATCTTGGGTAATTATTAACAGTAAATCCCTCCTGTTTGCTGCTTGGAGGCTTGAGGATAGTTGCTGATAGTAGACAGGTGGTTAAATGTCCATGCAGAAGTTCAGCAACCACAGCCTAATACTAGTCCACTGACTTCCTTTGCAGTATTAGGTGGATATACTTAAGAGTTTGGATGTAGTTTAAAAGTGAAAGTCCTTTTGTCAGAGTGTGACTATACTGAAAATTGAACTGACTTTCTCCAACAGCCTTCAGGATGCTTTGGGTGTTCTTCAGAGAACTTGTTTGGAAGTAAATGTAGAAAGCATAATTTTTTTCTCTTGAGTTAACACAACAGATAAGTGAAGTACATAGTAAATATAACAGTATTTAAAATTTGGGTGTTGACAGACAGTGAAAGTGGGTGAGAGACTCGAAATTTGTGAAATTTGTAAAGCTGCTGTCCACTAATTGCACTTTTGTATCGCATATTTTCCAGTAAAAAGAAAAAAGTGCATAATTTAATTTTTGGCTAGACAGGCAAATGCGGACCAGTTGCGTGGAAGTGTTTGCTCTGGCACCCTTCATTGCTTATGAGAGTCTTTGCTTATGACCTGAATTCTGGGAAGCTATCCAAGCCCTATGCAGGCTGAAGTGCTTATCTCTTGAGTGTTTTCTTTTCTTTTGCACAACAGAATACACAGACCTGCTTAGCAAATGCAGACCTACTTAGCAAATGCCCATGCAATTATAGCTCTGTGTCCCATTTCAAATTCTCCTCCTGCCCTGCCAAGGCTATGCATTTAAAGGTCTTGTTCTTCAGTTCCAGTTTGCTGTTTTGCCTTGAACCTTGATAGCGTCTCTTTTTTCTCTTAGTTTGAAAATGTTCTTGGTTAATCTTCTGGCTTATTTTCAAGGTGACCTGTCATCTTACATTCACCTCTGTAGGAAAAATTAATTTTGTGAGCAAAACAAGTTGTCTTCTTGTTTTTATTTGAATAGTTGCACAATTAATATAAGAGCATGAAGAATCTTTGCTTTTGCATCCATACAACAGTAGCCTCTTGCAAGAAGCTGCTACCAGAGTGGTGTTTCTGAAACTCTTGAACTCCCTTTTCATTGCTGTGAGAGAGTCACGTTGGCATAAAAGATCTGTGGTGTTCATGCCAGAGCCCCTGGCTGGTGCCTGGGGAGGCTGAAAGCTCTTTGTGCATGGCACAAGTAGAAACATGAGTGGCAGAATTACAAGTGGGTTTGTGCTGTCTCTCAGTGTAGTATGTAGCTGTTTCAAAATCAGTTGTTGCTGTGGAGGACATATAGCTTAACACAAAACTTTTCCTGACTTGCTGCTTGTGGTAGGATCTCAAAACTGGCCTGACTACTTTTTAGCTAATTTTAGCCCTGTTTCCTGCAGGAGTGACACTTCCATTCCTTCTCTTAAGCTTAGGTAATGTGTTGACTAGAACTCACAAAGGTCTGGAAACAAGCAGGTATTGAAGGTTCTACAGATCTTTAGCTAAGCTCTAAGAAGGATTTGCAGAGGAACAAACCCTGCTGGTGCTCCAGCCAGAAGATCAGCAAATACCATTTGAGACACCAGGGCAACAGCTCAAAAGACAAGTTGTACAATTCATACAAGGGGAGAAGATCTTGAATCACAACTTGCCTCTTTGGAGGCATCCATGTGGAAGTGTCATGTAGTTTAGTTCACCAGTAGGCTGTATGCAAGATCAAGGCGAATGGGGCTTTATTAGTTGTTTTGCATGCAAACCACTTGGGGGTTTCTTGTTGCCTTTTCAGAGGCTACTGGAAGAATTTTCAGTATTGAGTGGAGCTGATGCTGTCCCTGACCTTGGGTCATTTGAATCAGAACATGTTTTTAGAACAGCCTTGCTTTTTCAGAACAAAGGAGGACTGGGAAGTTTTGAAAAGTTGGATAAATAACGATGTGTTTGTATGGCCTGTAGCAGCCTGGACTCTTTATGGCAGGGAGTATAGCAAAAGCTTTGTTCCACATTTCTGTCCTGGGTCTCCCTCTGGCATTGGTGGCACTCTGTGAGTGCTCAGAGTAGGGAAGGGAAATGGGTTGTGTCCACTGCTCTGGCTGTGGCTGTGTTGTCAGCTCTGTGTAGAGAACTAGAGAATAGAGAATAGTTAGCATCTTAAGTATGTTTACTCTCTTACACGGTGTTTGGCATAGTTCAGTTTGTGCCCTAGACGGACCAGGGGCTGCCTAGTTAGAGAAGGCAATCTGCTTTTGTCTCAAAACAGTGGAGAGCTGTGAATGCTCCCAGTAAAGGAGACTTCGTATTACCTTTTCCCTGGACTTTTGTGTATTTACTGCAGTACAGAGGTTATCCCATTATCCCCTTTCCCTTTGGAGTTGTGGATACTTGAGCATCCTTCCCATTCCCCAGTTCTGCCTCTCAGTGCTTCCTCTTCTGGAATAAAGTGCTGCAGGACTTCCTTCAAAGGGCTTTTTTAGCTGGGAAGCTCCTGAGGTAGCTGCACTCGGCAGTGGGCCTGTTCTGGATTCTGTCAGGATTATGAATGTGTGCTTTCCCCTAACCATTCTTATCATGAGGCACAGATAAAAATGGACAGATGCATCTTTAATGCATTTATAAACCTCAAAGGATTTGGCTTTCTTTAAAAGCAGGCATCTAGCTTTGCATTTTGTACTTTGTTTTCCCTTGGTTACTTGAAAATCCCTGTGTGGTCCATCCCAACTCCCACCTTTTGCAGATATTTATTGGAAATGATTTCCAATGATGAGTGGGATTTAGGAATGATTTTTAGAAGTGATGTGGCTTATTTCTGCAGAACTAATTTTCTGGAACAGCTTAAATCTGTCATTGGTACTCTAAACAACCCAAGATACCTTTGGTGAAAAATCTGCTTCTAGATCCATTCTGTGTTATATGGCGGAGACTGAAGGGCTCTTCAGCAGTCTAGTTCCCTTCAGATGAGGCAAACACTGGAAAATCTTTTATTAGGAAATACTGATCAAATATGTCTTCATACTAATCACATCTGTGTTTTTTAGAATAAAGCAAAGGGAACAGCATGCTTTGGTCTTTGCAATTCTCTGACCTGAATAAGTTTATTTGTGGTGTTTTGGGTTTGTTTTTTTTCCTTAACGAACAGTTGATGTAAGAGGGACAGGGTTGACAACTTCGTGATTTCTAAGCAAAACGTTTTTCCATTTGATACAATCTTTTGTATTTTGAAACAGGAAAAATAGTTTTCATTTTGCAGTTCATGTAGGACACAGGATTTAGTCGTATATGGTAGGCACTATATGTTAGAACAGAGGATGCTATGTTTTCTTAATCTCTTTGCTGCTTTTACTACTTCCATCTTTGGAAAACAGGATTCTTTTGGAGTTCTTTGTTATTGTAAGCAGCTGATTACATGCCTTAGCTGGAACATGCAAATGACTCTGTCCTTAGCAGCAAGTTGATAGGAAGTATGTTAAATTCTTACCTTACTCTTAATTGTACTCTGGGATGTCAGTAAATTGATAGGCTGTTGAGGACAGCTGGAATATTTGTAGTTTTAGTAAAATACCTTAAAGCAGGAAAATAGTTTTGAATAAAATAACAAAATATTCAGGTTTTTCATCTGAAGGCTAAGTTTCAGTATCTTTTGCATGTCTGCCTTTTATAGAGATGCTTCCTTTCCTCCTGAGGATGTCTTGCTTCCTTGCCCCATCTCAGTAACTGCATAACATGACTTTCATGCTTTGGAGAAAGATGGTTCATTCTGCAGGGTGGATTACAAGCAAGTGACTATAAGGAAATCATGAAGCACAGTAGGAAACTTTTTAAACATTAAGTCTGATTAAAAATATTAATAAAGGAAACACTTCTGCTGAATGCGGAAGTGATGCCTAAAGAAGGACAGTGTGACATTTGCAGTTCTGTAATTTTAAAATAGTTTCTGGATAAACTTTTCTCATTATTTGTTTCCAGTAGCCATTGTTTTTATTGTTAAAAGTCAACTACTGGACATAAGAGATTTGCATTTACGTTAATTAAATGTATATCCTTCTACATGAGTGTGTGAAAATTTTGGCATGCATGAAACTTATCTCAGTGACCCTGTAATATAAAGGGCACTTGGTGATTTGCATCATTTCAAGTAGCATTTTCCCATACTAATTCTCTTCACTACAGGCCCTAAGTCAAAATTTGAATGGTGCTTTATCTAATAAACCTCACAGCTGTGCCTTGCTTTAGAGCCGACAGTTCATTCGGGGTGCAGAGGAAATGCATCATCTGACTGAAGAACTATTACAGTCTAGAGTGGGCAAAACCACGCAGGCTTGACTCTGCTCTGTCACAGAGGTAACCTGTGAGGTTGTCCATTAGCTCCCAGTGAAAAAAATTCAGCCGGGGATGGGGGGCTTGCCAAGTTTAAAGGCACATGGTGAATTTCTAAGACTGGCTGTCAGTTGTCTGCTTAGGTGTGCCTAATTGCTCTGGCATCAATATTACAATTTCTTCTACAGTTTTTTGCTTGCAGTTCTGGAGAAGGATTGTCCATGCACAGGGACTGTTGCAGTCAGTGTACTCTTCTATTATTATTTGGGCTCTTGGGCTATTTCCTGCTGATGAGGCAAGCATCTGCAGTCTTGGTGTCATACTTTCCTACTAGACCTGCTCTTTAAGGCCTTCAATCTCTCCAAAATGAAGAATAAAATAAAAATGGGAAGGAAAAAATTTGCATGTGTAGTTAATTTGATGCACTTTTTCAGATAGCTTCGCAGGTGGTGAACAAATCTTCTTTCAAAACCCATGTTAATACTCCTGAAGTCTGGGTTTCTTCTAGATCTGGTGGGTCCGGAGCCTTAAATTTGAACATGTACATACTGAGTTTTTGCCTGTACTATTTACTCAGGGAGCATTTTGAACGCTTCTCCAGTGGGCGAGGGAAGACTCTTTTAAGAGTAAGGCAAGGTAAAGGATTCCACTAAAGACTAGGGCATGTTATCTGGAGGTTTGCGTAGAAATGCCTTTAATTTCTTGCATTTAAGAAGCAACCAACCCAAACCCTAGGAAACTTGTTAATAAAGCATTTGGCACGCATGATGTGACTGGGTTAGGAAGCTGCTGACTGAGTGGAGCAGCTTGAAGCTGCTGGAGAAAAATCTTAAGGTACTCTGTGTATTGCCTCCTGTACTGCATGCACCTTGTTTTGCTAGCTTAGTTTTTCTTCTAGAGTTAGTTTCCTGACACAATAGTGAGCTGAGTTTCACTCACCAAGGATTTGATGAAATACTGAGAGCCAGGGAAGGAGGTGAGACCCCACAGCTGTAGGAAAGGAAAGTGAGGTACTCCATTTGTTCTTGAGAGCAGCAAGTTGCTGGGTTGTGTCACACCTAGGGAAAACTAACACTTACGTTTGACCAAGTCTGGGTGATAATTTATTTCCTAGAGCAAATAAAAGCTGTTAGGACTACTGTGCGTCATGAATTGGTGGCTGTGTTGCCCAGTGTAACATTGGTTCATCTGTCCCTTGCTTAAGCTGATACAGCCTTTGGTGGGGCTGTAGTGTGTGAGATCAGGGAACTCCAGTACAATGACTCATCTAGGAAAAAAGAGGGAGTGGGGCTGTTTGAGTATGTATGCCAGCAGAAGAGAATCTGTTCGGAGCTGTAACCTTGCCAGTCAAGATGCCTGGGATGTGAGAAGGCAGATTGGGGTGTGGAGAGTTCTGCAATGCACGGACTGGGTCCTGCACTGTAGCTCTTTGCAGTGACGTGTGCTGCAGGGGTGCCTTGGTGTTTGAGGAGGAGCCAGTTGAGGTTCAGCAGAGTTTATGGGCAGTAGCTTGGTACTAGCCGTGTCAAGAACACAGGGAGCTTGTGTGGGGGTTTTCTACATCATACCGTTCACTTCTGAATGGTGCTCGTGCTTGCCTCTCTTCTCATTATTCTCCCAGCTCCCCACCGTAGATGATTGACTAGACAATGTTGGTTTTTTAAAAATAAATGCCTTTCTTTTATGGTGATTTAAAGTGATGCACTACACTATGCAGTGTCACCTACTGCTCGTAAGTCTTGAGCATTAAGAAAATACATGGTAGCTACAATTCTAAGTTACTTGCTGTTGGGATATCTGAAACTGGATGTACAGGCTTCAAGCCTGAAGATGTTATCTGTCTTTTGGAGAGATCGAATGAAGAGTGTCTTTTTTCCAGAACTACCTTTCATTGTTAGTCTGAATTGATATTATAGTGCATAGCTAATAGGTTCTTTGATGCATTTTGTCATCTCGTAAACAACTCTTGTAAGTGCTCTCCGTCTTTTCTCTTGGTTAGGGGACTCTTCCTTCAGATTTGTTAAGTTGGCAATAGATGACGTGTCAAAAATGGCAGAAAAATTTACCTCTTTTATTTTAAAGCAAAAAAAATTGAGGTAAAACTACCATGTAATCTTTTCCCATATATTCATATTTCACTTTTGCTGCTCCAAAGGAAAGCTAATTTTTGTTGAAGTCTAACCATTTATTGCTTAGTACTTAGAAAATACTTAAGCAGGTAATCTGCTCTATTCAGAAGTAATTTGTAAATTTACTGAATCTGTCTGCCAAAGTTATCTTAAATGCCTTTTGAGAAAGACCAAATATGCAGTGATATCAAGCTTGCAGCAAGTGATGACGGATGTTTTGTTTTCTGTGTTATTGCAGACATACCATGGTATTAAATGTAAAGACAAGACTAAGCATTAATTTTTAAATTCATAGTTCTTTTGGACTTTACTGTGCAAATAAGTTTTGTTGTTGCTGGTTTGATTGCTATGGAAAGAATGAAAGGATTTTTTTCTTTAATGCAACTGACAGCTCTTTGCCCTACACCTTCAGAATGCTTGATGACAACTGCAAGCACTTGACACCTGTGAAAATCAGACTTCAAACTCTTGAAGTTTGGAAAAGGCTTTCAATCTCCTGACGTGTTAAATGTGATATTGAAATGAAAGGTAATTTGGAAAAAAACTTGAGGTTTGTAAGCCTCACATTTAGCACTACATTTAGCTTACTCTTTTATAAACACTTCCTAAAATGGCTTAGCTGTTGTGACAGGTACTTTTACAGAAAAAAACCCCCAGGACTTGACAACTGTGCTTCCTTAGGAGCTTGCTTTACATGTAGAAATAGGAGAAACCTTGCCTTTTGACTTGGGCTTTAATTTGAAGTTATTCAGTGACACCCAGCAGCTTCCTCCCAGACATGCAGTGCGTGCAGCGATGGCTGCCTCCAGATACATGAGGACATTTGGTGCGTTAAAGTCCACCTCTGTAGGAAAAGAACTGTCTTTCCCTTTCCTTTTTAACATGCATTTTAAATCCCTTTAGCTTTTTTAACTGTTGAAAAGTAAAGTGCTGCTTCCTTTTTCCTTGGCTTTCACAGTGAATAGAGACAGGCTGATCTCAATTATTAGTTAGCAGCACCCAACATTGCTCCTCTTTTTGGTACCTCTGGATCACTAAACTGTACTGCCTCCATTGCTTTTTCTTACTTACCCTATTGATTGACCAAGGAAGCTATACTACTTAACTCACAAATCTGCTGACTAGTTGCAGTTGGCTCTTTATATCCATTTCCTTTTTTGCTTGCTATGTAGTGTGAATAGTGTCTTTAGGGAAAGGAGGAATTGAAGTGATGTTTCTGCAGGCCAGGCTGCTATAGCTCATCTTCATCTGTGCCCTCTGAGAGTGGCCTGGGAAAGGCAGGAAGACAGCACCTGCTTCAGGGAGATCAAATCACGTTTGTTGTACTAAACCAGATGTAGGGTAAACTGTAAACCAAGACTGAGCCCTCCTGGGCTTCTGGAGAGCTGGAAGTCAGAAGTGTAGCAGTCTGTTTCCTGGCCTTCTAAAGCAAATCCTTAATCAGAACTGAGGAGAAGTATCTGTATGTCCTGGACCATTGAACATTTATACTGGGATACAATATAAATGGCTTCCCAGCTGCTTCTCCAAAGTGTTTCCTCCCTGGGCATGGAGGCTGTGATGGTGTGACTTTACTAGAAGACAGTTTTGTTTGTCATGGCAAACTGTTGCCATGTCCAGAGAGCACCGGAGGCATTTGCGGTGCAGGGAAGTGCTCATGATGTTGGAACAGTGACTGTGTTTGCCTTCCACTAGTGGCATGCATCTATTTTTGATTCCTCTTCCCCAACCCTACCTTAGCTGGTTTTTTTTGCTCCCTGGGATGACTTCTGCTTGCACGTCTCCTGGGTGCAGCAGGATTCCCTTTTCCACCATGGTTTGAGTACTCACTCATGTCTTTTCCAAGCTGTTATACTGACTCAGCGTGGGTTGGGTGGGTGTCTGCAGCTCGAGCCTTTAATCTCCTCCCTGCTCTACTACTTACTTTTCTTTGATCTCTGGTACCTCCTAGAGCCATTTCTTTCCTTTGTCAGATACCACAGCGACTAACCTGCTCTCCATGCAGGTACTTGGAGCCCTCAGTATTTACTCTCTGTAGCTGTTTCCTTTCCCAAATGCCAATGTTTGTTTTAATCCCTATGGAATAGGTCAGATGATCATCTGCACTTTCTTCCTAACCCGCTCTAGTTTGGAACAACTATCTAATTTGCATTCATCAAGTCTGTGCCTTTCAGAAGCTCTGTGTAGGAGGCCACTGTGTTTCTTCAACCAGATGAATTTGCAGGAGCCTGCACTCCCTGTGTCAGTGCAGCCACATCACAGGTTGAGACACCCACGCGTGGGCTTCCCCAGATGTGCTCAGAGCAGGTGGGCGCTGAGCCAATTGCTCTGTGGGTGGCTGTGAGCTGTCCATCAGAGGTCTGCTGGTAAAAACAAGATGGGGCATGAGAAACCTTTCATGCAGGGAGGCTGTCAAAGAGACTTCCACTCCCTTCCTGCCGTGGGAGTGGAGGGCTGTTCTGAATTCCTCATCCATTTCTTTCTGTAGCTGCCCTCACTGGGGTGGTTTTTCAGTTTACCCTGTCCCCAGGTAGTATATATTGCCCTTCTGATCTGCTGGCAGTTGCTTGCAGCGGCCCTATCCTGATGTGTAGCCTGCTCTTTACTGCACAAAAAGTTAATGTTCCATTATCTATCTCTGCATGCATGCCTCGGCCCAAGGGTTTTCTGACAGAAAGTTGTAACATCGGGTTAGTAGCAGAATTTACAAAGTGTTGAGAGAAACTCGCTGATTTCAGATAAAATGGAAGATATTTGTCTTTATCTTCTAATTCCCTGGGCTGTAGCTGTGCTGTAGCTGTGTGTTGGTGCTACTCAGGGCAGAATTCTCTGAATCATACAAGAGAGGCCAGTGTGAGGAGCAGCATTGCCTCAGGGGATTGTATGGTTTAAAATACACCGCTGCTATAAATGGCAACAGATGGTGGTGGGATTCTTTGAGGTGGATTTTTATTCAAACATGACTTTCAAACAGCTATCCCACCCCCCTCCCCACCACCCCTTCTGATCCCTTATCAGTGCAAGTTTTTGAAAAAGGTGTGAAAATGAAGACAGGAAGGTTGACTTCGGTTTTTGTTTTGCAGCTGCAAGGAAAACACAGTAGGACCTTTAGTTTCCTTTTTCTGTGGTGCTAGACATAGCTCTTTGTCCTCTACCAGTGCCACTCTGCATCTTACTCAGATTAGGGAAATGTAAACAAGTGTGCAAGTGGGATTTTACAGTGTCTCTGTGTGTTTTTAATGCATACCATATTTGTTGAAGGGTTGCCTGGCACACTGGGTTTGGTCCCCCCAGTACCCAGGGACACAGAAGCTGTTCTGTTAGTTTCCAGCCGCTAATTTTTCATTTGCTCAGGGAGGGCATCCTTTTACATTGACTTCCATACAGTATTGGATTACCCCATGAAATGTGAATGTGGTCTTGAACTCTTGACCAGATACCCTATCTGCTCACACTTTTCTTTATTATCCTTTTAAGTGGTTTTGTTGTTGTTGTTCACGTTTTGTTTGTTTGTTTTTTTTATTTTATTTTTATTTAATATCCTTTGCAGCAAGATGGACGGTAGTTCAACTGATTTTTCTTTTAGTTACTCTTTACTTGGTATCCCTACTTAGATTAGATCATACATATTACGGGCTTTACTTCCCATGTTTCTCCTTATTTCTTTATCTGCCTGTATTCAGGTGGAAATGGAAATTGTGCCCTTTTTTTTTAGTTGTGTTTTTTTTTTTAATTTTGTCCTTTATAGCAGGCTATTAATGCTTACTGCAAGGCAGATATTACAAAATATGGGTCTCTGTCCTCAAAGGTTGTAAACAGAGGGGGTAGTTCTTTCTTTTTGTTTTGCCCTGGCCAGGTAGATTAGTTCTCATGTGCCTTAAGTGTGTAGGATTTGCAGATCACTCTTGACCTGTCAAAATGAAAGCCAGATGTAACAATGTGATATCTGTCTTGTGGGTTGAAACAAGAGCTGGGTTCTCTAAAGTTTGTCCTGCTATTTGGAATGCCAGGCTTTCTTTGAGAGAGTGGAAATTTCTTTGGCAGATTTTTTTTTTCCCCTCAGTTGAGACCCCAGAATAGCTACTCTCTGCAATGTCTTCTGTATGTGTGGTGGGTTGACCATACTTTCTCCAAGACGGGGCAGCAGAAAACTTGCATTACTGCTCTTTCTCTGGGCTTTAAACAGACCTCTGAAATAAGCTGAGGGTGTTGTTAATACTGAAACACTGACTTTAGGTTCAAGACTTGTGCTTGAAAGCTGCAACTTGAACAAGTGACAGAAGAGTGTTATGGTCTTGCTAAACTTGAGGTGGCTTCCATCTTGTCAGGTGGCTGGACAATGCACTAACGTGGTGCTGAGATAGAACAGAGGAGAGCATTACTAACAAAGAGAAAGCCGTTACTGTGTTTCAATCGGAAGCAGCGATGTAAGTGATAACTAAAACATCTAAAGTAAGAAAATGTTTCAAAAACCATTTGTACAAAAAGCTAAATAAATTATTCTCCAAGAGGGAGTTCTTGAAAAAAGTCTTTTTAAGAGTTACCTATGCTGCAGTCTATTTTAATACGAAAGTAAGCAAGAAAACATGATTCCTTTTTGCAGTGTTTCATCTGTTCATGAACTTATTTTTCCATTCAGGTTCAACTTCCACATCTTTTAGTTTATCATAAATCTTGTAAAAATAAGTAGTTGTTAAGCAGAATTCTTGTCAAGGTATAAGTGCGTATATATATATATATATATATATGTATATGCATGCCAAGGCTTAGTATTGTAAAGTTAAGTGTAATTCTTCCATCTGAAAACATCTCATTGTCCTTAAGCGTAAAGTCTTGTCATAGTCTTCATAGATACTTAATGAATCCTAGCTCTGTGGTACTCCAATTCTGGATTGTGCTTTCTAGGTAATAAAATAATTCTTTTATAAATGACCACATTAAAGTGTTTGTGTGTTTATTTTTAAAAACACTTCATAGCTAAGTTTGGAAGAGCCAGCGTTATTATTCCTCCTTGTCTTTCTGGGTTAAGTTAGAACTTTTAATTACATTATCACTTGCCAGCATCCCTCCCACATACTCTTTGCCTCATCCAGCACACAGAATATATGCTGCTAATCTTGATGAGTCTTTCCCCTTCTCCTTATTGTGGAGTATGTGGCATAAGGCCATAAATGCCCTGCATGGTACTCAAAGCTTGCTTTAAAAGAAGAATTAATCATTTCAGCAGGGTTTTTTTTTTCCTATGATATTTCACAAATGTTTGTAAATGTGCCTTCCAATAATAACAACATATTAACGACAGCTTCTTCCCTTCTGCAAGTACACAACTGCTCATATTTCTGGCTTTAAGTTAAAGTGTGTTTTGTGTTGTGGTTGAATTGGGTGATCCCTAGCTGCATCACCTCGGGCTCTGTGCATGCCTCATCTGACAGTCACCTTGGTTGGCCAGCCTCACTTTGGGACCTGCTGTTTCTCTCTTGCGCAGTGGTGATGATACTCCCATTTAATACGGAAGCTGAAACATAAGACACGTGTGGATACCCATATGAAGTCAAAGATCTGTCTAGAGCAGTGTCTGGCAATTGCTAATAGTATGTGCTGGGGAAGAGTAAGAGAAGGGGGGCAGTTATGCAGTGCTGTCCTGACAGAACACTCTTCTAGCCTCTTCGATTGCAGGCTAGGTTGTTTTCTCCTGGGAGTTACCTGGTTGCTTTTGCACCCATGTAAACTTGTAGCATCCCCAGAGTCCTGTGACATGGAATTCCGTAGATCCACTTACAAAAACCACTCTGCCTTTCTCTGTTTTTTAAGTCTGCCTCTTGTTGATGTCGTTGGAGTAGGATTCAGCTCTGGACTGAACACCCATATGCAGGTGTGTTGACTGCAAGTGTCTCACTGACAATGGTGGCAGTCCAGCTGAGAGCAATTCAGCTCACCACCAAGTCAGCCTGTGGTTTGGGACTCAGTTGCTTAAACCAGAGGTATCTAATGTTGTCTTGGGTACTGTTGGATGTATATCCTGCCCAATCTCTTGTTGCCACTTGGTAGGTTGCAGGCATCCAGCTAAACCTCTGATATATCTGCCAGCCCTGTACAGGCATCTTGGGTGTGCTAGGATTTCTCACATATGGCACTTGTGTTTATCTGGTGGAATTGGCTCCTCTGTCTTACTGCATCACCTGGCATGGGAATTAAATTGTTCAGGTGTTTTGATCAGATCAGTGGTCTCGTGTCCTGTCCTGTCTCCCACTTTGCTTCCTCCTCTGTGTAGTAAGAATTGTCCTCTGCTTCTGATCTGGTTAGATCTACATTCGTGACAGACTTCTGCATGTATCTCACATTGCAGAGAACTTGTCCTCCTTGTGTTTGCTTTGCTCGCAGATGTGAATGTTCATGACTCAGCAAATCCTAGTAACTATCAGGTCTCAAGTCAGCTCCCCTAAAAGGAGAGAACCTGCCATTAGTGATCATCTGTGGATATTTTTGTACTTTAAACTCCTTTTCAGGGCAGGGGTAGAACCTGTTCCTGCCAAGCCAAATTCACTTGAGAGGTTTCTCCCGCTGTTCCTTCCTTCTTTGCTGGGCTCCTTCCAGTATCTGCAGCAAGGGCTCTTACAGACCCAGCCTCACAGTTACAGTTGCTTGATGAAAATATTGCCACAGAACACCTAAAAAAGCTTGTGTTTGCAAGTGTAGGAGGAAAACAGTGCTACGTGTAGTGTGAAGAATAATATACTGATGGCAATCCATAAATGAATTAGTTTGTTCTGTAATTCTGTTTAGTTGTTGATGAGAATGAGTCTAACAATGCTGCTCAAAAAGATGGATGCATTTATTTAAGGAATAGGTGGACCTTGAATTGAGCAACACTTTTGAAACAGTGCTAAATGCATCTCTTTCAGCACATGGTCCTGACTGGCTGTGCCTGTGCTAGCTTTCCCCGCTGGTTCCCTGTCATCCTCCTGGACTCCACAGCATTCCCTTTGCAGTTGCAGCTGCTCCAGGGACACTCAGATGGATTTCTGTCATGGACAAACCCACCATTTCCCTGCAGCTTCTCCCTCAGCTGCAATGGAGCTGTTTGGCTGGAGTTTTGAGAGAGGGGATAAATGTCTTCTTAATATGTAATGTTGTGAACCTTGGCTCAACCTTTTTTAACATTAGTTGCAGTTGTGATCAACTAAAAAATGGCTGTTGCCATCTGTGCAATTTCAGCCAATACATGCTTGTATGCCACAGAGGTAATGGTTTGTGTTCTTTTAAAATAATCTTTTTTAAAACTATTGTTGCAAATTTGACACTTGGATGCATGCTGTATTTATCTTCTGAAAGCATTTTTAGTACCTTTCCCTGGCTTTATTTTCAGTGAAATGTACTTAAACCCATTGCTTAGTGGTTGTCTTCAAGTTCGTAGTAAAGCTTATAGCCTACGCTTGCTCAGTACTTCACTTGCAAAGGGCACACAATTAAAAACTCCTAGATTAAACCTTATCTTAAAACTACATGTGTATTCATGGCAAAATCTGAACTGGCTCTTCATTCCTGGTTTGAGTGCTGGAGTGAAAAATACGGACTTTCTCCATTATCCAGCTGCAGAGACAGTAAATTTAGGGGCCTCTTAAGGGGCCAGGTGTCCCTTGGCAGCATTTTGACATCTCTTGTTTCTTATAAGCAAGCTGGATATTGGGAGTTTCTAAGTCGGTCTGGGTATGGGGAGAGTTGTGTTCTGTTTTTTATAAATCTAA
The DNA here is from genome assembly GCA_013399875.1 of Gymnorhina tibicen. Classification (NCBI taxonomy): domain Eukaryota; kingdom Metazoa; phylum Chordata; class Aves; order Passeriformes; family Artamidae; genus Gymnorhina; species Gymnorhina tibicen. The sequence continues at coordinate 1,130,122 of VXAZ01002373.1, forward strand.
ATGAGCATTGCTGTGCTCCTTTGCTGCTCTTTCTTATGCTAATCTTTAGTTTTTAATCTTGTTCAACTGCATTTGTTCAGGGTTTTTTTACTTCAAAACTATGCAGTCACTTAAACAGCTTGAGTCAAAACAGCAAATATCAGCGAGGGTTTGGACAGAAATGGAGATCACATTCTGCAAACAGCTGTTGTGGTGGAGGGTGGCGGTAGCCCTTTCAGTGGGAGTAGTCTTTGTGAACTGGAGCAGTCAGATCTGGGAAGATCTTGCAATATTAGAAAAGTTAATGTGAGAATGGGTATTTTAATGCCAGCATTCCTGATAACTTGGTATTTCAAAACATCCCATTAAATAGATGTATGGGACTCAGTGTAAACTGAAACACTAGAGTGCTGAGGTTGTGGGTGCAGGGATAATGTTTGCTTGTTCTGTGTAAAGTTTAGAAAAGGTTTGCTTAGCCTCCTGTTTACAACTGATTTGCAAAATATTCCCAGGAATGTACAGTTGTGCTGGCAAATTATTCTCTTAACCAGTAGTAATTTGCAAAGAGATCCCAGAGGGAGTAGGAGTGTAGGTATGACCAGTCGTAATACACAGGAGCGTGTCTGATGCTCCCAGTTCATGGGCAAGTCACTGCAAAGGGCTGGCAATCCAGAGCCTACCAGCAGGGACCCTCTCTCTACCCACCAGCCCTATCACCAGCTATAGCAGTCAGTTGGTCATCTACCTATTATCTATTATTAATTTATAAAAGATTCTGCTTCTGTGGTGAATTACTTTGTTTCCCGTTTTAGTGACAACACCTGCACTAGCTAAAACAAGAGCATGACCCCTGGTGATATTACATCTGCTGGTTTACATGCACATGAATTCCCTTCAAAGCATTTCGAGATCAGGTTGGGCACAGGTGTTGTGGTGGGCAGGAAAAACAGGTAGTGGTGGCTGGTGGTCTCCTGATATGTGCCAAGCAGGAGAGGAGGGGCAGTGGGGTTAGTTCTGTTGGAAAAAGTAGATTATTTCCAGCCGAGCTTCATGCTTTACGTCTTCGAGCATGGAGTTGTGACTCTGGTGGCAGGAGGAGAACACAGTGCAGGGTCTGCACAGTATGTGCCCCCCTGTCAGATGCAGAGGGTACTTTGGAAAGCCTCATCCCAGAACAGGCTTTTTGGCTATCCCGTGTATGGGCTGTGTGACCCAAACCACCACGTGTCTCAGTGGGAGGGTGGCTGGGAGCAGGTGTGCTTCATTTCTAGTATAATTATGTGGCCATGTAAAACTGCTTAGGAGTACAAAAAGGGGAGAGCGCTCTCTCCTTATGTGAGCAGTAACATCAAGATGTTGCTGGTTTTGATCACTCTTTCCTCAGGACAAAACTAGACTTATCTGGCTCACTAGAAAGGTGGTATTTCCTAGTCTGGTTAAGCCTGTAAGATGTTTGTGAGTCTTGTTAATTTTTCAATAATGTAAATTAGTTAGATGTATGAGATTGAGAAATGGCAAACAAAACGCAGCTTACTGAAGCAAAACTGAAAGGTGTGGTGGCACCTCAAGTTGTGTACCCCCACAGCATTATCTTTTCTTAGGATCACTTGCATCCTTTGTAGTTTGCTTGTTTAGATTGCCTGTGCTCTTTTTCTGAAATGCTGAAAAGCTGTGGCTGGCCTCTTTCCACTTTGCATCATAAAAACTATTTGATTGAAAGCACATAGTAAACTTCCTTTGTTCCTTGTTCCTCGTGTTTCTACACTTTGATGTTGCCATGCCATTTTTTCTGAAAACGTATCTTTTCTGCATGTGTGCATATGTGGGCATCAGTGTGTCACCTTAGTCAGCCTATGTAACTACACTACTTCTTGTTAATTTTTACTAATTAATAAATGAAGAATTCTGCTGATTTCATTAGGATTTCCTGATGAATGGTCCTAATAATCAAGGACTATGCTCTGCCATTTTGAGAGAACTTCCTTTCACTTGGGGTGCCTTGTAGTTTGTGTAAAAGTGACACTTATTACTGTGCTACTGTAACTTTCACCGTTCATAATGTGGGTCAAAAGTGATTGTTTGGATGCTAAATTCATGCATTTTAAAAACTGAATGCCTTCTCTGGACTGTTCTGTTGTCTGTAGTTTCCAGGTCTGCTCCTTGTGTTATAATATGGTTGCTAGGATGCTGCATAGGGGAAATGCCCATTTGTTCCTCTCCCCCTTCCCTACCCCATGCAGCCAGGCATTACAGAATAACTTTTTATGTGAACCCTCAATGTTTGTCGATTTGAGAAGTTTTTGCTATCGCATTATGCAAAGGTAGAAATTTATCTGAATTTGAGTGTTTTGGTAAAATTGCCCATACAGGTTTGGAACAGAAGAAATAACAAACCTTTAATTAATTATGTGTTTGATTGAGGTGTAAAAGCTGAGGCCCTTCACATATGGCAATTAGAGAGGTCTTGTTAGCGCGCCTGTATTACATATGCTCAGTGGAAGAGTGGATGTGAACTGACTGGTCTGATTTCAGGACTAATGCTTTTGTGTGTGTCACAGGTTCCAGATATATTCCTAATTTTTCCAGCTCTCAAAAAGACTGAAATTTACTGTATAGTTTTAAGTGTGCATGTGTATATTTGTAAGCTAAGAATGGCTCCTGTGATCTATAAACTTCTAATAAGATAGTGGTATAACTTAGTAACTTAACAACTGTAAGTTTAAAGACATAGACAAATGCTTTGTTTCCAGTTGGGTGATGGTTTTTTTTGTTTGTTTTTTGGGGTTTTTTTAACTTTTATTTTGATCTCCTTTTAAAATGGTGTTGATATCTGGTTGCATGCTTCATTTTATTGGCTAAAACCATGAGTTCTCAGTATTTTCTGTTAAAGTACAGGAAATGTTAACAAAGTATTTCAGATACTTTTAATAAAAAGGCCATTGTGATTTTGCTTTGCAGAATTTGTTGTTTATTTGAGGAAATTTTGATTGTACTGGTTTCAGCTTATCTGATACTTGCCCATAAGGTGACCCATCCTTTTCAATGTGTTGTGTCTTCTGAGTGTTTTCTCAGAGGGTGTGGTGCTACTGATTATCCCTATTCCCTCTAACATTAACAAGGATTATTTTTTAAATGAAAAATTCTACTAGACTCTTCTGCGTCCACCTGAAATGCCTATCAGCTCTAGCAGATCTCATACCTTCATAAGCTTCCTAATTACATTTCCTGAAGCAGAAGTCAGGCTTAAGGAAAGGTGGAGTAGCAGCAGCGCTTCCTTGTGCCTGTAACATCCTGCCCATAAAAGCAGGGAAATAGCTGTTTGGAAAGGAAAAAAAAAACAACTTTTGGAACTTTCTGTTGTAAAGTCAACACATTCTCCCATTTGCTACTTAAGAACAAAGCATGTAATAATTCTCCCCCTTCTCTAGTTTCCTGGTGGCCATTCTCCAGCATGGCAAAATAACTTGTGTTTGGAGTCAGGCCACAGCATCAGGTTGTAAGCAAGCAAGCCCTGTTCTCCAGTGCAGCCTAATTGCTGTTCTCCTGACCTTTCCTCAGATGGAGAGTTTGTTTATCCAGCTTCTCCAGTGGGATATTCATTAACCATGTTCTGAAGTCTTCTGTTCACACCTCCCTTGAATGCCTACTGGTTGTGGCCTCCTACTCTGTACTTTCTCCACTGTGTCCTGCCAATATTGATCTAAATAGCACTGGTATCACCTTACTCTTTTGTTGATGTTATTAAAAAAATGTCTGAGTGTAACAACTGTCCTGTAATTCTGAAGTGATTCACTGCTACAGAATTGTCTGCCCAGATACAGAAATTGTGAGCTGATGAGAAGGGAGCAGCATGCTCACATAAGCACTGGAGATGTTAGTGGTGTAAACTGTCTGCTGATACATGGCACCAGGCTAGCACAGTGTTTGGGTAAGTTGGGACCTGTGCCATGAGGTGTTTATTGCACTGTAGTTCTCTCACGCTGCAGACTCGGTTAATGCTTTTTTATATTCTCTGGTCTTTTTTTTTAACCTGTACAAAAATAAAACCCTGGCTTTCCTTTGCTAGTTCTTCTGTTTTCAGTTTGTTTATTCTGTTCTTTTTCACCTGTAAAAAGAAAAAAATACCTTGTTCATCCTGTTTAAGAAAGGAGCCTGCTGGATTTGTGGAAGTCATCTGCAGCCTTGTAGTGATTCTGTTACTGGGTGAGAGCTGTGACAGCTGACACTGGTTCCTCAGACAGTGGTAGTAGCATCTAGCAGAGAAGCGTACATATGGCTAAAAGCAGTCATCTTTTAAATTTTCTCAGCATTAGAGGCACTTGAATTGATTTTAAGAAATTAATGTGTGTGTGTATTCTTGAAAACAAATTCATACTGAAACTGGGAAGCAAGTGTATTTTTGCAAAAAGGGTTGAGACACAAGATGCTGGCAGTTTTCAATTTTTGTAATGGTAATAGTATGTTTTGTCTTTCTGTTTAGAGAATGTAGGAGTTTTGAAAAAACTTGTCCTTTTGTTAGTCCCACTCTGCTTGCAGCTGAAGTGCTTGGTAGCTTTAAATGTGTGTGAGTGATAAAATCAGGTGGTAGAAAAACAAGAGATTGAAACCCCTCAGAAGCAGGTTATCATTACCATGCTGATAAGTTTATTCAAGGCATAATCTTGCTGACTCGGTTGGTTGGTTTCCTCACAATGCAGAGATCTGAGGATTGAGTACCATCTTACCAGTGTGATCTTGGGGTCACTGGGACATGGCTTTAGTGGGTGGTGGCATGGGGCTGGATGGCTATGGTCCAGCAGCCAACTGCCTTTACCAGTTTGTTCTCAGCTAAGCCATGAATGCTCTACTGCATCCCTCATCCACAAGATAAGAGGAGTAACTTAAACTGGGGAGTTGCAGCAAAGTTGAATCCAAGACTGGTTCAAGCCTTTTATTTTCCTTGTTACTGGAACAGCAGTCAAATCTGAGCTCTGAAGTCTTGCTAAGTTCAAACTGGAATTCCAGTCAAATTGAATTAAGGTGGAGAAAGAACTGAAAAGTTCCTGTTTGCTGCAGCCTTCAGATAATTGCCTAAGGGGTTTTGGTTTTCATTTTTCAATATTTGACCTCTTGAGGCTGGGGATGTACAATAGAGGTAAAATCCTATCATTAAGGTCAACGTAAGTTTGTACAGTGGTACATGGTCGCCTACTTTGCCCCCACCCATTTTTCTTTCTTGAATTTTTGCCAGATCAGTAGTATTTGTTCAGGCAGTAGTAGGTAAAGCTGATGATTATAGTATGCTGCTTTAGAAATGTCTTTTTGATACTATCTGATTTTTAATAAAATATGGTAATAAAAAGGCTGTACAGAAGGGTACAGTCATTACAGTTTTAACTGTTAATGAAATGTGTCAGGTGATACAAATTTTCTGGAGTGTGAAAGAAGGAGGAAGTTTTTCATGCAGGCCAGACTGCAGGGGTGCGTCCTTTTGTCTGCACTGTGAAATATCTAATTTGGATGTCTCTTTGAAGAGACTGGTTTTTAATATTTCTGTGGAAGCTGTGTAGAGACTTAATTGCACAAATTGCAGTAAGAGAAGTAGTGTTGTAAAAATATTTCCTATGGACTTACTTCATGAAAATCTAACTTGGTTTGAAGTAGAGCTACAGTCAGCGTGAACTGTATTAGGTTTTAGATGGGGTTAGTTTTCAGCTCTGTTTGTTTTGTGTGTGTGTGTATATATATAGCAGCAGTTAAATAAGTTGACTGTAAATGCATGTGATGCTTTTATCATGATCTATTTAACATACTAAGAAGATACTTCTGCTATTTTAACTAGAGGTTGTGTATTTTACTGAAGATACCAGTGATTGCTTACAAGTGTGAGCATCCTCCCAGCCCCCCAGGTTCTTGTTATGCGCTTTTGAGGCCTTTCAAATGCAGACTTCATTTGAAAAATAGATAGTTGTACTTCCTTAATTTTTTGGGGATTTGAGATGCATGTGTGGTAGAGGAGAGCATTTTTTCTTTCAGAAAAGTTTCAAATATGAGTTCAGCACTAGGTTGATAGAGACAATAACAGTAACTTTTTGAATTTGCAAACTTTATATTCTTCAAACAAAGTACTACATCCTCCCCATGACCATGGCATTTGTTTGAGAAGGCCATTCATCTTTCTGAACATTTTTTTCACTGTAGTGTCTATGATAAGGGAAAACTGTCAGGGTTGTTCTATATCCAAAGAGCCAGTGTGTGATGTTTCCTAGATGAGAATTGTTAGTGTGCATTTTTGAGGTTTGTGTTTTTTCTCTCAAGTGGAACAAATCCAAACAAAAGTGACTTGGTTGGTGGGACTGTTGTGACCATGTGCAGGCTTACCATTTCTGTCTAACACCAGCCCTAAGGCTTGGCCTGGTTATGAAGTTGTTGTCTTTTCTTGATACAGGCAGGTTTTGTCAGAAGGTTTTAGAAGTAATTTGGTGACACAGTCTTAGAACTACCCAACCAAACCCAGGAAGGGAATGTTGCTCTAAAGATAAAATGGTGTTTGACACACTCGGCAAAAGCTGGCACATCACCCAGCTTCTGCTGAGGCAAGGCCCACAACTGAGCTTGCTTCAGACTGGAAAGTGCTGGCAGTAAGCACGGGGAGAAGACTGTATGCCTTGGCCTGGCATGGGGCTTGCTTCCCCAGGAATGGCTGGTTGGTTTCCAATGTCAGTTTTAAACTAAAATGTAGATACTTGCATTTGAAGACCCGGGAGGTTGTCATTGTAAACAACCCCTTCCTACCTTGTGTTGGATGGAACATGTTGGATTCGTGCATTGCAGGGTCACGTGCAAATACTGTGGTGTAACAACCCAGAGCCGTAATGTTACTGAGTTGTTTGATCTCTACTTGTGTTAGTACCCTGGGCTTCAGACCATACTTAACCTTCAAGATACACTAATTGGTTTGCAATACAATATCTTGTATAAGCTCATTTCCTAATGGTCTTTTAAAAGCTTGATTTTGTTGTACAGGTCACAGAGGCTGGTAATCCATTTTAATTCATTAAACACCTTATGTGCTTAAATAGCCAGCAGTTAAAACTCGCACTTTGTGAAGAGGAGACCTGAAGGAAATTATTTACTGTCTGTGATATTTCTTACATCTAGTTTTACTGAAATTTGCAAAACTGAAACAGCTGTTAACTGCTATTTAAATCATGTAATATATTTCTTTAAAAATATGTCATAGTATGGAGAGGGGAAAATGTACAAATCTGTGTAAAATCTGTTGTGTCTTTAGGGACAAAATCTAATGCTAAGCCTGAGTTGCTATTATTTATACAGTTGGTTTTCACTTTAAACAGATGATGGCTTTTTTGAAACTGGGTTGCATGCCAGTAGTTAAAGTACAACCATGTAGGGTACAACAGCGTTTGTAACTAGGGGTTTTCAGAGGTGAGGTCATGATGAACTTAAATGAAACTTAAGCAGCAATGTTAATGTCACCAACAAATACATTCAGTTTTCTAGCCTTACTTTTACAATGCCTGAATATGAACTGTGTTTATGTTGCCTCTGTTTGAAGGAAAATAATTTGTTAAAAAGAATAAAGGGAAGTTACAACTTTTGTTTTGTTTCTCTGCTACTTAAAAATATTCACCATATAAACATCTGAGTGTTTACATCAGAGGGGGCAGACAGGAGCCATAATGTTTTAGTTTGTCATTCATTGCTTTCGTTAGCATGCCAAACCACATGGCGGTACTTGGGAAAAACTGAAAATAGTCAGAAAGTAACAAGTATTTATTAACTGTAATGCCTGTACCTTGTAAAATTATGATAAAATTATAAATTGTGTTGTTGCATGGGGATTTCTTTAACCACTATGGAAGGGAGACCACATTGCGTCATGGATAAAAGGAAAGATTTTTCATAGACCTGTAGCATACAGATTTATAAACAAAGAGAATCTAAGCTTTGGTGCACTTATGTCACAAGTTCTGTGCAGGTCTGGTCCCCACATCCCATTTTTGTGGTTAGTCACCCTGCTGCAGAATGATTGAGAGGATGAAGCAACTACCTTAGGAAAGACTAAGGAGTTCAAGGCTCCCCACTTTGGAGAAGGAAGAAGAAGAAGGTATGTGTGATTGTGGTTTACAAAATCACAAAGGTGATACATAAGCTGAGTGTGAAACTCGGGTTTACCAGGTCCTGCCATATTAGGATTGAAGGGCACTCAATGTTTTTAACAGATCTTCTATCTTAGTAGAAGATCAGCTTAAAGCAGATGGCAGTACCTCTTCACACTGCAGTCATGAATTTCTGGAACTTGCTGCCACAGGAGGTGTAGAGACAGGCGGTGTTGGCAGGTTCAAAAAGGGCTTATGTGCATGCACAGGCACCAGGCCCATAAATGGACACTGAACAGACTCGGAAGGGAGGTGCCCTCTGAATTCCTGCCTCCACACTTGTGGATGCCAGCAGAGAGGCTGCAGAAAAGGCTCACATGCTTGCTCGAAATAGCCTTTGTTTTTGCTGCTCTTGAAGGCAGAATATCAGGCTGGGTGCCCTGTACACCTGACGTGGGAGGGTGCCACTTCTCTTGCTCTGTCAGGAGTTCATGGTGGGGGCTGTTCTTGAACTCTCTCTGACTGTCAGGATAATTGTTCAAGAGATGTTCAATTGTTCAGTTGTTCTCAGGTCAGCCAAACCTGCTTAGAGAAACAAATATTTTCCTAAAAAAGAGACTGCTTCCTTGCCCTATGTGCCACTGTGAGAATTGGATCTCCCTGAATGCGGAAAGCAAAAGGTATTAAAAGAAGATAGAGAGATTATTCTGCCCACATCCATCCTGTGAGAAAAATTCCCCTTTCCCTGACCCAGAAAACAACCTCACCCTGTTCAGGCGGACGCAAGCATTTCAAGGTTCAGCTATGTGATAAGGTCAATGCCTGGAGATACTTGGATGTTAATGTTTCCTCCTGGCCACCCTGCCCCCAGTTGGTCTTCACACCTTTTTGGCTACTGGTGTCTCTGACTGGCTGTGACCAGTGTCTCTACTTGGTGAGTCTCAGGGTTTCAGATGAGGGGAGAGCACATACCCTGAGTTCAGGCTTGCCCCAGGATAGGAGAGATTGCTGTCACTTGGAAAGCTGCTCTGCTCTCAGAAGAGTTAGGATGAGGGAGAAGTAAGATGCTTGTTTCCAAATAGTTTAATTGCAAGGTTTCAGTTTCTTTCTTTCCTGTGGGAGCACTGGCAGGCTGTAGGAAAGAGTGTTCTTGCTTGTAGAAGGAGAACAACTGAGATCAGAATTCCCTTTGTTTCCTGTATTCTCTGTTGGGCTTTCTTTTGTTGTATGATAGCACTGTTAGTTAAATCCCTTCTTTAATGCAAATGTGATGTAAATAGGATGCACTAGCTGAAATTTTTATGACTAAACAAGACTTGTTTTTTTTAATGTAGATTAGGCTGGATTTCTCATTTTCAAACCCTCAGTGCTTTATTTCAAAAATTTCCAGCCACAATTTACAGCAAGATCAGGACATCTTCATTCATCTGACTGAATCATGGTCACTGTATGTGTGGGATTAATGTGAAACATGAGAGCTGAAATAGGGACTAACGTGTCTTAAAAGATTGCTTGAGCTCCCACAGGTCTTTGGTTCTTCAGATTTCTCATAAAAATGCTTTATATATGTTCCTGGGATAGGTTTAACCTTTTGTTCATTATATTTTCCTATGTCTTTCAGGCTGAAATATTAATAGGAGCTTGGTTCCCCATTCCTCAAGAGATGCTAATTTCTTGAAGTTTGTGAAAATAGCAGGTTGGATGGAAGAGAGAGACCTTCTTGTATCTCTCCATAAATAGCTGCAGTAGCAGTTTGGGGAAGCCAGGCATTTGACTCAAGGCAAGGATCCTGAGGATACAGGCTTCATGGTTTTGGAGTTTTCTTTGTCTGTGAAACTTTTTTTCAGCCCCATCCCATAGCAGCTTGTAGCTGTTGAGTTTATTAGTGCTTTCTTACTGTATACAAGACCAGGGTTTGGCAGCAACCGTGAGACTTAGACTTCCACAAAGCCCTGATGTGATGTGATTCTTCTTTTTCAGGACCACAACTTGATTTGCAGTTCACTTTAATTGTAATTTGTGCAGTTTTAGTTGTGTTTCTTGAGGATTCATGCTGAGCTAGTCTCAGCTAGGGCTTTGCACTCAGCATAAATGTTACAAAGAGAGTGCTGCTTCTCTAAACATCTGTGCTACATAAATGAGATGAGCATGGGGGGTGGAGGCGATAAAGAAAAAACATTTTCTGCTCTTTTTGTTGGGAGGAAGCTCAACTGTGAAGAAGCATTGCATCATGAGCTCTAATGAAAGACCAGCTATTCCCCTTGGGAAAATGAAAGCACTTGACTCATTTCCCTCTTAGGGGCAGCTGTTGCTTAGGAATTTCATTTGAGAATGAAATCCTGCTTTGGTTGACCTGAGAAAAGGCTTTAACACAAATGGCTGCCAATGGTGTGCACTGTAAGTGTTGTGAAGGACAGAATGATTTTCTTAAAAATTAATAGCTCAGACTAGAAAATTGGTGGTTTAGACCCAGATATATCATCTGCATGGATTCTGATGTATTCAGCTGTCTCCTTGAGACTACCTTTTATCGCTCCCATCTGTGCTGGTCTGAGGAAGTAGCAGATCACATAGCATCAGGGAATGGAAGGAGACCAGGAGCTCTGATGAGGAGAACACTTAAGTGGGCTGGGAGGAGAAAGGGGTGCTGACATAGCAGACATTACCGAGAATACCATTTGGCTACATGATGGAAGAAAACCTAGCTCAGGTTCAATTCTATATATTTTATTTTATTTTTACAAAAAATGGCATGGAAATGTTTGTGCATTGTTTTATAGAGAAGGTTCATTTTTTGAACGCTAGCACCCAGAAGTGATACTGTTAACCCTAGTGACATCTAGGTCTTGGCTGATGGAAGAAGACCCAGTGTGAACTGCTCTGCTGGTTGTGCTCATACTTCACTCTGCTGCTGTGACATATGCAAGGATCTATGGTTAGGAAACTCATCACCAGGCCTAACTTTTGAAGAAAGGCAGTTTCACAATTCCTGACATACAGCTGTTCTGAGGTGTGTGCTGGGCATTTTGTAGGGAGTCAGAGATGAATCAGCTGCATCTGAATCAGCCTGGAGATGAATCGTGCTCCGCTTGTGTCTCAGCAGCACACTGGCCTTGAGAAGCTGTGCCCAATCTCACCTCCAGAATGCTCTTGCTCCTTTGTTTAAAACAGCTGACTTTGGAGCAATTGCTTTCCCAGTAGTCCCACCCTTAGCAGGTGTGGCTTCAACCACTTAGTGGCCATTTCAAGAGCACGATGTCAGAAGCACATTGTAAAGCATGGTAGAGATGAATTAAGTACTGCTGTTGTATTGGATGACTCAAGGTCTTCACAGGTAATAAATTTACCTGCTGAGATAACAAAGTGGAATTTGATCTGCCAGACAAAAGCAGAGTTAGCAGGGAATGGCTTTTAGTGGGTCCTGTTATGAAGGACCTATTATTTCCTGTGGGAAATGAGTTTGCCAAGTCTTCCTCTACCTACCTCAGTATGCTGGTCAAAGAAGACTTACTTATTTTAACTTCTCACATGGCTAGCAAAGCTGTATGGCAAAATTTAAGTGCTAATATATACTGAGAGCAATTCAGCTTCAGGAAAGTTGGGGGAAAAACCCTATATAACATCTTGTCAGCTTCTCTTTGCATGTTGGTTAAGTACAATTAGGAAAATTAAAAGACACAGGTGCCTCAAATCTGTGTGTTCTGCTTAATGATACTTGCTGAGTGCAGCTGACCCAGTGAATCATGGTGGGCTGAGGCTTTCTTAATAAACCCAGTGAGTTGTTCCTTTGTTGGCTTTCTGTTGACAGCAGTCATGTGGGATTTACCGTCTGTGTGACAGCAATGTGATTTTCTGTAAGCCCTGGTGTGTAGCTAGTGAGGAGCTTTTGTTTGCTTGGTTGAAGTTGTGCCCGGATGAATGAGTAGTTGGAGTGTTCTGAGCTTTTTGTTTGGGTGCAGGCTGGTATCACCGGATTAATTCATTAAGATCTCGGGCTTAGGTTTCCAGTGGCATCAAGTTCTTTCCTCTCCTGGACACATCTTCACTTTTTACTGCCTGTGGTCTTGATGGTGAAAGATAGTGGAGTAGGGTGAAAATGATGAAGACTGAAATAAGGAGCGTTTCTGCCTATTATGTATAGTATTTTTATTGAGTGATTTTGGGTCCATTTGTTTGTTTTAATCCCAGCAGTCCTCTTTGTATTCAGTTCAGAGATTTGCTGTGAACTACATGCTGTTAAAATTAATTGAGGCACAGGCTTTGGTTGTTTAGAAAATGAGTTAGAGGTACTTGTTGGCAGAACGCTCGCTGCAAAAGGAGGTAATCCCCGCGTTTGCGTAAACACACAGATGTGTTTTTTGTGGGCTTAATTAAGCTTTGCCAAAATTGTCCGGCCTCTAGTGCTAGTGCAAGAAAGCAGAAATTCCTGTGGTATGTTCCAGTATGGAATCATGTCTGACTCATGTGAGGGAATGACAGCTGCCCAGGTGATGCCTTGTGGCCCACAGCTCTGTAGCAGAGCCGCACCTGAGAAGGCTGACTACAAGGACATCACCACAGCAAGTCTACTGGAAATCAGCTTGGGTGCTGTGCTTGGATGCTGTGCTTGGATTTTGCTTGTCATACCTGGTTCCATGGCAATCCCCAGGATTAGAGTGGTCTCGTGGGGTGGTGTCTTTTCTAACCAGATGAAATTTCTGTCACTTTGGGAGAACAGAAAAGTATATGAAAACTCTCCTATGCGAATGTAGGAGAAAGTTTCTTGCTGCCTGTTCGTACTTACTAATTCACCGAGGTTTTTTTTCTTGTCTTTTTTTTTTTTTCTTCTTCTTAATAATGCATACAGATGCGTTCCTAGCTGTCAGCCTTGTGAGCTTACCCTAGGCCATTGCCATTAAAGACAATAGGTTCTTTTGGTCATCTACAGTTATTAAAAGTCGTTTTTGTGAAATTAAACCTTGAGGTGCAGAGAAGTTAATGTGGAGTGGTGTTTGTTTATTGTTTTCTCTTAACCAAAAGTTGATGTTTTAACACAGGAAAGGTGAGGTTTTTTCCTCTTTGCTAGTTAGTGTTTTTGCTTAATGGATATAGTGGGTAACTTCAGTAATCATGGTGACAGTAGCTCCAACAGAGTAGGTACCTGCTTGAACAATCAGAAATGAATTAATAATTAAAGCTGAGGTGTCCAGTATTGGAAATTCAGTATCATTGTTGTTAGTAGATTGGAGAGGTATGAACTCCACAATGTGCCTCTCTCTGAGGTGAGTCTTGGCTGGTATCCATTTGAAGGAGTTTGTCTGCACTTACAGGGAACATTGCAAGTTAAAGCTTGGGTTCTTAAAATGTATCATATAGATGTAAATAGAGGCCTGCAGACTTTCCTGTGCCTTTAGTATCCACTTTTTTCCCATTGTGTCTGCTTTGTTTGCCCCCAAATAGAACACTCTAAAGCTGAAAGAGTCTTTGGGGAGATGGAGTGGGCAGTTTAGATGAATCTGTGTCTGTCTTTATTATGACAGTTCGGGGGAGAGGGAAGATGAAAAACAGAAGGGCAACAAGGCTTCATTTCTCTAGGGAGAACAGAGATTTGAATTCTGAGAGTGTTCAGTAATTTGGTATTTGTAATATAGTAGGTGGGGTCTGGCAACTGTGCAAAATGGTACACAATCTTAGAATTGTGTGTAAGGAACTAATGGCAGAGTTGTCTTTCACTGGTGTTCCTTTTTTGCCTCAGTTTCCTGATCTTGGAATAAAGGTATGTTCTCTGTGGTATGCAGGAAATCAGTATCTGAGCACAGATCAGAATTCAAGGTTTCTGGCTCCAAGTTCTCCATTCAGACCACACCTTTCTTTTTATAGCTATGGGAAAAAAAGTCTGCTCCAGCATGTCATTTAGTGAAATGCCATATAGGAAAAGCAAAGCTAAGCCTAAAAGAGCTAAAAATATTTGATTTTAAATTAGAAAAAGTTCAGCAGATTCTTTCTGGCAAGTGGAAGCTTACAGTGCCACAGCAGATGTGCTCATCTTTGGGGTCCTGTCTGGCATACTGAAGTGCCTGCAAAGGTGTGTGCTGAGCTGTGCTGAGTGGTGTCCGATAGACTGGGATACAGGACTGGCCACTGAAGTCAGGGAAGTACTCTCTCAGGATATGCTGCACTGGAATGTGTTTGTGAGGACAGATGGAACTGTGACTTGGTTTGTCCGTAGGGTGAATGTGTTCAGGCGTTCTCTAAAAGCATCGAGGTTCTTCAAAGTGTCTCGCTTTTCTAATTGAAGCCTTAAATCATCAAAGCTGAGAGCTGAAACTCTTTCATACTATATATGGCATTTGTGCTAGTGGTAGAAACTGGAGTGTATTTATAACACTGGTTTGCTGCGGGAATACAGACTGGGAACAAATGTTTGTTTGGAAAAAATCCAATTCCAGGGTCTTCTTTTACTGCTGCACGTGAAATCCATAGCGACCTCATAAAAGCAACAGTTGAAAAATCTTAATAGGGCCTTCCCCATGGAAAAAATGTGCAATTGGTGTAACATTATGTATCTGGAGAGTTACTTGTGATGGTTTATGTAGTAGGCAGTGACCCTGTATGTAACATCTGTCTGTCACGTTGGAATGCAGGGATGCTGTCGCGTTGTTGGCACACGCTGGGATTGTCGGGGTTACTTGTTAGGATGTGCTGCTCTTTTCGGATGTACTCTTCATTTGTTCAGAAATACATATTTGTGCCCCAAGTAATATTTAATGAATATTTTAAGTGTTCTTAACAGGATGGCATGGCACTGACATGAGGAAATCAAGCCTTAAAATGAGCTGAGTTTTGCATACTGCTGCAAAATATTTGAAGGAAAACAGTTGGCAACAAAAGAACACAGGTGTCTTTGGGTGTGTTGATTAAACCATCTCCCTTCAGTCTGAGTGTTCTGTTTGATTTGCTTAATGTGTTAATCCTTTCTGTTGCTGCACAGCTAATTGCTGAGCCTCTGTGGAATAATTACCATTTGGACTAAGAATGTTCATATCCAAAATCATAAAATAATTATTTTTATTTTGTATTTTAAAACTGCTGTCTTGTTTTTGAAGGATGTTCAGAAGGAGAGAGAACCTCATGTTTATCTCAGTAAAGAAGAAGTTAAAGAGAAGATACAAAGCTATAATTCATCAGTTACTGATAAATTAAAGATGACCTTGGTAAGTTTTGCACAGGATTCCTGCAATTTTTAATGCTAGCAGTTGAGCTGTAACTTTGTAGTGCATTGCAAATTGTTTTATTCTCAGCATCTTACATATGAAACTGTCTCTGTTTTAATGATTTTCTAAGAGACATTTCCTTAGATCTGCAAATTAAATCTCATGTCTGAAATGCTTTTTATCCATGTAACTCTTTTACATGGATCAAAACAACCTGTTGTAAAAACAAACTGATGTAATTTGAAATGTGTTTAAGGTAAAGTGTCAGCTGACACTAAGGTGTAAATTTGTCAGAATTTTCTGACAAATTCTGAAAACGCTTATGGTAAAAATGAAGGTATATTTTTCTTGTTTCTGCAGATAAATTTTTGCCAGATTTCTTTGATAAGGATGTTTAACCAGTGATAAAAGTTAAAGCACGCAATATTTGTTACAGGAGACTTAACTTTAAGGTAGTCATACAGGTTTTCAGCATGGAGAGACTTCATTTCCCCTGCCCCCAAAACAAAGACAATACAAACTGGAATACGCAAGACTTATAATTTCCAAGGATTGTGAACCAGGTCTTATATTCAGTCCAGTCTACTCAGGACCATACTAACAAAATTCACACCTATCTGCTTAGCAAGCTATTATTCAGTTGTTATGCTGTCCAAAGTTTCTAATACATGACATATTCCTGTGGGTGTATATGGAAGTTTGAAATTCCCGTATACCCTAGGCCATGTAAGTATGACTATGTACTAAAAAGATCTTTGTTATGTGTTTGCATGTGGATCAGGATTTATTATGCCTAAAACCAGATTGTCAAAAAGTTTTCCAGCTCAGTAAGGTTTGATTTGCTTTGCTATTTTGTCTTTCAGAGGCAACTGGAATAAACAATTTCAGATGTTGATTAGATTGGCATTTATTCTGGGTTTTGCCTGGTTTTTTTGTTTTGTTTTGTTTTGTGGGGTTTTTTTGGTGTTTTTGGTTGGTTGGTTGGGGTTTTTTTCAACATGATTTGACCATCTGAAGGCCTCATACAAAGTTGATAAAGACAGCTAAAATGTGGGAGATAATTTCTGTATTTTTGCATTAAATCTGTTGCTAAAGATGGGTGTTAGTGGTCTTTTTCACTTCATAGTTCTCTCCTAAAGTTGAACCCTCTTACTGGTATGTCATACCTTTTGGTTGATGAGTTCCTAATATACTTAGAATTCAATGGTTATTATTAAAAAACAGTTAATACTCAGTAGCTATTAATAAGCAAAATTAATATTCAGAAGATATACCGGAAAGAGTAACTATCTGAATTACCACAACAGTACCTTTCCTATGAGATGCCATGGATTGCAGTGGTATTTAAATTGTGTTCACTGCGAGCATTTTCATGTGGCTGCTCCACTGCTGTGTCACAGCTGGTCATTGCTGAGGATTTTAACAGTTTGGTCCTTTCCTTCTTTGCAGAACGCGAATGGGATTTACACTGGCTTCATCAAAGTGCAGATGGAACTATGCAGACCCATCACTGTGCAGTCCTCCCAGAGCCAGGGGAGGTGTGCTCCCAGCAATACGGAAACTGCTTTTTACTTGCCAGATGGCTGCGTGAACACCCTTCACATCAGCAGCACCAACACTGTTCGGGAAGTTATCGAGGCCTTGCTCAAGAAGTTCTTTGTGGCTGACAACCCTGCGAAGTTTGCACTTTACAAACGCTGTCACAAGGAAGATCAAGGTATAAGCTGAGCTTGGGGCATTTTGGTAGCGGAAGGGTTTGGGGAGGGAGTTGTGCCATAGTAATACTTGAAATAAGCCAGGTGGAAGAACTCAGATAAATGGGGGTGACAGTCTTCCCACCTTGTCTTTTTTTCCTTGTGCAAAGTAGCATGGTAAGACAGTGGAAGATTTGGGGGTATTTCAGGATAATTCATCCAAGACAAAGTCACCTGCTAAAACATTTACACAGATCTCCTGTGCTTTGCAGTCCATTCTGTTTTATTTTATGCCCCCTTGTCAGGCCCTACATTTCAGCTGGCCTGATGATACACTGCAGAGTTGTGAGATTAAGTTACAGGACAGGTTTTTAAAAAGATAAACCCTGGTGTCTGTTATGCCTGAGGTACTGGCACTGGCAGACCGAGGTGACGACCTCGAGGTGATGACCGTGGGCACATGTGTTGTGCTCACGTGTGTTAGTGCACGTGGCTCTCCCTGGGCACTGGCTGCTGTTAGGAGTTTGTTGTATGTCGTCATGGAAATACCAGAAGACAGAAAAGGGGTTTTTTAGGGAAAGGAGCATTTTGCCAGTGTTGTGTTCTTGCACTTAGAATCCGCCTTCCTTCCATGGACACTGGGAGCAGTTTCAGTTGCTCAGATGTTTCTGGCTGTCAGGCAGGCAGAGTTGTCTTTTACACTTTGTGTGTGAAATTTTAAGTGGAAAAGGTATCTGAACAGTGATACACAGCTCTGATGTCATAAATGCTAAGGCAGAGCAATAGAGCTGTGTGTTGTATTTTTTTGCTTGTGGTTCTGCCCCCCCCCCCCCCNTGTGTTGACTGGAGGCCATTTCATTCCTGTGTAAATGCAGTGTTGCACTGTCACCATCAGTCAGTGCTCAGCTCCTCCCTAAAACTCACCACTCAAAACCAGTATGTAGACAGATAGATAAACAGTGTGTAAATTTTGGCTACACATGCATCTTTCTGAAATCTTCTGGCGTTAGATAGCGTTAGTCATAGCATTAGTCATTCCAAGTGTTTGAAACATTGTTGGTAAAGATGATAATTACTGTGGTTTCCTTCTCCTGCAGTTTATACATGCAAGCTGTCAGACAGAGAACATCCCCTCTACCTGCGCTTGGTGGCAGGCCCTAAGACAGAAATGCTCAGTTTTGTTCTACGTGAGCACGAAACTGGAGAAGTCATGGTACGTCACACACCCGTGCTGGGCCAGTGTTTGTGTAACTTCATGGATGAGCGGGCTTCTGTTTGAGCTATGCTGACCAGACAGCTCATTTTTTGGAAGCAGACTTTTTTCCCCTGTTAATTTCCTTTGAGCATTTGATTTGTGGTTAGATCGACCTGTTACTTGCAGAAGGAAAAAACCAGTTTAAAAGAGTAAAATATTTTCAGATGCCCTAAGGTTTGCAAGGAAGGTGCCTGATACTGTTTGAGTTGGAAATCATCTAGAGTGTCTGAGGTTTTGTTTAGAAATACTGTATATATAAAAGATTTATGTATTTCCTGTTCATCTCATCCATTCTTCGCTCTCTTTGTCTTTCCAGTGGGAAGCTTTTAGTATTCCTGAACTGCAAAACTTCTTGCGCATACTGGACAAAGAGGAAAACGACCAACTGCAGGTCTTGAAGAACCGCTACGCAGCTTACAGGGGCAAACTTGAAGAAGCCCTTCGAGGGGTGTTGAAACCCGGTTAAAAGCGGGCCAAAGGACTCTCAGGAAAACGCGCGCTACCAAATGTCAATAGAGCATGCCAAACCCAACGTACAAAGAGCAGCAGAGAGTAGTTTTCTTTATTCAGAAGACTGTTTTGTGATGCCAGGGTAGACTTAGTTCCATAAGCCAGGTCACTTAGCATCTTGCACCCGCAAGTAAGGGATTCTGCATGTTTGTACATCAGTTTGCAACCCTCTGTGTGCCTAGAGAGTTTCCCAAGTTATCTTGGTGCAAGCTGTGAAGCTGTAAGCAATTTCCTAGGATGTTATAAAATAAGATTTTATATTTTTTTCTTCTTTGCTTAATGGTATCTTTACAAGTAAGGATGTGCAAATTGATGGGTTAAAAAAAAATTATTATTAAAGCCATTTGGATGAGAATTAGTTGGAGCACTATCTTAGAGATGAAATTGATTTGCACTACCTTTCTGTTTTCAAATAGTTACTGTATAATTTGTGAGGAACTGTTATAGGTGGAAGGCATATGGGATTTTGTGGTTTGTATTGTGAAATTTGTGGAAAGCTTCAAAGTGGTCTTTCGGAAGAAGGTAAAGAGAAAGTTGAAAAGAAGGTAAGGGTTGAGGGAGAAGAACTCTAATAGCTGACAGAGGAAGTTTTAAATGCAAATAGTGTTTACACAGAGGAAAGTTGAAATACTAATTCTACAAGGTTGAAGTTTTAGTATGTTATAATATTGTGAATAAGTTTTATGGTTTTTAACTGCGTAAATCCACACTGGAAAAGAAATAAAGATAATAGAAACAGTGGGAAGGAACGAGAAGCAAAAGCTAAGTAAGAATGGAAATGGAGCTGCACATACAGGTCCCTTTTGGAGAAGCAGATTCCATAATGGCATAGTTGGGGTTTGAAAAGTGTGGCAAACCTAAAAAGCTGCTTACTTGAATTCTGAAAAGTGGTCCATGTCTCAGATAACTCTGTGAGAAATACCTGTCTAGCGAGGGCTCAGACATAAGCTACAACTACAGATGCATTTGGTTTTTATTGTAAGTCAGGTCTTTCCTCTGGCTCAGTGATCCATTTGTAGGCTGGATAATCTTGAATTATCGTATCTGAAAGACAGAAATAGCTTCCTCTGCTTCTTTCTTTGTTAAAGGCTCAGTCAGGCAAAGAAAGTAGAATTTCTTACTCACATTTCCAGCCCAGCAGAAAGTTGACATTTATTGTCTGTGTTGGTGACTGAGCGCAGTAACTCTTGCTTTTAATAATTCAAAAGGTTTTTTCCTTATGGTTTTTAAACTCTTAATTGAAAAACTGATTACCAAATTCTGCAGACTGCTGATTTACTTGATTTAAAAGTAGGAAAAATGTAGCGAGAAAACTTTTTACTTTAGTGTAAATATAGTTGTTGTTCTTTCAGAGTTATTTATCTAAAAAAGCATGTTCAAAAGAAACCAAAGAAGTGGGTGTGCAATAGAAGCATGGAAGCATGAGGCAGGTTGGAGTGACTGATACCATAGTCATTATCATGCCAGAGAGGAAATGAGTTCTGTACTGGGGGGTGGGGGAGTGGAGGAGTGCTAAGGACTGAAGAGCAGCAGAAGTTGCGGTGGGGTTTTTTTCCCCTCTGTTCTTAATGTCTTAGTTTTAAATTCCCAAGGAATTGTTAAAACTTTGGTGACATCTAATGGATACTGTGTGGAACTCCAAGATGCTTCTGTTCTTCCCCTTAATTTTATGTAATTGTGCCTTTGTTTCCTTTCCTTAATAAGATTCTTTTTAAAACTCTTCACAAGTTTTTTAGGTAAAAAGAATTTGCAAGCTTATGAGACAATCATAATTTTTTAAAAGGTTAAGAGAAATTAAGAGTAGGACTAACTATAAAATATATCTAAGGCATATCTTGTTTGTTTTTTTAATTTCACATGTAACATCGTAGTGCATGTGTGAGTTAGTAACATTATCCTCAAGTGAGACACTTTATAATGGTTCAGGGAATGCTTTTGTGTTTTGTTACAATTTGTTTTTCTAGGAATGCAGCAGCACGTTGGTGGGTATTCTGTTAACATCTTAACTTATGTATCCGCCCGTAGCTATGTAATCTTTGCATAATCGCTGTCAATATTGAACCATTTGTTGCTCAGATTTAAACACTGTTTGAGTTTTAAAGTTGAGTATAAAAATATGTGAATTTTGGTTTTACTTGAACTAAACTGTCAGTCTTTTAAAGTAGGCACATCTGCATTTACTTTAGCCAAAAACCTCAATCAGTGTTGTATGCACTATGAG
This sequence comes from Gymnorhina tibicen, assembly GCA_013399875.1. NCBI lineage: Eukaryota > Metazoa > Chordata > Aves > Passeriformes > Artamidae > Gymnorhina > Gymnorhina tibicen. The sequence goes on from VXAZ01002373.1 coordinate 1,151,076, forward strand.
TCTTGATTTGGGGAGAAGGGGTTGGGGGTGGGGGACCAAAATAAACTTTTATTTTAATTTTGTCTTAGTCCACAGTTAATTATTGTAAGATGTCGTGTGTGGAGTTAATTTTCTTCTTTTTTGTTCTACACACTGGCAGTTACAGCAGCTTTAATTTAAAAGAAATGGTCGTGCCTGGTCAGTTTTATCTTTTTTTAATTTTAGCATCAAATTGAACTGTCAAAGCTTTTGTTGCAAAACTGTTTTCTTGTCATTATATGATGGTACCAGAATGGTTAAATGATGAGGGAGGGGGAATGCAGGGAAGCGTTAAGATATATGTCTTTAAATACAAACATTCAAACTATTTATAATTTTAACAAGCTTAGTTTTATTTTTGTAGGGAAGTTTTTATTCCCCTTAAAGTTATTACTGAAATGGCAAAAAAAGTGATGGTTCCATTATTAAAGTTGAAGTTGGCAATACTTGGTTACGTGACGTGTGTTTGGTTTTTCCTTTACCCGATGATGGTGTTGTGATCACTTTGAGGCGAAATGGATTTCCTTGTAAAGGAGCAGTAAGTCCTGTGGGCAGACACAGGTGGCCTTCAGCACAAATATAGGTTTGCCTGGGAGAGAGGGAGGGAGCTGAGGGTGGCAGGGCTCACAGAGCTGACCCCTCCGTAGGGGGAGTGCAGTGGTGCTGGGTGGGACAGCCCAGGGGCGGGTGGTTTCCTTCTGTTAAAAACACCTTGCAGAAATGAGGCCAGTACACCAAGGCTGGGGAGGTGATATCCCAGCCCTCCTGCCCTGGGAAATGCTTTTCACTCTTTTTGTCTTTAATGGCTTTTTAGTGGGTTTTTTGGTAGCATCCATGTTTAATTTTCCAGTTACTTATTTTGTGTTTCTTAAAAGTGGTTTATTCCTCCCTGATTGAATTGGTAGGAGGGAGCTGCTGAGCTGTTTGCTTTGGTCTCTGTGGCACTTCCCTGGGCACTGTGGCCCCGCAGCAGAGCAGATGGCAGGGGCTCAGCCAGTGCCTGGAAGGCTGGCTCGTGTGAGACCTCGCAGCTTGGTGTGTGCCACAACCACACTACAGCTGTGTTTGCACTTGGTAAGGACTGCAGATAGCAAATACTTCAGCGCTCAGACAGGGTGGGATGGATAAAAGCCTTAAGAGATAACTGGAGTCAGCAAAGCTGCTGGCCACACAGGTCACAGGGCTCTGCCTGTGGCAGTTAGGTTCTACTAGAAATACAACTTGGCAGAAGAAACCTCGCGTGTTTTGGTGGTTCAGGGGCAGAATCGGCCATCTGGAGACCAACGAGTTCAGTGCGGAGGCAGAGCAAGGCAGCAGCACTGTCTGTGGAGCAGTGGGGCCGCTCCTCTCCGTGGCAGGGATGGACAGATTGTCAGTCTGCTTTGTCTTCCTGCAGGCTGAATTTTTAGCACTGAAATTTTTTAACATTTGCAAAAAACCCCACCAGACTCCATTCCCTTCCTGCCCTCCTCCTGTATGTGTGTGACTATAGAACAATTTTCTTTCTTTCCCAGGTTCCCAGCATGGGGATTTCCACCTGCAGTCCTTGCAAGTTTTGTCAGCATTCACCTTTTACCATCTCCCGTTGATCTAGAACCACTCAGGTATGTTCTCCTCCTTCATTTTAATGTTCAATAGCATACTTGTATTTGTTGGGAAATAACTGTGCTTTCAAAACTTTTCCTACACTTTTCATCTTGCAGGAGCATATAAATTACACTATTTAAGTTCATATGCAAGAGAAATTGTTTCTCCTATAAAACTGGAAAATAGAAACACTTTTTCTGACCAAGTGAATTTTGAACAAAACAAAGCTGACTAGTGCAGTATTCATACGTTCCTGTAGGGAGATTGTTAAAACTGGTACTTCAGACTAAATTAAGGATTCTGAGGAGCTTTCAGGCCCAAGCTAAAAGTATACAGACTTTTAGGAGTTTTTATTTTCTGAAACAAATACAAACACAAAATTGCCATAATCCTAGACAGTTTTATTCCTTATTAGTCAGGTACACTAACAAATCCTTTTAAAAAAGAAAAAAGGTAATATACCTTGTTTTTTAGTATCTCTGGAATAAAGTCCTATTACTTCAACTAACTTTATAGTCCAGTGTTGTCTTGTTTCTTACATCTACTTTATAATTAATTTGGTGCCATTTTGAGAAGTTACCTCCTGCCTTAGTTGGATCAAGTGAATAAAAAGCTGCAGAGTGGACAGAGAATCTTTATAGGACAACTGAAAGGTTCAGGGTCTCTTCCTGCTGATGATGAAGGCAAGTGCATGACTTCCAAATGGGTAAAGTATACATCTGCTACATCTCCTTGGTCAAGAAGCAGGGACTGTGGTGAAAATTCAAGCCAGACAGAGGAGAGACACTGTGATCTGCTGTTCAGAACACAGGTTTAGTGCTGTGAACGGAGGACTTACCTATTGTGGAGGAATTCTTTTCCTCTTGACGTGTGAGTGGGTAAGAGAGATTGCTGCAGTAGCCAGTATGGAGAAGTAGGCAATGCCCAAGCCAGAGCAGTTTGAGCCAAGCACTTCAGGCTCTGAGCCTGGCTGCTGGCACTGGTTTGTGTGTTTTTCAAGGAAATACTGCATAGGCCAGGACATGTTTGTCTGAAAAGCACCTTCTTGTATTATGTGCTAACAAGGTGAGTGTTTCTTGTTTGCCCTTGTGCAAGCTGAAATTAGAAGTGTTTTCAGTTGTAGCAGCATAGGCCTGAAAGGGACCCAGCCCAACACCATGCACTGAGGTACCCAGTACTAGCAAATGTCTCCTCAAGCTGTTTCCTTCCTGCTTTCCTCAAAGGTGGTTTTTTAAAAGTGTTTTTTTATTGCACTTTCTGTTCTCTACCTCTCCCTCTACAACTTTTGGAAAGGGCAGTGTTCACAACTGGAATTTTGAAGAGGTTTTTTTAAAATCCAAGGATTAATCCCGCGAATGTTCTGTGTTGCCAAATCTAACTTTTCATGATGCTGTATAAAGTACTATCTTGGTTCTGTCTTTCTTGAGTGCATTTTCCATATGAGTAAGACAGGATAGTACTGATAAAGTAGTTCTGTTTTGCCTTCCCTTTACCACAACTACGCGTGAGAGAAGTAGAGTGCAAAACCCTTCACTAACTCTGTAAACCTAAATATAGCATTGTGGCCTCGCACATAGCATGAGAGAAAATAGCTTTACAAGTCTAAGATTTCTCTCTTTAAATACAGAATGTGGAATGTGGTCAGACATTTCAGCTGTTTCCAGCATGTCTCAGAGGAATTAGAATGCCAGTATATTTTATGACAGCGAAGTTCAGCCTCTTGTTTTTTCTCCCAGGCAAAGTTGTATTAGAACACTGGCTCTGAAGCTCTCCCTTCAGATAAACAGGTGCTTTCTGTATGCCAGTAATCCTAGACAGTTCTTTTAATCTAAACTTGTGAGCTGATACTTTCAGAATCTGCCCTCTTTGCTCCTAACATTCTTCCATAGATGTAAGCAGGCAGATCTTAGACACTTCTGTATTTTTATCTGCTCTGGTTTGTCTAATGAGCACTTAGAGTCAGAACCTGTGGGTTTTCAGTCATACTGGTACAGAAGGGCAGCATAACTTGTACGGAGTCTCTTTTAACAGCTGTCGCCAAGTGACGGCACCCGTTTTTAAATGTAAACAAGGCTGAGTGCAAATGCAGTTCACACGTAAAAAACCTAATACCTACTTTAGTTCAGTCTACGTAAATAAAAGATGCATCAGAGGAATGTTTCCAGGAAGTTAAGAGATTTAACACTTAGAAGTGTGTTTTGTTGAACAGTAGGTCGAGGATTGGTCATGTGCATGGTGCTGTTTCAGAGCCTGGAGCAGCCCAAAGGTAGGAGGACTCTCTTTTCTAAACGTGGGGCTTAATTGCTGCTGGTGTTTTTTCTTGAATACTTGACAGAGAAGCTTTTGAAGTTACTACACACTTTCAAAAGACTTGAAATATTTTTGTGAGGTTTTTGCATTGTTAATTTGAACACTTTAAAAGCAAAGGAGAAAAACACTAAGCAGGTATCCAGTAAAAAATGTGGTTAGTCCTTTAGTGTAAAACTTACATACTTTAGGTATTATTTTAAAACATCACAGCTCAAACAAACCCACAACACACTTTTATTTTGCTCCGGATTTTCACGTCGTAGGAGAAGGGTTATGTTCTTGGTTTGATCAGTCATTGTAATGTTTTTCTTTCATTGACTGCCTGTTTTAGTTAGCTGATAACACGACATAACCCTCAGGACAGAAAGGTAGATCACGTGAGTTCCGCTGATGCTTTCACTGATTTTCATCAACAGCATGAGAATATCCCCATGAATCTTTAGTCTCATCCTTGATGCCTTTACTGCCAACCCATAGGAATCTACCAAGTCATTCCTGCCAAGGAAGAGTCATAGAGCTGGCTTTTCCCTAGAACTTGCACAGGAAAAATGAGGAAGTGGGTGAGTCAGTTGTGTTCTATCAAGTCCCTCTTATTCCTGTTTTTACAAAATGGGTGGATTTTGGCAGCTGGACTAAGTTCAAACTACTTTAACACCTTGAGAAAACAGACACTGATTACTTTGAGATTTGTGAGCAATTACTGCACCACAGCTTTAAATGCAGGCTGGTGGATATTATCAAAATACTGACAGCTGAATCTGACTACAGCAGCATCTGGAAAGTAATATGTTGGCACTGCCCTTTCTTTCTAATCGTGGAATTCCCCTGCCCCAGCCCTTGAATGAAGTATCAAGGCTGTGTATGTCTTTTTCTAAAACAGGTGATTCCTTTAGCCTTGTAACAGCAATTTTCTTCCCAAACATGGCTTGTTCTTAGAGATTAACAACACGGAGATGTGGCAAGCTTCCATGACCCTGATGGTAGTGTCCCTTGGGCTGTCAGTGATGGGAATGTCTATCTAAGTAATACAGAGCTGCCCTTTTTCATGGTGCTACAGTTAAACTTTGTAGTTTTCATAAGCTAGCACCTCAAAAGAACAATAGCAATGTTTCAGGCAGCCATTAAATATTTTTGTCTACTTAATGGAACACTGCTACCTCCTTGCTGAAGGAGAAATGAAACTGATACCACATGGTTAAGCAGAAATGCAAATAAAATGCAGAAATACATGTTTTAATAGCTTGTGAAAGCCTCAGACTTCAATAGGTTAAAGGTGTACCAAGTCACCTTCTTCTATAGTTCAGGAAAGTTATGTAGAGTATTCTTAAACAGAATCATCAAAGAAATTCAACTTCTGTAACAGGGATTGAGCTGAGTAAGTAGCATGTATCTTATTCTTGGTCAGTTCCCATTTTGGAAAAAGCCTTACGTGGGATTTTATTCTTCCTCTTTCTTGGGGCAGCACATACTGGTTTTAATTATGAACAGCAGTTTCTCCCTTGTGCTTTCTGTTTCCCACATATGCAATGACACCCGTGTCCAAGGAAATGCAAGCAAGTACAGGTTGCATTTCACTTTGTTCCCTCACCTCAGGGTTTCTTCCTGGTGCAAAGCAGTCTGGTGGTGCCCTGCTAGACACTGTAATAAGGCTCCCTGTGGCCATATGAAGTAGCCCTTGTTAGGTAGCAGGGCAGTAAAGCAGAGGCTTTTAAAGGCTTATAAAATAGGAATTCAGCCATTTGACATGTGACACAGCTTACTCCTGGAGGAAGGTTTAACTCAAGCTCAGTAACAAAGATAGGAAGTTTGATAGGCAGTTTATTTTTTCTTTCTTCAAAAGTGCAGCAGTGAACAGGGTCCTCTGGAAGGGCACTTTCTAAACAGGCGTTCAAAACAGCAGAAATATGTTCACAACATGCTACAGCAAAGTATGCTCACATACAGAGAGTCATACAAAGAAAATTCACTTTAATTGAATCACAATAAATGACAGCTGTTTCGTTATCTTGAAATACTGTATTCAGTTTGATGAATCAGTCTCTGAATTTAACTTGATTGGAAAGGTATTATACCTGCTTTGGGTGTGTGGTTCCATGTACATGTCCCTGCTACAGTTTCATGCCCCAAAATGAAGAAGCCCGGTTTTCTGGGCTCGTGCTGGGTAAGCAGGGGCTTATTCTGGCTGTATTCACTTACACTGAAGTGATGATAATGAATGTTGGTTTGCTTTAGGGTAACATAATGAAGTTATTAAGTGTGTTTCTCCCTGTATAGTATCTACTTTACCAGATCAAATAATTAAAAATTCACAGCTCTGCTTTTGATAATAATGATTTTTAAAAAAAGTAAAAAACATGATCACATTTTATCTAAACTCAACTCTGTACCAGTAAGGCCCTTTATTTAAAACTCTGTACATTTAACATGAATGCCTTTGGGTAACAAGGTACAGATACAGCTGTGGTCAAATAACACATGAAATGGAATATCAAGAAAGACCATTTAATTTTAAAATAACTTAGTTGGGAATTAGATTTGGACAAGAGTCAAAAAGATCCTTCATAGTGTTTTTTTAATTACCAAGGATAAGAATTAACACTGTTCATTTGAGGCTGTAAAAATACTCAGAATTAACTGCTTTATGGCAACAGACACAAGTGATAAACTGCTCTAAAAGTAATGGAAGGCAGGCAGCTCTTGGTTCCTGTTCTTCCTTCAACTACATGCTTAATGATTCTTAAGCCTTTATCAAAAGTGGGAGCGAATCAAATATTTTCCTGAACCACTAAGTAAGGACTGATTAATTAAATTCTGAATTTCAATTTAATACATTTACTACCTCTGCCAGATTTCAGGTATAGTGTGGTTCTCTGACAGCGAGTGCATTAAGCTACTGAGCCTAGTTACAAAATGCTTTACAGGTATGTGCAGATAGCAAGAATATAATTTGGGTAAAACATCTGGTCACTCATACTGAATAATCTGCATCAATTCTGTCAACTTTCGTATTACTAATTAGGCAAAAAAAAAATCATTCAAAAGGAAGTGTCCTTGTTAGGGCTTAAAATCACTTTAAGAAAAGATGGTATTAAGGTTATGTTTCTGTACCTATAACAAAGTTTTTTTTCTATTAAGAATGCACATTACTTGCACTGAAACTTAAGCAGAAACTTGATGTACGACCCAGATTTGATTGGACTGATGAGGGTTTAATGTGCAGCAGTCAATGTATGTCACACTAGCCTCCACACAGCTACCAAAATGAAGCTTAAACAAAGAACAAGTCTAAATTGCTAGAATTCTCCAAGCAAAACACTACCTCCATTAGCTCAGTGTGCAAGAAAACCCTTGAGAGCATGAAGACAACTTTGGTTTTGTTTCTACAGACAAAACAGGGTATGAAGGATACTAATGAGCAATACTAAAGCTTGAGAAACAAAAAACAGGATAAAGCTACAGTTGTAGTTGAGAAGAAAAAAAAACCTGAGTTTTTGAAAGCATGTAGTAAGTAGTCTGAATACCCAAAACCCTCTGCATTTATACAGATGCTTCAGCTGAAAATACCTTTCAAGCTATTTTTTTTCTCCAAATACTTGGCCACTTCTGAGAGATTGAAACCAAAGTTCTATAAAAATCTAGCCTGTAGACCACCACAGAAGTTTGCAACTCAAAGCTACATGAAGGACAACTTCTGTGCCTCAGAATTAAAAGCCAAGTAAGTTCAACTTATTTTATTGTAGCATTGCTTGTATCCAGTTGGTGGATCTGCACACCGGGGTATGCACCTTCACAGTTTTGAGTCATACTTCGTTGCCTACTTAATGATTAGTTGAAATAATCATGCTCTACTGGGGTAAGTTGTTGTGAAATAACACTAAATAGCTTTGCCGCAGTTTGTTTGACAAGGGGATTATTATCGTGCCTGAAAACACAGTTGATTTGCCCACAAGCAACACAAATGTGTCCTGCAGAAGATCCATAATTCAGTGTTTCCAGATGGTGTTTTGCCAGTGAATCTATACAGAAGTTATATGGTAATGCAAGTTTGTGTGGTTTTCAAGATTTAGAAAGATACTCAAGTTTGGGTGCACATGATGGCTGCATTTCAGATAAGCCTAATCAGAAAGTTGAAAAGACATCACCCTTTTGGAGGGAAACCAAGTGACTTCTGACATGCAGACCTTTGGTGTGAAGGCCACTTCTTGCAGGTTCCAAGTAGTTATGTCTCAACCAAAAAGCAACACTCTATGAAGCACTTAAACTGCCTAAAATAGCTCTTAGCCTATGTCTAGTGAGCAATGATTCTATGATTTATTTTTAACTAATTTGCTTTCAAAATAATTTACCTTCAAGAATCTAATCAACATAAGAAGTTAGACAATTCAAGACATTTGGAGGTTAGAGACAGATCACCTCTACTGTGGTGCCCTGGTTGTTGGATTTTGTTTATTTTAGTATTACTTCTGTTTGTGTATTCAAAATAGACTTAAGAGTTAGCTCAAAGCACAGGCACACTTACTTGAATACTTGTTAGTATTAGAACAGTCTCTTAACTCACTAGGAAGTCAGTCTAAAACCGTAAGAGGTTTTTCAGTAGTACTAAGTAACCCAGCCCAGCATTTCAAACCTGAAGGAGGCTGAAATTACATTCTTGTTTGCAAGCTACCAACGCTGTCCTACAAAATTCACTGGTCTCATCTAAAGTGGTCTCATTGAAGGAGACTATTTAGCAGATGGGTTTGAATTCTGCACAAGACACTTGCTAGTCAGATCCTACACTTTTGACTAATGCCCTCCTACTCTCTTTTGGGCTAGTTTGCTATTGTCATTAACAGCTTGGAGCTCAATACAGGAAACCTATAATTAAGCATAGCTTTTAAGAAGGTCTGTGACACTGAATATGGGTGAGCATTACTGTGCAATAGCACCTGCCTATCTAACCTGACTCAAATACAGATTTATTGATTTTTTTAGAACAAAATAAACTGTTCAGATTCATAGGCATAGGTTCACCTCTGTGCCTGTGATATGAAAAGGTACTTGAAAGACAAAGGTGGTAATCAATGATCTGAGCAAGACAGATTAGCTGTGTCTAACAATTTACAGTTAGAGTTCAGCTGTAAAATATATATATTGCACAAGGCAACCAGCTAAAGACAAGGGGTTTCCTTCCAAACAGGGTTTGAAAAGCCCATTAAAAGTCTTCCAGCTGTAATCAGCGAAAGTTAACAGAGACAGACCTGCTGCAGTCACTGGAGAAACTGGTCAGTAGGAGCCCATGGCAGGAGGCTCTTAACGGGTCTTACAAGAACTGTGGCCTTTACCTCCGAGCCCGTAGGCCGTGATTGCTGAACATGAGCCGTGGGTCAAACCTGTACCTGGAGGGAGGAACAGAGTCAGTGTGAGCTGCTTGGCCGGCAGTGACCAGCACTTCTGAGAGAGCTTGGTGCTACAAGAGCTCTGGTACAAGGCTATGTGAGAAGCTGCTTTCTCAGCAGTGACAATTCCTCTACTACAACAGATGAACTATAACAACACACAACCAAAAAGCTCCAGAGAAATAAATCCTAGCTACAATGTACCAGCAGCATAGGGCCATGTATTCCATCAAGCATGCAGGAGCTACATTATAACAGGAAGCTTTGGTGTCCCAAGTGACAAACTTATGTAGCACTTTAGGGACACTGTAAGGATATTTTAAATACTGCTTTAAAAAGCTTTGATATAAATGATTAGTGACTGAGTTTTGAGGCACAAAGTGCTATTTACTTCCAACAGCTAATACATGCAGCTCAGGTCCTGCAGGAAACGTTCTTGCTAACAGCATCTCCAGGAACAATCAGAGCTAGTACTTGGAAAATGACTGCCTAGAGAAACCAGCAGAGCTTTTCCTGGTTTGCAGGCAAACCTGAGGTCAGTCTCTTGACTACTCAGAACAGCTGAAGTGTACAGCTAAGTCAACAGTGTCTGACAACATTAAAGTACTAGTATACATACCATCAAAGTTATACTTGGTAAGTCAAAATATAGATTAAGCATTAAAAAAATCAAGAAAACACCTCTATTAAACAACAGTACATATGACAATATATTCCATCACAAATGCCCTCTATAAAAGCCTAATTTAAAAAACATATTTAAAGAAGTGTTATAATAATGAAGTGGATCAGTGTTTACCCGGGATCAAAGACACCTGGTGTACGGCACGTTGCTCCTGAGCAGGACTGCAGCATCATTAGTCGATAGTTCATCTTTTCTAGAATTTCTTGATCAATTGTTTTAGCAATATTATTGATCTGGTGTGGATCTGCAGTCAAGTTATACACTTCCACAAACACCTGGAGAAGAAAGTTCCTGCACTGTATTAAGTCCTGAATGCTAATTAACAGTCATATTATTTGAGAAGAATGCTTTATGGCAGCACATAGTCTCAAATGTTATTTTGAACTCCACTGCAGTTCACAGCCCCACACATAAGCTGTGTTCAGCCATGCAGCTAAGTGATCAAAGACAGGACAGTGTGCAAGCAAAGAAAAGTTTCGCAGTAGCACAATTTTGTTGGAAAAGTTTTTACTTTCACCTAAAGTACTCACCTGCTACTGCAGATTCTTTTCCAACACATAAATGAAACTTGTCTTATGACTGTAAGACCACAGTAAGAGGCCTTGGCTAAGCTTGTTTTCACTAATGGACCTCAAAATACATAATTTCATGACCATCATATCAACATTCTATACTCATCAGATACTTAGAGCTGTCAGACCCAGACAGGTGTCTTGACTTCACGTACAAAATATGCTGAATACAAGTATGCTACAGCCTCAAACAGGAAAAGTGTATTCTGCGTGCATGTGCTTTGAGGTTTGTCTGGAAGATTTTAGGGCAGATTTATTTTTTGGTACATTAAATCTCTAGACACTTCTGTGGGACAAATACTGGTCAAAAGTATCTCAAGGATTTAGCTGTGGTTTTGTCTGTCCTAGAGTAGGAGGCCTGACTGCAGATAATACTGATAAAAACAGGGTGAGTTGTGTCTAACTTTAAAGACATATCTGGACAGACTTTGGCCTTTTTCTTACAAGGTTCACTGCAAGGTTATAGAAGCCACATTGTTGCACCTTCCCCATACTGTTGGTTTTATTTTAGCTAGCTCAGGTAAGCAGAGTGACCCAAAAATGCCACAGCCATACCTTCTTAGTAGAAAAATCCCAAAGTGACATGAAGTGTATTATTGAGTCAACTTTGGAGTCTACTTTTACAAAGAAATCCACAAGACTTGTTTAACTTGACCATAATTTGCCAGAAAGGGGAAAAACAGAGGGGAGGGGCTGCTAATTGATATTCTGGTTTCCTGTACAGCTTTTCACACTATCTAACTGCAAAAAACACCTTGTGGGATTTACTCCCACAGCTAGCTTAAGCTGCTCACTGTAGACTACCATAAAACACGTTGTGTGGTGCACATTAGTGTGCATACCTGCTGTTCATGCTGTGACTGCACAGCTGCTGACAGCACGTTTGTTAGACCTGTGACCCAGCTGCCTCAAACCCCACATCCTTGCTGGAGCAGCTGTGTGCAAACAAGCACAACTAAAGATCAGCCCTGTAGCACACCACCTTTTGTACCAGCCTGTGCTCCCCTAGTGAGACCTGAGCAGCCTCTGAAGGAGGGACATTATGTCCTATATACCCAAAAAACTCAAGGTCAGATACCTTTCTTACAGTTGTAACTTTACTGCTATTTTTGCCAGACAAACAAGTGAATAATAGATGAGAAATTATTAGCATGGAATTTCAGGTCTTCCCAAGCAGAGGAGTTGAACACTGTACCTCTGCTGTGTTTATGTTATCAGAAAATACTTGTTGTTCAAAAGAGACTGCCACATGGAATTAGGCTAAGAGAGAGAACTGAAATCAGTCCAGCACAGCTCCCTGTGAGGCTGTTAGATGATACCAGAAGGTAATAACCATAGTTTAGGCCTCACCCCACTCCCACACCTTTTTTTTTTTTTTTTTTCTTCTTCCCAGAAGCCCACTACAGTTTTGGTCAAACATTCTCACTAGGAGATAAGTACTTCACTGTTTATCCTGCAAGCAATGCCAGTCTGCTTTTCAGAGTACTTCATGGAAACCTTGAGAGCTGATAAGAGTGCAGACAGACATGCCACTGTGAACAGTTGACATCTGCTAGTCAGACACAGACTTACCTCCCGGTCATCAAATTCACAGTACTGCAGATCCCAGGAAGCCGACAGTGTCCTTACACAAGCATATGTGTTGTTATAGGAATCTTCACAGACGCAGTCTGGGAAGCAGTGCTGTGAAGCAAGCAGCAAACAAGAAGTTCAGGACGAACTTTTCCTAGAGTCTGTACCAGCTCATCCTAACTGCAGCTAACTGATGAACCCCCAGATCTTAATTTAACACATGCAAATTTCCACTGGGGATTTTAAGCAAAAACTTGCTGTTGTTATTAAACTCACCATGATTAAGTGCATTTTGTCTGGGAAGCGAAGGCACATACACAGAAAAGAACAGCACAACACACTACTAAAGACAGCACCACTGGGGTGCTTTACTTCAGGAAAGCAAAGCAAACCTGCTTTGATTTAGAGAGTAGCTAGTGACTTAAATAAATAAAATTACAGCAAGAATTGTGCAATAAGGTTACTGAAAGTTTAGAAAGAACATTATGTCACTGCCACACACGTGACTTAAGCCCACACCTTCCTGCATCAGTCTCCAGCCCTGCAGCTCCATAGATTCCCACTGAAAGGGTTTTTGTGATCTGTGGTCATACGGACATGTTGGTTCCACGGGGCTGGACATCTCCTTCCGATTGTCAAAGGCTGCACAGGACCTACAGAGCTGGCTCCTACTTACCAACACACTGGGAGCTTACATTCAGAACCAGGTTAGCCCACACAGCAAACAGGTTTAATTCAGCAGCTATTTCCTAATATTAACAGATTTTGTCTTACTTACTGTGACTCCAGGTCCTAGGCCAGGACAGGTAGGATCACTGCCATTGTATCCTTCTCCTTGGTACTCCACCAAGAAGTCTGATCTCCACGTGACATTTTTTTCTCCTCTCTACAAGAGGGTAACACAACTTAGTATCTGCTGTACTGTGGAACAGAAGAAATTCTCTGTACTTGGAATAACACTAACACTGCCCACTGCTTACTAGGCAGTATCAGTCTTAAATAATTAGCTTTAGGTTACAACGTCTTGTGTAACTGGAAGACAAGGCTTAAACTCCAAAAATATTAGTACACCCTCCTGTGAGGGTTTAAAATACTCTCTTATAAAGGATCACGCAGTAATACCAAGTAGGAGCCACATGGCCAGATACTACTATCCTACAGACAAGATTCCTGTAACAACACTGTTTCCCTGTGATTTGTATCACATTACCACACCAGATGGAAAAAGTTACCCATGGCAAAAAACCCCCAACCAACCAAAAAAAGAAACAGCTATAAGAAACAACTAGGTTTTAAGCTGGTCTATTTGTAGCTGCATTTTAAAAGACAGAGGGAGATGGAAGTTTATAGTTAATATACAGCACCATCACAAGCATATGCAGCAAAACAATGAGTTTCAGATTTAATTCCACCAGAGTTTAAAACAGGTGCCTTTTACCTGCTTCTGTCTAAAGAACAGCTTAAGGTTTGGATACAGGGTTTTAAGAGCAAAGCACCATTTTAAGTCTGGATGATCTTTCCAAGCTTACTTTCCAAGTAAGCTGCCTCCTATTTATAGACTAAATTTAATTAAAACTAAACAGATCAACTGCAAGCAGCTTAATTTAAATAGGCTTCTGCTCACCTATTAGAAAGGTCAAGTTTACTTTATAAAACCACACACATTCTTCTAGAGTTTGGCAGGAAACACTAGTTCTACTGAAAATGGAGTCAAACCAAAGATTTAATAAGAACAGTCTGCTTTTCTCCTATTCTTATGCTGAGAAATGCTAAGGAAAAGGAAAATGCAAGGTGGAAACAACATACAGGCTTCAAAATAGGAATTACTACAAATGTGAGAACTAGCCAAAGGATGACACAACTTTCTATTACAAAATGACCACGAAGTTGTAGTGCTTATGAAAATATATCTGCATTTAAACAGCATACCTACTTTTTACACTCAGCTATGAGCATCCCATGTGAAAACGACATCAAAAGGAAGAATCTGGGTTATGAGTCAGCCTAATCTATCAAACGCAGTAACACTGACTTTGAAGAATTACCCCTGCAAGAACCATCGGTTACTATCCCTGTCCCTACTTACCAACAGTGGCAACAGTGACATCCCATCCATCTGGGTCTTATTCAAGTCATATCCCGCAATATCCAGAATAGTGGGACCCAAATCAATGTTTGCAACAAGCATCTGCAGGGTGAGAAGAACTTAGGTTCTGAACTTCTGAAGTTATCTTAAATACTCATAATTTTAGGTGCATCTAAACACTACCTAATTTCATCTTTATGGGCTAATGGACCCTGTAACATTGAAAAGCAGTGGTAGGGAACTTGGAAAGTGAGTTCAAGATTCATTTGCTTTTGTGGCCTGCAGTGACTTGATTTGATTCAAGTGAGAACAGACAGCTTTTTATAATGAGGTCTTTGCACTTTCTACCACTCTGTGTATTTCACTTCATTGATACATATATATGCAGGGCAATAAATTAGTAGCTAAAGTGGTAACTGTGAAACAACATTAAAAATAAATCTGTACTGGGATTTCACTTCTTTCTTACCTTGTTTGTCTGATTTGGTTTTATCCCTGGTCCTCGAACTAGCAATGGAACTTTGATATCAAACTCATAGAGCTGCCGTTTGTCTATTGGCAAAGAAAACTGGCCTAAACAATAGAAGATGAAAAAAGTTAAATGACTTCTTTTTTACATTATAAGCCTTGTGTTACCATTGAATGGTTTGGGTTGGAAGGGACCTTACAAAGATCATCTAGTTCCACCTCCTCTGCTATGGGCACATAATTGCCACCAGCAAAGTTTTAGAGAAGATAGGTTCTGAACCTGAACTTCATTAACAAACTGGAGGACAGAAGAGATAGCTTCAAAGTATAAGCTGTATCTTACAAAGTTTAACAGCTTATATACTGCACTTTTAGTTGTACAACATGATACAGACAGGTCTTTGACAGATTTTTACTGGTTAACCCTCTTATACCAACTCTTCCTATAGAACATAGAGACCCTTTCTTTGTTTCTGTCCTAATTTTATGTATACCAGGATACACTGGTAGAGATTAATGCTGAAAACCACAACCAAACTACAGTAACTCCAACCACCCCACACTGCAACTCCAGATTGTTTTGCAATTCAAATCAGTACTTCTCATGCCTATCGTTTTCCACAGCTGCTGTTCCCATTTTCTGGAGTGGTCATGACGGTGAAAGGTTACGCAATTCCTGGATCATCTACAAATCAGCAGTGAAAATTTTACCAGTGTGGAAGCCATTGTCTGATGTGTAAAAGATGTACGTGTTGTCCAATTCTCCATTCACTTCCAATTTCTTCACTAGTTTCTCTATCAGGTCATCTACCGACAGCAGAGTTTGCCACCTATACAGGAACAAAGTACTTCACATTAGAATGTGAAAAATTTGGAATAACCCTGACTGCAAGTGGGGCATTTATATCCCTTCCAGTCAACAGTATATGCACTGTAAATGAATTATTTTGCTTACAAATTCTGAAAACAAACTTCATAGACACTACTACACCAGATTTTTAAGGCTGCAGTTAAAGACAGAAATAGACTTTGTCCTCAGTTCTTGTTTATTTTATTCTGTAGTGTCTGCAAAAGACATCAAAATGCTTATTACTTCTTATCTGGAGATAGTGAAGACCAACTTTGAAGCAACACAGTGACAAAGAGTCACTTATCTCCTGCAAGGTCACTTGTTATTAGTTCTTTATATGTAGTTTAATATTAAAATGCAAAACAACCATGGCTTTAGTTGTCTTTATGGGATCCTTTCTGCTTGAAAACTGTACCACCTGTTTTGTATTACTCATGGAATGTCAGGGTCCATTATTTCAGTATATCTAAAGCCTTTGCAAGCCACAAGTTCTTTTCTTTGTCATGGGGTTTGCTGTTGTGAAAAATGACTGCTTCCACTAGCCTCCACACACTAGTATCATGCTGAATTAACTACAATTAATTACAACTATTCAATTCTTGGATTCTGTTGTCTCTTGGCTTAAGTTTTTGTTGCATAATTTTACTTCAGTTTTATAAAGCAAGAACCTGAAAAATCTTGGGTTTCCATCTCCAAAGTGACAATATAATGCCTGGTAACTGCTTAAAACGAAGTTCAATACTTAAGGTAATGTTTGTTTCAAAGCTTTTAAAGAAAATACATCTGCAGTGTAAACAAATATCCTTGCTTTCTATTAAAAAGGGGAAGAAGTCAAATCTACACATTATTCCCCACATCCCCTTTATAAAAAGAAATCAAGCACCTCCCCCTGGCCAGTCAGGTGTTCCCATGCACAGACTGAGAGCCAAGATTAATAAATCAGATTTAGCTGGCAGACAGATCAACCACATTTGATGTACATCATGTAAGAATCTGGAATTAAGCGAAGTAGAAGGCAAGGCCATTTTTTTATGAAAACCTGTTGTGCACTGAAAGAAAAGCAATAGAGAGACCAAGTGCAATTGGTCTTTTCTGTGACAAATAATGTCAGCATTTGTGAATACAGTATTTCTGAAGCCAATGACAAGTTTATTTGCAAAATGTAAACAAAGTCAGGAGGTCTTCTGAGACAAGTGCCAGAGAACTATTAGAGGTAATCTGACGTTGATTGTCAGACTTACTACAACTTTTAAAAAAAATCCACACATTACAAATTCTGATTAGAAACCTTAAGCAACAAAAAAATTCTTACCGCTTTCTGTAAGCATCATCAAGAAACTGTATCGAAGAGTTGGTCATTGGAGTCTTTGCTTGTCGAATTAACCAGTGCTTGTTCTAAAGAAAAAAAAACACCAACAAAGACTAGTGTACAAGAGAAGTAACAGGTTTTAAACCTCTCTTAGAGCAGTTACAAAAATGATTCCTGTGAAAAAGTCAGGCAATGCTATCAAACTGACCTGACTCCGATTTTCCCTGTTGGTTCACGTAAAATCCAAGTTTCAAGAGTTAAGATACATTACAGCCCCATTATGCTCAGCCCTTGATGAGAGGAAAATAGATGTGGGTCTTTTCAAAGCAGTTCAGGGAAGAAAACTTTGAAAGGATCTAGGGAAAGCTCTCTCAGACTTATAAAAGTGTGATAGCCTAAGACAGGTCTGAGGAAAACAATCTGAAGCATTGAGCATCATTGTGAGATTGGACTTGGTTGTCAAAAGTGAGGTCTTTTTGGGACTAATATTGGTGAGCATCCCAACAGGTAGCAAGGTGGGGAAAAGCTCCTGCACTCAAAGCAATTAAAATCACTTAAGTTATAAACAGGTGAGTTCAAATATCTGTAACAGTGCCACTCAGATTCTTAGCAGTCTAAGAAATCAGGACTGGAGACTGCTGAGGGGAGCAGAACATTACCATTTTATTTAGATTTTGACTCTGAAACAAGAGCATTTCTTTAGCTGCAGCATTATGGATTCTTCTAGATGTATCCCAAGCTTTCAGAAACAGCCCCTTTCTTTCTTTCCTTCCTCACCTACGCCCCCAAAATAATTAATATAAAAAGTGATACTCCCACATCGAAGGACCAGTCTGAGCTGGGTCAGCTGCTCTACAAATACATAGGAAGGTCTGTTATGAACAACCAGAAGGTTAGTATTAGTGGGGATCAGAACAAAGAATAAAGTCGTGTCAGTGCTGCTTTATGCTTTCTCATTTAGTAGGTCAGAGATGACACACTCATCACCCTCAGCTTGAGGCTGTATTTAGCTGGTCACTCCTCTCTGTAGAGCCTCTTGTTATGCAATTCCCCCCTGTCACAAGCAAATGACTGAAGGGCTCAGGCTTCAGGGACTCACAACAAAGTGATTCTTATCTCCTGCAATTACTCAGTTCCCCTGTTTTCTGCTCTTGACTACTGAAGGAAAGATATTTGGCATGGAGACTTAATGCTATGTCCAGTTTAATTCAGTTGTTCAGCTCTTTTATAGTAGTTGTAAAACAATTCTCTAGGGAGACACAGTCTATCTGAGCTGAGAGAGGAAAAAGTGAGGAAATACATCACAAATCCTATCTTCAGCTCAGCAGAAGTTCTTCAGAGAACAAAAGGGCTGGAAACATCACCTGTGCACCAGCCACCCCTCACAGGAGGTGTGCTTAGGACAGGAGCATCATAAAGCACAACCATGCTGGGCAACTCAGGCAAGTAAGTCACCTAGCGCAGCAGAATCCTCCTCCTTGAGTATTTTGTTCTTCCTACCTTTCTCCGAAGTTTCAAAAACTTCACACAGCACCCAAACACCTTTGTGGATTTCAATAAACTTCACACTGACTCAGAGTTCTCAAATCTGCTTCCCTGTCAAGTCTCTTTCAGCACTTACATACAAAGCAGTCCACCAATCCTGCTGCCTCCCTATGCTCCATTCTTGGAGAAATTTTAGGAGATAGAGACAATATACAATATATTGCCAGCAGAATCAGAGCACAGCTGTGCTCTGAATTTGCAGGGAAAACAAGGCATGCAAGGGAAATACCCAACAGCTATCTTAATCAACTTCTCTTTTAGAACAGCTTAGATAAAACTCATCTGGACTATTAATAATTCTGCCTGGGAATTCAGACAGCTGCTGATCATTTCATACAATTCATAGCTGAGAATCCAAAGCAGAAGTTAAACTCAGACTCCGACCAGTGATGTACACAAGAGCCTAATTCCTATTTTTCAAGTGGAAAGTTTGCCTAAAGGGTTCCTCTTAGTAGCCCTTGCCCACATCCAGTATAAGGAAGTGAGGCAACATTCATTTAGGAGTCAAGGCTGTACAATCCAAGACTGTCAAGCAAGCATTACAACATCAGCGAGGGTCTTAGCCTATGTACATATTTACTGCAGGAATCATGGTTGCCCTAGAGAACACTGAAGCTCTAGAAAACACTGAAGCTCCAAGAAGAGTTAGGCTTCAAGACCACAACACTGCCAACTGCAGAAATGCACATTAGCTGTCTCTAGGAAGGAAGGTAATATTAGTCTGTTCCTCTAGTAAAACTGCTGTATCCACAGATATTAATTGCCAAACAGTAAGTCTGGCATTTTCCTCTGTGTTATACAGACATATGAAGAGCTTTTACACCACATAAGGGAACTTCACAGTGTATATTTTACTAGCTGTTGACTTTACTGGTCAAGTTACTTCTACATCACCATTTTTAGAAGCACTCTATTACAGTAATGGAGTCTTCAGACAAAATCTGGAATCCCTTCATGGAAGAAAAAACCTCAGTCTGATTCCCACTCCCTAGTTTGAAACTTAAAAAGGTTGGGCTAAAGCATTTTTTACTGCCTGCAGCCCTTTTCTCCCCTTTCATTCATGTTTTTCTATCACACTGATAAACACATGGTCATTTTGCAAGCTGCAGTCCTCAGCTAAAAACAAGTTTCATTCTGTACTACAAGAGTCACAGTGACCTGAGGTATGACTGGGCTCCTGATAGGCATTTAGGCAATGTTATCTCAGTCTTCAGATTAGAAGCAAATCTTGAAGTGAAATAATTGAACACTGAACAGCAGTGGGTTCTATATTTTAAACTACTCGAATCAAAAATACAAAACTTCTGTAAGTTTTCACCAAACTAACTGCTTGTGCAATTCACTTATTGGCAGAGTAAATTGCAGCAGATTAGTCTGTGTGAGACCACATCTGGCCATATTTGCTGGCAGTGGAAGGTACTGCCCTGTCACAAGGATGTCTGAGTTTGTAACATTAGGCCCAGCAATTCTGGTTACAGGTTATTTTAGCAAATGAAAGGCAAGTTCTCAAAGCACTTAGTGACCCTGGGCACTATGGTTCATGATTCCAGAGTCCTCTGATTAGTCTGATATGCTTTTCACCTTGGGGCAACTTTGCTGAGGCCTTGCAGCTTTTTCCCAAGGAATGGACTGCCCATCCACAAGCAGATGTGTGTAGGAAGACAGGGCTCGTGCCATTCTTCACCCAAGCCTTTGAGTAGCACACTACCTACGTGTTCCCCTGAACATACTGAGAGCAATTATAAGAAATTTTTAAGAGCTTCGGAAGAGTCTAGAAATGGGACACAGGATTCACTTTTTATCTTTATCCATCATAATTCCATTGTACTACCATATCACTTTTGCCACTATGTTGTTTTCCTTTACAAGACGTTAGTGTGCAAATATCTCAAAGTCACAATGAACTTCCCCGACCCTGATTTAACATGATTAAACCACCAGTAGTCATAGTACTCACTTATTCTAATCACTGTTTAAACCTAACATGCAAGTCAGGGCCCCTGCCTTCTGCTCTCACAAACCAGAATAACCTAATACAGGTTCTTGCTAGCTAGCTTACCTTGCCATGAATGTTAAAATTGCTGTTTCTTGGTGCACTGACATTCTGGAAGCTCTTTGTATACTGTGGAGCAGGTGTCCAAGGGGAGTGCGGTGCTGGGGTTGCGATCATCATAAAGAATGGTTCGAAATTAGATTTGTACTCCAAGAAGTCCAATGACATGTTGGCCTGTGAACAGTGTTGTTGGAGAAGAAAAGTCATGCCTCAAAGGAAAACAGCAAGTACTTGACAAATCCAAACTAGACATTCATAACTTATTTAGAGCTCAGTAACACTGTGAACACTTAAACTATTTCAAAATCTTACTGCTTGCTCATCTACAAATGTCTAGAACAGCAGCTCATGATAAAAATAATCCCAAGCGCTCATGTTAAACAAATAATTTTTCCCATATCTCCAAACGACTTTCTACTTCAGACCATTGCACTAATTAGGCCTGGAAAGCTCGCCAGATGCTTGTGCCTGTTCCAAGCACCAACAAAATCCACCTATACTCTGGTTTAAACAATTAAAATCAGAGCTTTCTTCAACACAGTCCAAGTCTGAGACTTTCAGATGTCATCTCCTGTCTGACAGACCCCAGTTTAGGAGCTTCAACTTTCTTTGGAAATAGCAATAGTGCTGAAAAAAAAGAATTCAGCCCCACTGTTTATAGCCTGTGCATTCTAGAGCAAGCTGCAAGACTACAAGGGGTGAAGACAGAAGGTCTGATGAAGTGCCAAAATTCATTCACACCACTTCACTGCACTTTCATTTTCATTTCAACCTATACACACCTTCAATTAGCGAGTTCCATTTTCACCTCCCCTGGCTAGGCCAGCCTTTAAAATTAAAGCTTCAAAGATATTACTTGTAGATGAATTCTTCAGTATTCAAATCTTGCAACATTTTTTGCTTGCCTGATTAGGATACCCCATTATAGATATCCTTTTCTTTCTCTAGAAAAAAAATTACACCAGAAATTCCCTCTTTCTTCCTTCCTTCTAAATTTAGCATCTAAGCAAGTAGGGCTCAACTTCAGTTATGTGACAGCAGAGTCAAGGAAGGATAAAAACCATTCAGAAACTCATAGCGATAGTCAACTTTGATTTCATTAGGAGCCTAAACTGCAACATGTGAGAACTGAAGTAAAAAGATTCAGGTATTTGGATTCTTAACACCAGACTCAAGTACCCAGGTGCCCTTAGGATGAGAAAGCTTGAGAATCACATCAAGCAACAGAGGAACTTTGCGTAAGCAATCTACTCCTGCGCACTGCCCTGCAAGTGAATTAAACACTGTCTCTGAAATGCTGAATACATGTTTGGTAACTACAGGAAGAAAGTAGAATGCAACACACTGAAAATCGTAATACACTGCTGTATCAATAGGTAACATACCACAAATAAGCAGTTTATGCAACAATGACCTGTTGGACAAAATGCTTACGAGCTGCCGAAGGACCAAAAAAACCCAGTACAATGCCAGTAATAGGATAGTCTCACTTCTGGCTTATCAATTCCAATCTAGCTTTAGATGATGTAAATCTAAATTTAATCAGACAGCTGTACAGTACCCTAAGAAACATCAATCAGTGCTGTTGCTAGTGAGCAGCTGTCTGTGTTCTAGCACCTAGTGGAATGAAACTCCTCAGGGTCTCAATGGAACACTACAAGACTGCACGAGGAGACAGCTCTAGAGAAAAAATTTTTGTGAGTGCTGCAGTACCAACCTATACACTGTAACAGCACATCGAACTATGACTCCAGCTTGGCAGACAGGGGGACATTCCCCCTCCCCCCCCAGCCTCTGCTATTTGCCAAACAGGGCCTTAAGAGAGCTAAAGTAACTCTTCCAGCCTTCCTTAAAGTATCTGACATCTTTGTTACCTCTCTTTATTTTATGCGGATAAAGAGGCTAAAACCTCTCCTGGTCAGCTGCACATTGCCCTCACACACCATGAAGGATTGATTAGTCTTTAATATTTACAAGTTATCAGCCTGATGGAGGTGGAGACCACAAGATACTAACACATCATAATACCTAAGAAACAAAACATGGTGTGAAGTTTATTTTTACATGCTTCCTACTGAAATCTTGGTCCAGTTAATCTGTTACAGAAGTCGCATATTATAATGAAACATATTCTTCTATGAAGTAATTTAAATCTCTGCCTACCTGTTCCTCCTGCAGCACAGCAGTCAGTATTAACTCCTCAGTGAGGCTACTGGCTAGCAAATGGCCAGCTAGAATCCCTCTCCTCTCCACAGCTCATACACCTGTCATTTCTAAATACACTCAGAATCTTGCTTTGCTGATAAATGCCCACCCACCATCACAACGATACAATCGTCCATTTGTGAACTAATACAGCCTAGCAAATTATCCCACCCTTCCCCAAGTCCCCAGCACAAAGCATTATCTGGTCATAAGCAGCTTCTGTACCATGCATTGCAAAATTTCTTACCAGTACATCTGTCAGATAATCTACACTGTAGTTCTCGCCATGCCTTCGTGCTTTGCCATTTACTGAGAGAGTATAGTTGTAATACTTTGAGTTTTTCTCCTGTGAAAAAGAGAAGTGACACAGACACTTATGCAAAGCAACATGTACATTGATTACTTGAAATAATCCAAATTAATTGCCCGCAAGCGTTTGTCAAATAGGTTATGAACATTTGCCATAAGTGTTGCCTTTCCCTGGGCTTAGACTTAAAAGCCAAACACGGTTAGAGGGGAAAAAAGGGTTTTACCTCTGTATTTATTCAAGGATCCTTTGGTGCATCACATCCAGGTAGAAAGCACCCCCGAATGCACACCAAAAATGCACACCCAAAAGTGGCCACCAGGATGTCCATCCCAAGAATGCACCAGGGTGCACCCCCTGAACAATGCACTGCACTGCTCAGTGCATGCACACATACACACAAAAAGGCACCCTGATGCACACAAAATGCACCCCCACACGATGATTTGCGTATACAGTTATAGGCCTTGCAAATTAGCATATCTATCAGAGATTCCCCAATGAGAGGCTCAAGAGAAGCCTCCGTCTTGAGGAACCTTCCCCCTGGAAGGGCCTATCTTGGTTTACAGAATGTGTTCTGGAGAGGACCTTGGTGTCTGGGGCTTTCTGACCCAACTGTGAGGTTTCCACGATGTTTAGTCTCTTGGCTTAACGGAACTTTGGGTCTAAGCTGGTTATCAAACTTAGGGAATTACAAGTATGTGGGCTAAAAGCACTAAGGATACATGCAAAGCTCTATAAAAGGGTATATGAAAGGGGTATGTAAGAGGGGTATATGAAAAACCAAAAAATCATCATGGCATCATAAGGATACTGCAAAAATTCTCAGAAGTGGTCTCCATCAACAAAACTGGTTTTAGTGCTATCTCACAGTGCTTTGGCTTTACAAATTGGTATTTTTTCTCCAGGCACTCAGTACGACTAGCACTTGTAAAAGCCACAGATCTGATGCACAGTAAAGGAAAAAGGGGAAGAAAATTTGCATTAAATTGTTAGACGCTTTTTTTCCTGCTCTTTCATGACCAGCAAAGTTAGAACATGAGTTGGATTACAAAGCAACCAAAATTAAGTTGTTAAAAAAAAAAGAACGATCACATACCAAAGCATACCAAAAACTCCATCCAGGAGGGACATGACCTACTCCCCCTGCATCCTCTGCTCCATACTGAAAAAAGACAGATCATGACTCACATTTTCAATTATGATGAATCAAAGCTAGACATTATGTTTCATATTCATGTGCTTTATTCAACACTACTCAGAAACCATGTTAAGCCAAATTCCATTTCAGAATGGGAAAAGCCACATATATATGCATATAAAAACACACGTAGGGCCTGTTAAAGAAACCAGGGTTCAATAACTAGACAGTAACTGAAAGCTTGGTAATCATCAGTAAAATTTAAATATTATTCCCTGCTCTGTTCTGCACGTGAAAATATGCAGAGATCCTCGAGAACATAGTGTACATCATCAGATAATGAGAGGTGATCAACACATCCATGTGACAAGACACTTGTAGGCTTTGTGATAACCCTTCACAAGATACTAAAGAGAATTCCACATAGACCAACAGCTTCCTTCATCCTCCCCCAACCGCGGTAGGAACTTCAAGTAATGCTAGCCTCTTGCCACCTCACTGCCAAGTAACCTACAACAACTGGCCTTTAAGACAGCAAAAAAGGGAAAGTAGCTGCTGAGTCAGTGCCAAACTCAAAACAGAGGGTGTCTTAGAGCAACACAACGGGTTTTCTCAGGGCTGCCCTCTCCCATCTACATGGCTCGCCTAACTGCAGGCATGAGAGACTCTGCTGAGTCAAGGGATGCTCAGAGGAAGCCAGTTAAGTTTCCCCTTCCCCTTGCTGCCTCAGGAACATCAGCAGACACAAATTCATGCCTGGCTATGAAAATTCACATTCCATTGTTCTATTATACCAGCATTTTCCACCATGAGATGCAAAGAAAACATGCTGTTAAGAACTCTGTAGCTCATCTAGCTTCAAATCCAATTCCATCACACAAGAGGAACATCTAACCTTAGAGCGTTTGGTGCTGAATTTTACATCTTACTATAAACTACTAGAAACCATAACCTAGTTAAAAAGATGAAAAACCTAAAGGACGCATACACAAGTGACTCAATAATAAAGTGCTGGGTAACTGAAGTAAAAGAGCTCTGAAAATATCTGTTCTCCCGATGAATTTGCCTCAGTGGACACTTAACTTTTAAAACAAGCCACAAAAAAAAAAAAAAAGGACACCAAATACCTCATTTAAATACTTTCCAGCAAAGAACGTTTGATAACCACACATAGCTTTGAGAAGCGCTGGGAAGGTATATGGTTCTTGAATCTTCTGCCATAACTTGCTGCTACAGTTCCCTTCCAGAGTGTTATTGACAACATGATGATTATGTGGATACTTTCCTGTTAAAATGCTAGCTCGACTGGGACAGCAAAGTGCACTGGGAACATACTGGAAAAACAGAATTAAGAGATTTAAGAGTGGCATAGTAAAACAATTTTATGTCAAAATTTATAGTTTTCAAATACCAGCTAACAGGTTGGTTAAAATGCTCACCAACAGTAAAACCTACTTCTTTCTGGACACCCAGAATTATGTCCCAACTATTTTCACTAGTGAAAAACTGCACATGAAGCCAGTTTCAGGTCCCTGCAACACATGCCCTTCAACTTCTCACCATGAGATTGGACATGGTTTTTAGACGGGGCAAGAATCCAATAAAATACTGTTTGATCATTGACTCACTCCATTATTTTAGCCATGGAGATACACTAGAATATGAAAAGAGTGAAATGACTTTTCATTGTGCATGAAGCTGATGAAAGTTTTGAGCAGCTTCTTTTAATGCTTCTCAGTTTGTAATACGAATATTCAGACTACACAGTTTTACTTTACAAATTAAGGAAGTGCTTTCAGAAAGTGAAACTTCACAGATTTTGAACACCACCTTAAGTTATATTCATTTTGAGACCTAAAAGTAGGTAGCGATTTAATTTTAAAAACCCCACATCCATATATATAGGCTTCATAAAACTATTACCATTTTTTGAAATCTCAGATGACCTAAGATACAAAATACATAAATGCACACACCTCAGAAGTTCAGAGTGTTAATGCAAACACTTACCGCATTTACGAAGGTTATGCCCATCTGTGCAATGAGAGCATTAGTCTTCTTTAGGGGGGTCTGAAAAGAAAGCACCAAAAGGGTATCAGCTAAAAATGTAAGGATACCAGGTAAAGCAAGGGACCTGAAGCAAGCTGCCTGGAAAAAAGCCCATCACCACAGTTTTTAGGCACCACCCCGGCAAGACACTAAGAGTGCCCTTTCCTTCTCGCTAGGGCCTGGCGTGACCACAGCGATTGCACAAGCCGGCCCAAGCGAGCACAAGTGCGGGGAGTTTCCAGGGGTATGTGCAGCGGCAGAGGCTGCTCTAGACAGGCCCCAGCCCCGGCGGCTCGGGGCCCGGCGGCTCCGCAGAGCTCATCGCGCCCGCGGAAGCCCCACCGTGACGCTCCGTTAGCGGGGCTGCTTGGCCTGAGGCCGCAGTGAGCCCCTGCCCGGCTACGGGCTGGGCCCAGCGCGCCGACCCCCGCGGCCGGAGCGACCCACACACCGCGCCCTCCCACAGCCGGGTACGCGACCCGGGCGGGCAGCGAGCCCCCCCTCGCCGCGCTGCCGCCAGCCCCGCGCCCCNGCGCCTGCCGGGCCGCCCGCGCCGGGCTGAGCAGCAGCAGCGCGGCCAGCGGCAGCGCCCGGAGCAGCGCGGCGGGGGACATGGCGGGACCGGGTGGGTCAGGGCGGCCACAGGCGCGGAGCGGCCGCGGAGCCGGAGCAGCAGCGCGCGGGCCCGCCCCGCCCCCGGCATATGACCCGGGAGCGCGGGAGGGGGGGGGCGGAGTCACGTGGTCCGGGCGGCCGCCGCACCCCGCCCTAGGCCCCGCCCCCGCCCTGGACTGCGCGCGGAGGCGATTCCCAGCTGTGACCTCCGCGCTCGGCTCCCGAGTGGCGGATAAACATCCATGGGAGGCGTGTCGAGAGGATGGAGCCAGCTCTTCTCAGTAGAAGAATGGTTATCTCAACCAAGCAATATGGCAAGAGGCAGCGGGCAGAAACTGATATGCAAGAAGTTCCACCTGAACATGAGGAAGAACTTCATTACTGTGCTGGTGACTGTGCACGGGAACAGGTTGCACAGAGAGGTGGGGGAGTCTCCCTCACTGCAGATATTCAAGAACTGTATGGACGCAGTCCTGCGCAATGGGCTCTGGGATGACCCTGCTTGAGCAGGGAGGCTGGACCACTCAACCTTACCCATTCTGTGATTCTGTCAATTCCTGACCTGAATTAGCCGCGGCTGTTACGCGTGTGGCCGGGCCTGCCTGCACCGCCATCGGTGCCGCAGCCACAGCCCAGGCGCGCCGGGCTCTGGCGGCCGCGCGGACCCCGCCATCCGCCCCGGGTTGCAGGCGGTGTCACGGGGACCGGCCGCAGCACAGGTACTGAGCTGTTGGTAAAACCGGGCCGCCGCTCCAGCGGGGGAGCAGGAGCGGGACGGCCGGCAGGACGGTGGTGACCTCCGTGGCAGCCGCACGGTGCATGGGTACCGCGCCCGGTGTCACCGCTCCGAGGCGGAGCGGCGTCCCCACCCTCCCCGCCCCTCG